>CAWUFW010016002.1:0-331276 GCA_963921515.1 Calotriton arnoldi
CCCAAAGATGTTAATAGTATCAAAACAAATCAAGACACCTTACTTTGTGATGTACAAATGATAAATATTTACTGAAACCCGATTTCCACACATTATCATTTGCACACATTATAGTTTCATCAGTAAACATGAATGTCTGCGCAAATTAAGTGGCCATTTCAATAGGAAATGTGCTTTCTGTAAATGAGAGTGCGCTACCACATGGTGCTTCACTTACATTAAAAAAAAACTGCCTGCTTCATGTCCATTAAAGCTAGGTGGAATGCAAAAGTTTGCCATTCTAAAAATGTGGCAGTGGTTCTAAAACATTGGGAAACCCCGCTCTAGTGCACAAAGATTTGCATCCAAGAACCGGGTATTCATGCATTATTGATTGTGTAGAGGAATTCTGTGTTCTCTATGTAATAAAATACTTGTCTTTTCTACAAAGAGAAGCACTGGTCTGGATGTTGATGCTATAGCGCTACTTGGGGGAGCGGTATTGATTTTTGAGCCTGAATAACCCCCCACTAACCTCCACAAGAAGCCTGTGACTGCTCACCTTTGCTGCTACTGAGAGTCAAGCGCGAAAAAGGGTTGTACATGGCCCAGTTTGCAAAACTATAGTAGGGCTGGCCCCGGTACAGCAGTGGTAAAAGACTTCAACCAGCATGGTTAGGGCTAGGTAATCCCGGCTTACCCCACTGACTCCTGGGTTTTGACAGAGTGACCCTGAAAGAAATCGACAGACATGCAGAGAGTGGCAGAGAGAAACAGAGTGACAGACAGAGAAAGGCATACAGAAGGAAACAGGGAGAGAGAGAGGAAAATAGAAAAAGGAGAAAGAGAAAGAGAGAATCCAAGAGCGTGAGGGAAAGGGAGCACAGGAGAGAGAGAAAAGGGGACCAAAACAGAGAGTCAAAGAGACAAATCACACACTTTGCCAGCTGCAGTGCTTTAAAAATTAAATTGTATGCTACATACAGGAACCGACATTCTACCTTTTAAGCTCTTAATGGAAATGGCTCTTTGTAAAAGTTATGCTTTCAATTTTATCACATTCTACCTCAAGCATCAAGAAGTTCAAATTATGGATGGTAGAAAATTGCATACCTGTTTGAACACAGCGGTAAACCTGCCTGAAAGCCAGGTGTTTCTTAGCCCTTTTTGAGGGCAATTTGTTAATATGCTTTTCATAAGCTCTTCATCTTAATGGCTTCATAATTACTTAATAGACCAGTTTCGACTAAAAAGAATGAACCAATATTCAGACCAACATAAAGTGTATATGTACACGCCTGCACCTTTTAACCATTCCAGCAAAACTGTTTTTTTCCAGAAATATTTACAATTTAGTTATTTAAAATGTAATTTAAAGAGCCACTATGTCGTGGTCAGAAATGGACAGCCGTAAAGATGGAGACAAGGCGAAGGTAACAGGGTAAATTGTTCGTCGAAATGAGAACCCCATGAAGTCCACTTGTTTTTTTATGACTGTGAAGCAGAATTTGCTTTAAAATCTTCCAAAATCAACTTTATATTTGGATTAGGGAAATGAGAGGATTTAATAACCAAACACAGAAGACCTCTTGCCTGCAGGCCGCCCTCTTATCCCTGTGTCATATAAAACAACTCAGGGACATGCACTCTGCCCACAGCTATCGTGATTGGCTGCTTATCTGTTATGGTCTGATGCCCATCTTTTATGTAGGCTGTATTGACAGGCTCATTTCTTCTGTGCAGGAGCATGTGAACTGTGACTATCTTTCACGATTATCACTAGTGACAAGTTAAGGCTCCAAATTGTAACTTAAATTGTGCCAAGAGTCAATCAGAGCTGGTGCACCCACTTGCACCACTATCTCCTATTCGACAAAGTGCCCTGTGGGGTTGTATGACAGAGGCATGCATAGCTAAACCACACGTGCCTCTACTACGCTACCTAAACCTGGAATGCGTCTGAACAACGCATTCCTTTACCACGCATGCCTTTACCACGCAATTTCGTGGTAAAGGCATAACTGGTATTATGGATGTGATGTGTGGAAAGATCCCAACCTATACCACCTGCCCTTAACCCTTACAACTACCTCGACCCCCCTGTGCCTTAAAAAGTACCTTAACCCCACTCTGAGCCCTAAAAACAAACCCAATCCCCCTAAAAACTTCTCTGATCCCCCGAGCCCTAAAAACTACCCAACCCCCCTGAGCCCTAAAAGCAACCCCAACCCCCAGGCCCTAAAAATGCAACACCCCACAGCCCTGAAAACAACCCTGACCCTCTAACCCTGAGCCCTAAAAACTACCTTAACCCTTAAAAACTACCCCCACGCTCCTCCAAAACCGAGCCCCTAGCCCCACTTACCTCACCTCATCCTCTCCCGATCCTTCCTGTTCCTGGGCCCGCCCATTTCAGCATCTAGACCACGCATATGCCTTAACCATGCTTATACGTGGTTAAGGCATATGCGTGGTTAAGGCAAGTGTGGTTGTGCTTTTGTTGGAATGGCACACGTGGCTCTGCCCGCGTTGGTCAGGCCGTTTCCTGCCCTGTGGGCATATTAAGTACCAGCCTGCACTGAAGTAGGGAAAATTTCCACCGTGGCATGGATACCATGCCCCACCAATCAAGTGATGTCCACCTGCAATTTAATGCTGCCACAGCACTTATATGTACGTTCACCACACCATTGAGCCTGTTTGTTTGCAAAAGGAAAAAAAACGCTAATAAAAATGTATTGGTACAAATATATCACATTCATAAGAGTCAAATTAATGCAAATGTCACCATCAGAAAATGAAGGCAGAAGGGGTGAAGAGAAAAAGAATATTAAAAATATCCCCAATGAAAATTAATGGACAAATATACACTTAAAATAAGTTGAAAGTATCCCAGAAGAAAAATAATAGTGACCTAAGCAATCACAGTGAGAGCAAAATATGAAAAGCCATTAAAGATTAACACCAAATGAAATTACTTGTAAAAGCATAACCCTAAAACATAATGGAAAAACAAACTAATTATGTGCATTGAGAATAGTTCATGATCACTGTTGGTGCACCCTTCTTTAGGGTTACCCTTAGCTGATGCTGAACTTCTCTATATGTTTACAAATGGCATCTGCAAGATGGAGGATGGCTACCCACAGAGAACAAGGAGAACAGACCAATGAACCACTCCTTCTTCTCATGCTTTCTTTTTCCTTAACCTCTCACAGGAAAGACACACAGCTTTTAGCTGGAGCATTTTTTTTTTTTTTTTTTTTTAGAGCAGCCAGTGAAGCCTTTGTTTGGCCAGCTGTATGCAAGGTGCCCTTCCCAGAAGCCTCTCAGAGAAAGGAAATTGCACAAACGTGGTTAATCGAAATTTTGAATTATGTGAGTGCACTGTTTCTGATTGGCACTAGGACGCTGTCCTAATGCCAAGAAAGAACTTGACTATTAATGTAGCTCCACTCCAGCTCGGGGAAGATATCACTGACATCAGCAGACCTCCGTGGACAATGCTTCCAGAATGCAAAGCTGAGTGCTGCCCACTTGCTGTTGGTTGGGAACAGTCCTGGACTGCACATTCCTTCTTTCATGTGACTCTCCTCCATGAAGGGGGCTGACTGGGGGGTCTCTGACCAACCGAGACATGATTCTTGGGGGGGATTACAGCTGAGTCACCGACGCCTCCTTAGATCGTTCCACCCCTCCGTTGCCAGGGATCGTTGCTCATAGAGTAGCAAAGTAATTCCAAGATTGGACTGCAGGATGGGATTTAGAGGATGTGTGTAGAATGTAACATGCTGGGGACTAGGATTACTCTTTCTACTTGAGCCTCTCTGCTCTTTATGTCCACCTGTGCTCCTCACCTTTCTGTCCTCTCTTCTACCACACTGAATACCTGGGTCGCAACATATCAGACCACAATCCACTCTTTACAGGCATTCGGTTGGGTGCTCCTCTGCTGGTGATACTCACAAGGAGGCTTTGCACTGTGCTAATAGTAGTTTACACCTATCGGGATGGCCTCCGGGATGCCATCTCAGACTATTTTGAGTAAAATGCAGCCATGCCACAAACTGCCTTGTTGAGTGGGAAGCATTTAAAGTGGTCATCCGAGAGCATTGCATGGGGTCATGCACGGGGGTCGACTGGAACTAGACTGCGAACTGGTGCAGTTAGATAGGACCATACATGACGGGAAATCAAACTGATGCTGATCCAAATGTGGTGGCACAGCTGGCTGAAGCCCAAGAACAGTATGGTGTTGATGGAGCAGGGTTTTCGCGAAATAAAACCTGCTTGCATTGAACTCCTCAACGTGTGACTCATTAACCATATGTTGTGAAAAATTAACCGCGCAAGACAAAAAGGGGAAAAATGAAAAACGCGCAAGCGCGTGCTGGGAGTGCTAAAGTAGGCCGCAAATGCACATGACTAATGTAGAAAATAAGACAAAAGTTGAGAGTTTATTTTTCACTAACAACTAGAAAATAGTAAGCAGCGCTTAAGAAAAGAAAGGGAATGAAAACTTTCAAAGAGCGTTTAATAGTGGAGTTTTATAAAATGATAAATAAAACTTGTATTTGTTTTCTCTAGAAGTGTACTTACTGCCCTGCAGAAAAGGCCTGAAAATCATTGTAGAATTAACATGGCATATTAGAAATGTAGAAGGGAGGAAGAAAATGTGATGTGTCCTTCGCAAGTTCCAGATGATGGCCAAGGTTGCGCAGAGAGGAAATTGATAAAAAGAATGGAACTTCCTTGCCGAGCTGAGCATGAGGACATTTGTACTACAAAGTGATACATGAGTGAGATGGAGAGACGAACAAAACATGGAAGCCTGATACTAGAGTTTCCTCTGTTGGAAGTGATTACAGTGAGCAAAGTTAGGACAATAAGGGGCATATTCTCAAGAACGTGTGATAACCACCGCAAGTTTAGCTTAACGCAACTTTGCATATCGCAGTTTATTGCGGGAAAGCAACGACGTGTTAACGTAGTATTCCCAACCTGGCGGCACCATGCGATAGTCCCACGATAACGCGTTAAAATTAACGCGATGCCGCTAAAATGCGAAACAAGAACGCAAATAAAGTTGCGATGAGGCCAACCGCGATACAAAAATCAGCGATAACCAGCGACAGGCCTGCAATACCCACGCGTCATGCGGGAAAATGCACCATAAAAGCAGAACAAGAAAAACACACCATAAACAAAATAAACTGCGTAGCAACATGGATGCACCCGTAACGAGTGCCCAGGTCAACGCGAACCCCACAAGCCCCACAGACCACCAGCAAGGAACCTTGGGGTCGGGGAAGGAGAAGAGGAAGAGGAAGAGGAAGACGGGGTATAGTCCGCATGACAACCGGATCGTCGTCACGGAGGTGACAAAGCACTAACAACAACAGTCCGTCACCTCCACCGTGTCATTGGCAACACAAACTGAAAAATGGCATTCCATCGTGAATGCAGCCGGAGTGTCGAGGAGGCCAATATGCGCTGGCACGATGTGAAAAGCCAAACCAAGCAGAAACCCACTGCCAACAGGAAGGCAGCAACGGCGAATGGAGGTGGGAGTCCTGCGCCACAGGAGGAGCTGGAGCAAATGGTGGCCACAGTCATCAGTGTGGAGACGGTGCAAGGAGTCGGGAGTCCGGACACTGCTCGACATGACCTGACACAACATCAACAGGGTGAGTAACGAACAGGGACTGTGGGGACGGGCACAATGGCACACATGCACAACGACGTGTAGCACACTGCACACCCACAATGACCCTGGGTCATGTCCCTGATCCCCGTGGCACACTGCAGCACACAGACAAACATCAAGTAGGCCCCCATCCACAATGTGCCCAAAGGGGTCCCACCCCACACATCACCAATTATACAACACACACATGCACCCGTGCGAAACACAGCAAAGATGCGTATGTGAGAGCCACACTGACAATGCAAGTGACACCACATGACGAGCAGCATGGCTGGAGTACAATCACCATGACATTGTGCACGCCATGAGACTGAGGTGGCTGAGTGTGGACCACATCCGGAAAGGAGCAGGTCACACTCTGACACATCCACGTGCACAAACAACCACTGACGTCAACAATACATCTGCAGACAAACAATGCACAAGAGTACAAAAACCGTCCAAGAGCACAAATGACCCAAGTCGCCAACATCACAGCACCTTAAAAGCACAAAAGCCAAAGGCAGACCGCCTCCAAGGGATAAGGGGCAGCAAAATCACAGCTGCAGGTGCGACTCTCACACAATGCAGCACACACACATAGCAATGACAGCACATCGACATGGACGACAATGTGGTACACAGTGCAACACTTACACTGCAGAACAGAGGACACAACTGGGTCCGCCTGTGCGTAGAAAATGGCCAATCACATCTGACATAGCAGGTAACTGTGAGATGCAAATGTACGTGTACAACCTCACCTACGTCATGTAGTCCAAATGTCCACTGTCCCGCATCAAATAGTTCGCCCCTCCCAAACAGTCACAATGTACATTGTCATGCAGTCTGTATGTAAACTTGAACAATGCGGCAACATATATGCCAACACAATGTCAACAAGCATCTCCCCTTCACATTGCAGAGGGACAAACAACACCTCCAGCAGAGCAGACCAGACAACTCTACAGTGATGCTGAAGAGGACCTCCACACTTCCGACACTGATCCCTACAACAGTCCATGGACATCTTAGGCAATCGACCTCCAGGAGCAGGGCAGCACCGCTGCATCGAGGATACCCCACCCCCTGCACAGACAACACAGCTGGACGCACCCACCACCCCGGCTAGCTCCCAGCAGCCCACCGAAACACACATCGCATTCCAAGACCAGGTGTCAGCCTGCCAGAAGGGGGTGGCTGAACATGTGCGGGTGGGGTACCACCTCATGGAAGCCGAATTAGATCACATACGTGGATGTCTAAGTCCCATCAGGGACCACCTACACTCCCCAACGGAGACCCACACTGCCACAGAGACATATGCCTTTGCACATTTCCAGTACTGAACCACACCCAGAGCCACTGGATAAGCATCCACACCCCCACGCTGGACTGGCGTACGCCGGCCCAGTTCACTCCTCTTACGTATTGAGTGGGGGACGACAAGGCTACATGTGCAATGTCTCACCCGCTGCCTGCGGTGACATGGCTGCGTCCTCTGTACACGGCACAATGTAATGTTGTAGGGCCCGGGACCCTAATGCATACATCATGAGCACACGGACACACTCAGATAGTTCGTAGAGAACTGGCTACGGGCACGTGCGCTCGACACCTTATTGGCATGGTCACATGTACAGTGACGCATGTGCTGGATGTGTGTGGGGTGAGTGTAAGCCAGCCCTCATGGAGTCGTTGGTGCTGGCAACAACTTGAACAGTGATCACAATTAAAGTGGAAACAGAAAACACCAGCATAACAGGAACAACTGTGAAGCATCATGGTGGTAGCCAGAGAAAGTACAGTGTTCACCCAACATGCAGGCAGAATGGTCCATGATTTGTGGTGCAATGAGTTAGTGGCACCTGAAAAGCTGAGCAGGGTATCAAGCTGATGATGGCACCCACGACAGGTGTGAGCAACTCTGATAGTCTGGCAGTAAGACACTTCCGACTCTGGCACCTGTTGTTTGGAGTTGGTCCTGGCGGTGGTGGCGTGTGGCGGTGGTGGCGTGTGCATCCTGCGGTGATGCGACAGTCCGGGCAGGTCAGGACTCGATTTGATGTGTGAGCCCAGGTGGACCGCAGTTGAGGCCGGAGGCAGCGGACAGCGCAGGGCCACAGACACATGGCCTTGATGACCCCCAGTCCATCGACCCAGAGGCCATCCAATATGCTATCAGACAGGGGCCATGTCTTGAGCTGCACAGAGTTAGTGGCCCCGGATGCACTGCGGCCGGCACAGGCACACCGCCACGGGACGGTGACTTGCGGTGCAGTGAGATAGGGCCACGCGAGGTGAGTGGGTCCTCGTCAATGTCGAAGGTGAATGTAGCGGAGGTTTGTGGGGGACAGTGGAAGGTGTCCTCCAGGGCATGATGCAGAGGGCAGAAGCTGGCCGGAAGCGGCAAATGGAGGAGTGGAATGCTACAGCCTCGTTTTTGCCACAAAGTCAGTATCACCGACATGATGATGAAGACAACTCCCAGTCCATAGACTCAGTCGCCACCAAAGTCCAACCAGAAAGTGTCCATGGATGTCGGGGAACAGACTTAGTGGCACCGGAGCTGAAAGGGGATGCAGTCTGCGATGAGGCCAGTACAATGATATCAAGTCTGCCATTAATGAATCATGACTGAATTCCCAATGTGTGATCTACTCGACCGCAGTGTAGGCCGAAGGCGTAGTCATCAAGGGCCCACAGACACGTGTCGTTGTCCCGCGATGCACAGAGTTAGTGACACCAGAGCAGTTGTCGGCAGTGTCCGATCACCTCCGTAACGATGATCCTTTTCTCCTCCGGATTGAACCGCGTCTTCCTCTTACTCGTCTCCTTGCGTACAATGATATGAACTCCGCCATGCAGAAATCAAGACTCAGTTCCACATGTGTGACCTACTCGACCTCAGTTTAGGCCGAAGGCAGTAGTCAGCAAGGGACCACAGACAGGTGTAGTTCGAATGCTATGCACAGAGTTGGTGGCACCACATCGAAGGGAGTACAGTGATATGAACTAAGCCATGAAGTGTGTACTCTGCCATTGCATAATCAAGACTCAGTTCCAAATGTGTGACCTACTTGACCGTAGTGTAGGCCGGAGGCAGCAGTGGAGTACGTCAATGAGAAAGGAGTAAAGCTTGCCAGTGTCGCGGAGGCCGTGATGGTCTGAGGAGGCTGCCAAGGTTGCTGGCTTCGGGCTTGGAGCTTGCGCCGGCACGTGGTGGGCCCTCTTTGACACACGCCGGTGTCGGCAGGTGAGCAGTGAGGCCTGGCTGCGCAGGGGCGGGCATGACGGGTTCGGGGACCAGCGGCCCGGGGTGCAGCAGGCGCACAGGATCGCAGGCCACACCGCTCACGGTGACGGCGTCGGCCTTGTGGCGGGGTGGGAGGCGCCGCCCTGGCAGACACGTTGGGCATTCCGGAAGAGAACCATGGCCAGAGCTACGTGCTTTTTATTCACACCCCTACGCTGGCCTGGCGTACGCCGGGCCAGCCCACTCCGCACACGCTTACAGGGGGGGACGTCACAAGCTACATTTCCGCGATCTTCCCCACTGGCTGGGGTGACATGGTTGCGTCCACTGTCCACTACACTCCAAACACCAGCAGTGCATGTAGACATGGATATGTCTGTGGTCTGCATACTGCAGTCTGTCCGGCACATCTCCGCCACACTTGGCATTGTGTACATTCTCATTCATGGGTCACTTGCCTCCTTCGCACATGCCTGGTTCCCACCTCTCCCCACATTCCGCTATTGTGTGATTACAACAAGACCATAGGGACACATGCACATATCATGTTGAACTGGCTACGGGCATGTGCGCCCGGCCCCTTTATTGGCAGGGCCACATGTACAGTGACGCCTGTGCTGGATGTGTATGGGGTGAGTATAAGCCAGCCCGCACGGAGTGCTTGGTGCTGGCAACAACCTGAACAGTGGACACCAGTGTAATGGAAACAGAAAACACCAGCATAACAGAGTCAACTGCAGAGCAACATGGAGGGAACCGGAGTAAGGACAGAGGTCACCAAATATTCAGTCAGGAGGTTCTGTGAGTTGCAGTGCACTGAGGTAGGGGCACTAGAGAAGTGCGCGCTCATGTGAGGGAATTGCTAGGATAGTGTCCCTTCTGGTTAGTCCTGATGCAGATGCAGTGGGGTGTGTTACACCTACATCAACTTCCTCATCAACATCCCAGGTCTCCCACACTGCCTGAGGTGACAGTTGCATCCGCAGTCCACAGCGCAATACCCAGTAATAGATCCGGGTGTGTAGCTTGACTACCACCACCAGTCTGCATTCCTGCCTTGGGGCTGTTGCCTCCTGCCCTCCCATTGTCTGTGCCTTCTCCTGTCCGCACACTTGACACATCTTCCTCATCATAGTCCCAGGTCTTCCCCACTGCATGAGGTGAAATTGCTGCGCAACCTCACAACAGCACAAAACTCAATCAGTAACGGACAATGGCTTGTGGTGCACTGAGTCACTGGCACCTGGAGTGCTGAGCAGGGTATCAGGCCGATGATGGCATCCACGACAGGTCTGAGCAACTCTGTAGGTCTGTCAGGACCACCGTTTCGACTCTGGCAGATGGGAGGTGGTCCTTGCGGTGGTGGCGTGTGCCTCCTGCGGTGATTCGACGTCCGGGCCGGTCAAGACTCGATGCTAAGTGTGGGCCTTGGTGGCCCGCAGTTGAGGCCGGAGGATGCGGACAGCGCAGGGCCACAGACACATGGCGTTTATGAGCCCAAGACCATCGCTACAGAGGCCATTCAATGTCTCAGAAGAAGGGGGTCCCAGGCCTGAGCAGCGCAGAGTTAGTGGCCCCAGATGCACTGCGGCCGGCACAGGCACCCAGCCACGGGACAGTGACTTGCGGTGCAGTCAGATGGGCCATGCGACCTGAGCGGGTCCCCATCAATGTCCGAGGTGTATGTTGCGGAGGGTTGCGGGGGACAGTGGAAGGTGTCCTCCAGGGCATGATGTGGAAGGTCTGATGTTATCTGGAAGCAGCAAATGGAGGAGTGGAAAGCGCAACCCTCGTTTTCACCAACAATTCTGTATCAGCTACATGAGGATGAAAACTAGCCCCTAGTCCATAGACTCAAACGCCACCAATGTACGACCAGTGAGTGTCCAAGAATGTCGGGGAACACACTTAGTGGCACAGGTGCTGAGAGGGGATACAGTCTGCGATGATGCCGGTACACAGATGTGAACTCCAACATTGCCAATTCAAGACTCTGTGACCTACTGGACCGCAGTGTAGGCCGGAGGCAGCGGTCAGCAGTGGCCCACAGCCACGTGTCGTTGGCACGCAAGGCACAGAGTTAGTGACACAGTGGCAGTTGTCGGTAGTGTTCAATCACCTCCGTAACGATGATCCTGTTCCCTCCGGACTGCAACGCGTCATCCTCTTACGCTCTCCGTGCGTGCGATGATATGTATTCTGCCTTTTGAATTACAGATGTTCAGTTCCAAATCTGTGATCCCACTCGTGCGCAGCATAGGCCGAGGGCAGAGGTCCGCGTAGGCCCACAGACACGTGTGGTTGTGATGCCATGCACAGACTTGTTGGCACCACATCGAAGGGAGTATGGTGAATTGTTCTCTGCCTTAAATGATATTCACTGCCATGGTGAAATCAAGACTCAGTTCCAAATGTGTGACCTACCTGACCGTGGTGTAGGCCTGAGGCAGCGGTCAGCACGGCCCACTCACCTAGTGTCGCCGGCATAGGTTGGATGGCCCCACGCGCCTGCGTTGGACAGGGTTAGTGGCACCACGTGTCGCCGGCTGGCGTTGAACAGGGTTAGTGGCACCACGTGTCGCCGGCTGGCGTTGAACAGGGTTAGTGGCACCACGTGTCGCAAGATGCCCATATGGAACTATGCCTCACAGATCGGGGGGTCTGGTGCTGTGGCCGCTGGCCCGGATGTGAGGTCACTGCCATTCAGGACACAGTTTCACATGTGGGACCTACTGGTCCGAAGAGTAGGCCGAAGGCGGCAGTGGAGTACGTCAACGAAAAGGGAATAAAGCGGGCCTGTGTCCTGGAGGCCGTGATGGTCTGAGGTGTCTGCCAGGTCGCGGAACTCGGGCTTGGAGCTTGCGCCGGCATGTGGTGGGCCCTCCTTGACACACGCCGGTGTCGGCAGGTGATCAGTGTGGCCTGGCTGCGCAGGGGCGGGCCTGACGGGTTTGTGGTCCAGCGTGCCGGGGTCCGGAAGGCGCACAGCATCGCAGGCAACTCCGCTCACGAGGACGGCATCAGCCTCGTGGCGGGGTGGGAGGCGCCGCCCTGGCAGAGACGTGGGTCTTTCCGGAAGAGGACCACGCCCATGCCTACATGCTTTTTATTCACACCCCTACGCTGGCGTGGCGTACGCCGAGCCATCCCACTCCAGTGACGCTTAGGGGGGGCGTAACACGCAACATTTCCGCGAGGTCCCCCACTGGCTGGGGTGACATGGTGGCGTCCACTACACTCCATACACCAGCGGTGTATGTCGCCATGGATAGGGGTGTGTTCTCCATACTGCGGTGTGTCCAGCACATCTCCGCCACTCTTGGCATTGTGTACTTTCCCAATAATGGTTCTACTGCATCCTTCACACATGCCTTGTTGCCACCTCTCCACACATTCAGCTATTATGTGGCTGTGGTGCCATGCCGTTGCTGGATCATGTTCAGGGCTTGCCCATGTGAACATTGTAAGTTGTTCTGTCGTGTTTGGTGGGTGGGCATGTTGTTGTGCCTGTTGTATGTGATTTTGTGACGTGTGCATTGCCAGAGTTGTGAGTTGCATGGTTGTGGAGTTGAGGTGTGTGGGGTGTTCATTTGGATTTTGCCAAGGGGCTTTGCATTTCCCTTGTTGCCATCCTGGGAACGCTGGTTGATGATGGACTGTCGGAGGATGAAGGTATCATGCACACTGGCTGTGTATTTGAAGGCGACATTGTTGGAGGTTCCACGGTGTTCTGTTGTTGGCTGCACATTGATGTGAGACGTGTGCTTCCTGTTAAGGTGATTGTGTGCTGTGTCACCAGGGGGCACAGGTAGTACATGTGTGCTGTGGATTGCCCCCAACACGTGCGTGCATCCTGCTATGGCGTATGGTCCTTGCTTGGTCTCCAGCGGATCCTGCGCATTGTGTTGTACGTATGGGGTCTGGGGTACCAGGGTGATGGTGATGTCCAGGACAGGTGTGGGGGACTTGGATGTGACTGGCTGTGTGACTCCTCCGACTCTGGCGGGTGTTGTTTGGGGGGTACCAGGGGCCAACAGGTGCAGCCAAGCCAGCAGCTTTGTGTGGGGTGGGATGTTGGTTGTCCGCTGTGTTGGTGCCATAGGCCTGTTAGGCGATGATGGTCAGGATGCGTTGGATGGTTGTCCCTTTCAGCCTGTAGTGGACGGTGATATTGTCGGATGTTGGGTCTGTGCGGCTGGTACGTTTCCTGGGGTTCCGCTGTCTTTGTCTGCGCTGCGTCTGTGGTGGTCCGGGGGGGGGTGTTCAGGGTGTGGGTTGGGGTCCTGGGGTGGTGGCGGTGGGTGTTGTGGCCCTCTTGGGTGTCCAGGCCGCATGATGAGTGGCTCCATGGCATCTGTTGCCTTTCGGATGTGGCCCTGGGCTGTGCTCCCTTTTGTGGTGCTGGCTGCCGTCCGACTTTACACCAGGTCAGAGCAGGTGTAAATTTCCTGGTGCTAACGCGCCTTATCGCCTGTTTTGTGTTTTTATCGCCGATGTGGCTGGTCGTTGTGAATGTTGAGGTGTGATGTTGTCTCGGCTTTTGGCACGGGAACGCCTACTCTGCATCTCATTAGCGATAGTTGCGCGGGTCCTCTGTGGCGATGTTTTTGTGGCTGCTATCGCGGGTAAACTGGTGCTGTGGGCTGTTTACACCAGCTTGTGAATGTGGAGGTAAATTTATCACGACTTTGGCTGCGATAAAGTGCCGTTAATTCGGCGATAGCTCCTTGTGAATATTCCCCTAAGACATTTGAAAGTTAGGCACATCGAGAGTGGTGTGATTGAACAACCCTTGTTTTGGACCAATCAAAAAGCATGAAACAACGTGAGATGACAAAATGAGGGTTGGACCTTTAGTGGATTTAGAGTATAACTAGTAGTAGTAAGAGGGTGGGGTTTAGGAGCGCGTTTTCTTACGTTGTGAGAGGAGAGAGCTGTGTTGCTGTTTCCTAAATTCTATGGGCTGGTTGTTGTTCTGCTGATCCTGACTCTTTGACTTTGCTCCTTAACTCTTCTTGAGGGGCCTAGCTTACTCTCATGACCAGAGGGTAGCTTTTCAGATTTCTAGAACCTCATATGATTGGTTAGTATGATATTCTAAATTTGCATAAAATCTACTTGCAAATGTCTTTAATCTTTTGTCTCTGCGCCTATCCACTCACACATTGCGCTGACAATTGAGATGTATAATTGGTGTTTATTTTTCTGATGTTTTCTCTTGTGTGATGATCCATGATTCGAGCTGGGTTGTACTTGATGAGCAATCACAATTATTTAGATAAAGCATTTCTAACTCACAAAGGAGTTTGTCATTATTAGGGTCATTGATCTAGCTATATGAAATGAATATTCTTATGGTGATATTTTAGAAATTCTGATATTGTTTTCCCAAATCCCTGATTAACTAAATAAAGATTCATCGCCAAGAAAAGAATAAATAGGATGAACAAATTGGTAAGTTTGGTTTAAACTCACCCAGCGTACAAGCGACTGTAGGGTTATTGAATTGGGTCCAGATGATAACATTTGCCAATTCCTGAATTCCTGGACCAGTTTTTGGTAGCAGACATGATGGTTTTAATTAATTAATTGGGCAAATTAATAGGTTAGAATTAATAATTTTGATTATTAACATATCGTACTATTGTTATACGTGGTGGTCCATCGTTGACCTTAAGAAAAGACGGGTCCGGAGTGGCCTAAGATCAGGGCCGGACTGGGAATAGAAACCGGCCGTGGCAAACTGCTCAGCCGGCCCCCCCCTGGGGTGAGGGGGAGTACAGCCGAGCAGTTTGCGAGGGCCGGTTTCGGCCGATTTTGTTACAGGGGGACGATATTGCCGACCCCCGGTAACAAAAACGGCCTCCCTGGGGCCCAAAACCGGCCCCCACCCTAGCGGCCTACCGGGGAAACGCCCGGTGCCCGCTATGGCCAGTCCGGCCCTGCCTAAGATCCCGGGATGATATTAGCCAAATGGGCAGAGTTTAGTGTGATCGGATGGCGCCTGAATCATAGCCCCATAAAAACTCTGCTAATACGGATTCAACGAGCCTGTCCCCAAAATGGCGCCCGCCAGGGTAATACCACCGAAGAGGGAGGATGTTCCCTTTAGTTGAGGGAGTCACATTGTGGATATAAGGCTTAACAGAGTAACAGAATCGCAGTACTAGAGGCATGACCCTCCGCAAAGTCTCAGAGATCCACAGACTCAACTTGCCTGACTTTAAGATGGCCGATAAGCTCCATATCCGATCCCTTACTACCTTCCTCGTCACCTCCATCTCCCAGTTTCTGGTCCAGAGACCTTCGATCACATCAGGATCTTCATTACAATCCGGCGAAGCTCGAGTAACATGGCCGATTTCCGGTGGAGCTGCATCGACAGCTATAGGGGAGATTGGCTCCAGCACAACGCCTTGGCCGTCACCTACCCAGCTGGACCTCGGACATAAGTCTCGTCGTTTTTTTTTTTCTCCGCTGTTGTTTCCTCCCTGTGAAGACTTTTCCCCATTTATTTTCTTCTCGATGAGCTACTACTCTTGGACTAAAATTGGACTTCGACCAGACCTCGAGTTTATCCCACATCTGGCTCACTCATCAAGACAAAGATTATGTGAACTTGCCACCTGACCATTGAGACCTTGCATTTTGGCCGATACCCGGTGGAGCTACCTTGATAGCTATAGAGGAGATGGGCTATGGACTTCCCCCTCGGCTGTCACCTACCCAGCCAGACGTTGGGCAGATTTTCCTTCGTCTCTCCGCCGTATCTCCCTCCTGCCCTTTTTCCTTGCCCTTCTTCGCTCCTTTTATCTTGTCTTCCATGCTCTTTAAATGTTTTCAAGCAATGATTGTAACTTGTAACTGATGTAACTTTGTAACAATGTGGAACCTCATGTGAAGCGCTCTGATACCTTCGGGTCTAGCCAGCGCTATATAAAACTCAAATAAATAAATAAATAAAATAAAATAAAATAGTGTGGCATACACTAAGTATTGCGTTGTCTGCTGGTGTGATATTAAGCAAATAAATGAGGTTGTTTAATATTGCATAGGGTGTCATGTTTCATACAGGTACCCTGATATAGGCCCGGGTAACATCATACCCTTTCACCTACATCACCTCCCCTACATTACACACTAACGAGCCTTTTAAGGATTGAACGCCTTTTATGGACTGAACCTTTTACCTAGTTCTAGGCCTGGGTGCAGAAGGAGGGTTTTTCCCGAACAATAGTGTTCTATGACTTCATCTTTAGACTGACACTGCATGAATAAAATATTCATGAGGCTACTTGGAAACCAGGCAGGGGCTATACACCACCTTCCTAATATCTACGCACAAGGTTCATCCCATACGTCATCCTCATACCCAACAATGGCTAACACAAGAACAAGGGAGAAAGGGACTCTATATAATTTTCTGCATAAATTCAGCACCTCTTGCTATCAGTAGTTAGAGGGAACCAAGACTTCCAGGCTGACACACTGACCAGAGACGCTAAGGCTCCTGCATGCAGACGCTCCAGCTGAAAGTGGTCTGAACATCCCTTGCGGGGTGTCCAACTCGAGACCAAGAAGGGCTCCTACATTCTCACACTTCAGGTAATGAGGTTCGACAAATTCCTAGAGGGATTCTTGGCTTTACACCTACTCACATGCTAGGTACACTTAGGTACATCTAGATAGGCATCGTAGGAGTACGCACTCTCTTTTATCAATGCATTTTATATTCATGTATTTATTCATGCTTATTGCAAGATGGTAGAACTGTACTATCCTTTCATATTCGCTGTACTGCTAATCATATATCTCTGCTACTGTCTAATGGTTGTCGCAGCTCATATATTCTACACGAGAATAACAACTGTTCAATAAATCCTTATTGAAACGCCCAGGCTGTTTATTCTGTGACAAGATAAGTGAGCACGAGTGACTGAGCGAAAAGTAGTACATTGTTTCCACGATCTTGAGGGATCAGGGTCGTCATGTTCTGAGGTTGCCAGAAACTAATCTCTCCCCGATAACCCACAGTTTATGTTATCCGAACGCGCAGGTCCTGTATGGGCAATATAGGAACTACACGACAAGGGAACAGTGAAGTTAGTATAGTGGAGATTTATTTGGGTACCTTTAGAAAGCACAGCTGAAGAAGTCCCAAGAATTTTTCACTCGATTGAGAGTGGAGTAACGCTGGTCGATATTCCGCTAGTAGCGAAAGGATTCTTTGTTTGATTGAATCTATCTCTTTATTAGTGGGGCAGACAAAGCAGGTTTGTTTTGTATTCGTTCCTAATTTTGTTTTCTTTTGAAAAAGGTTTGTAATCTACTGTCGCAATATTTTGTAAAGGGAGGGTCAGTAGTAGGAGTCATACTGATGTCACAGAAAGCCACGCTGGCATTGGTCAGTTAGTGTGAATCATCACAAAAGGGTGTTGTGTTACCATTGGTTGGTTGGTGTGAGTCGCGCTGGTATTGGACAGCGTGAACGAATAGCGTGTGTAGAAATACGGAAGAGTTTTCCTTGGTTTGTTTGAGTTTTAGCGCAGTAGAAGAATTAGAATGAAGTTATTGAAAATGATGAGGACTTTATTTAGAAAGGATGAGCCTATACCTATTAGAGAGGGAATTCCTGTACCACCTGATGGTACGCCTGCTTCTTATCATACATGTAAATGGTTGGAGAATTGGGTGAAGTATACGGAAGGAGATGGGAATTTGGCATTTCCAGAACATGGTACTTTTAATGTGAGGATCTTAGAGAATGTGAGATAGCAAATGAATCAATTGAGACCAAATCCTAGACCTATGCAGTACGAGGCACTTGAGGAATGGGAACATGAAGCGTATAAGTGAGAAAGAGACAGGTCTGCAAATAAATATAGGAATACTGTGAGTAGATATTCAGAGGCAAAATGGAATGCTCAGATGAAAAGATGGAGAAGAGATGTGATTGCAGGAGGGGAAGGTTTATATCCGGTTTTTATAGTTGAGGATCAGACTGGAGAAAAATGTAAGGAGAAGAAAAAAAATGTAGAATGTACAGAACCAGATCCAAATAAAATTGATGATGAGTTACTAGACGAATTATTGTTAAACAGACCTCCACCATATCAGGAAGAGCAGGAAAGAACTACTCCAAATGCTCCATTGATTCAAGTTGAGGTTCCTCAGTCTTCACAAGCAAAAAGTACAAACGTAACGAGTAAAGCAAAAGATGATTTGACACAAAGGATTACTCAATTACATTTGAATGCAGAAGCTTTATCAGTACCAGTGACGATTGGTCCCATAGTTCCATTGTAAAGTGAGGGTCAAAATATTTCACAAGTGCATACTTTGACAGTACCTGTTAATAATGATAGGGTTAATGGTGGTGCTGAAGCAAGTGAGATAGGAACATTGATTGATATTACAGAGAGATCAGTGGAAACCCCAAAACGAAATGTACAGATGGAACCTAGAAGACTAGTACAGAATGTGAGATAAGTGACACCTACTTAGGGGGTTCAGTAGGACCATCACCAGAAGAGTTAGATGAATGGATTAGAGGGATGGTGTCTAATAAGGTGAATACGACTATGGATGTATGCAGATTAAAAGCAGATTTGGAGGAAATGATTTTAGGTACAATTAGTCCAGAGAGACGAGCAAATATCAGGAAGAAGATTTATTGTTTTTGTGTAAAATTATTACAATGAGAGCGAAGAGTCTTCATGAGAGGTTTGCTGAAGTTGCACAAACTTATGGAGTTGACATTGAGAAATCAAAGGCTTTGCAAAAGACATATAGATTGGATTTTAGTGATAAAGATTTGGAGAGCTTGAATGCTTCTGGTAAACAGTTGCAGATTAAAGAGTTGATTAATATATTGAAATGATGGGGTGAATTGGAACGTTGGAAAGGTAGAAGAGCTAAAAAGAAAGAAGAAATGCTTGCAAATAAAGGAGCATCATCTATGAATCCTGTGAGGGATACAGGGACAGGGACATCAACGACTGAAATGATATATCCCATGAGAGAAGTACCAGGAGGTGGATATGTTGACGTTCCATGGTCAAGACAGGATATACTGTCTTTTACAAATGAGTTTCCCAGATTGAGAGAAAAACCAGTCGAATGGTACAAACAAGTAGCGAGATTTGTAAAGGTTTTAAAAGTTTTGTTGAAAGATTTGAATGGGTTATTTGATATTGTGGTTCCAGCTGATTTATGGACTGAGTGTAAAATTGCAATAGATTGGCCAAAAGAGGAATATCCTAGAGATGCAAAGACTGGAGCCCCGTCAGATGAAGTGATGAAAAAATATAATCAAGTAATTACCTCTTTGAAGGGAAAGATTTCACCAAAAGAGACGGATTGGGTAAAAATTGATAGGACGATTCAGGAGACGAAAGAATCAGTACATGCTTATTATGAGAGGCTTTTACAGGTGTTCAAACAGTATAGTTTTTTTTTTTTTTTTTGTTATAACAATTTTTATTAAAGTTAAAGCACAGAGTCATCATTACAGTATCACATTTCAGCTCGATTATCGTGCATTATAGTACATCAGTGTTTACCTACTACAGATATTTAATGAATTGGCAGGTCACTGTTTCGATTTCTCCTTCTCGCCATATCTTCTGTTGGAGAAGTGCAGATTTCCCCCCTAAAAGCATTCCACCTTCCCCATTTTTTGTCCCACTTCTTAGGGCAGCCCCGTTGTTTATAGACCTCCTTCTCCGCAATCATGCATCTATCCATCTCTGCCCAGTATAGTGGTTTTGAAAGCATAACTGACAAAGATATGGGACATTTTGTATACAAGTTTGTGTTTGGTTTGAAGCCAGAAATTAGTAACATGATTCAACAGCATTTGATTTGTTGGCAGAATAAAAGCATAGATGAGATACTACGGTATGCAAAATATTGTAGTGATGATATTGAATCGAGACACAAGAAGTAGAAAGAAAAATTTATGTGGGCACAAATGAAGGCAGCACAGAAAGGTGGTAATTTTGTGGATTATTCTCTAACAGGTTTTCAAGGAAAAGGTCAGAATCAGAATATTCAAAATGGTCAGATTTCTAACATGAGAGGTGTCATGATGAAGGAGGTGTTCCTACTCAAGGAAAGGGTAGAGGTAGAGGTAATAAGGACAAAATTAAAAAGAAATGTCCTTGTCAAGCGTGCGGCAAGTTGGGACATTGGAAACGCGAGTATAAGATTTTTCTAGAAAATAATTAAATTAATCAGAATTTTAATCATCAAATGCAGAATGAGGTGAACAGGAATCAACAGCAAAAAGAACAATTGATTGACAGAATGCAGAACAATGTCATACATTCACCCCAGTACAGAGATCTGGGCCTAAATCCATCGTTCTTTGCTCACCATGCCATTCCAGTTTGGACCCAGCCATATGCAAATCAGTCTTGACCCTGCGCCCAATGGGAACAGTCCAGCCCGAACTGCCAGGCCAGGCTCTCCTGGACTGGAAACAAGCATCCTAGGACCGGTTTCGGGCTTTCAGCCCTCATCAGCCAGGATAGCTTGACTCCAGTGGCATGGAGAGCACGGGACCCACGTCTGGGCATACCCGTCCCACTCGGGGTGACAAATGCAAAAAGAACCATTGATGGACAGAATGCAGAACAATGTCATACATTCACCCCAGTACAGAGATCTGGGCCTAAATCCATAGTTTTTTTTCTCACCATGCCATTCCAGTTTGGACCCAGCCATATGCAAATCAGTCTTGACCCTGCGCCCAATGGGAACAGTCCAGCCTGAACTGCCAGGCCAGGTCCTCCCTGGACTGGAAACAAGCATCCTAGGACCGGTTTCGGGCTTTCAGCCCTCATCAGCCAGGATAGCTTGACTCCAGTGGCATGGAGAGGACGGGATCCACGTCTGGGCATACCCGTCCCACTCGGGGTGACAAATGCAAAAAGAACAATTGATTTATTTATTTTGTGTTTTATAGAGCGCAAACTAGACCTGCAAGGGTATCAGAGCTCTTTACAGGATTGACATGAGGTATACAAGAGACTTAGGAGGGGTGAATACATTAGGGAAAACATAGAAAGATACATTTTACCAGACACCAGCGGTCTCAGATCCCAGGGAGTATACATTTGGGATAAAAACAGGTAGATACATCTTACAAGAAACAAGCGGTCTCAGATCCCAGGGTGGGATGCCCAGAGGTGTTGGGTGGAAATCATCCGGAAAACCCATGGTGAGGCCGTGATGGGAGGTAGAACAAAGTCGCTGAGGTGACTGTAATGCAAGAGTTAGGAGAGGAATTTGCCCATTAGGAATGATTTGGCCTCCTTTTTGAAGCGAACCAGAGATGGAATTCTTCTAATGGCAGGCAGGAGTGAGTTCCAAATTCTTGGTGCGGCCCCAGAGAAGGCCCGATTGTACGTTTTTTTTTTCCGCAAGCGTGCTGGTTGGAGCAGGAGGTCTCTGGCGGACCGGGAGTTTCTGGCTCCTCCGGATATTACGAGTTTCTGGGCGAGAAAAGTAGGGGAATTGGAGTATAAGGCCTTGTGAGTGATGCAAGCCAGCTTAAGTTGGATTCTGGCCTCGAGAGGAAGCCAGTTCAAGGCTTTAAGGTGTGGAGAGATGTGGTCGAATTTCTTTGAACCTGTTAGGAGTCTGGCGGCAGTGTTGAGGCAGGCTTTTAATGGGGCCAGGGAGATCTTGGGTAGACCAGCGAGGGTAGAGCATCCATATTCCAGTCTGGAGATGACTAGTGCCTGAATTGCCATTTTAAAGTCAGGAGTGTCCAGGAAAAGTTTGAGGTTTCTTAGGTAGCTCAGGTGATATCTGGCTGTTTTGGCCATCGAGTTGATGTGGCCACGCATATTCAAGCTGCGATCTAGGGTTATTCCAAGGGATTTAGCGGAGTCCACTATGGTTGGTGGGCAGTTTAGCGCTGTGACCGACTTGATCCATTCCTGAATGTCAGGGTTGGTTTTGGGTGGGGAGATTAGAAGAAATTCGTTTTTTTTGGCGTTAAGTTTGAGCTGGTTAGAGGTGAGCCAATGGACAGTCAGCTTTAATGCCTCATTTAGGGAAAGAATGTCTTCAGGAGAAGAAATTTTTATGTAGATCTGGGTGTCGTCGGCATACATGCAGTAGGAGATATTGGCGGTGCGAAGCACTTCAGCGAGCGGTTCAAGGTAAAGGTTGAAGAGAGTCGGGGACAGGGTTGATCCTTGGGGGACTCCAACCGTGATCGGAGAGGGAGCGGACAAACTACCGTTGATTAGGAATCTCTGTGAGCGGTTCTGGAGGAAGGACCTAAACCATTCAAGAACGGGGCCATCCAGTCCCATCCTGATTTTGAGGCGTTCAAGGAGTTTTTCGTGGTTGACCGTATCGAAAGCCGAGGATAGATCTAGGAGGATTAGGAGACAGATTTTGCCCTGGTCGAGGGCTTGGAGGGCATCATCCACGATGTGGAGGAGGGTGGTTTCAGTGCTGTGCCCAGGTCTGAACCCGGATTGGAAGTCGTCTAGTAGATGGAAGTTGGTGATGTGTTGGCTCAGCTGCTGTTGCACACATTTCTCCAGAACTTTAGATAGGATTGGTATATTAGATATAGGTCTGTAGTTGTCCGGGGAAGTGGGATCCAGCGTTGGCTTTTTTAAGATGGGGATGACTTGGCCGGCTTTAAGAGAGTCTGGTATCGGTCCCTGTAGGAGGGAGGCGTTGATTATTACAGTCCAACTCTGGATGATAGCCTGAGAGGCGGCGGCTAGGCAGTTAGAGGGGAGAGGGTCATTGAAGTGGTTGTTCGGGTTTAAGGAGGATAGAATTTTCGAGACGGCATGTTCGTCATAAACCTTGAAGTTGGACCAGTGCGCTTGGTTTTTGGGTGAGGTCTGGGGGGTCAGCGCGGAGAGATGAGGCAGAGGCGGAGGAGATTGGGAGTAAGTGGCGGATCTAAGATCGTTTCCTAGAGCAGTGATTTTGTCGGCGAAGAAGGAGGAAAATTCCTCACATGAAATTCGAGATTTGGGTTTTTTTTAGAGGTTTTTGCCAGTTTGTTGGATTGGTGTTTGACCATTTCAAATAGCTTGCGAGGTCTGTTCTTGGAGTTCTCCAGTTCAGTTCTGAAGAATTCTTTTTTTGAGTTGAGGCTTTTCCTATTGTAGACATTTCTGGCCTGGCGGAGAAGTTTTAGATGGGCTGCTGACGAGTGCTGTTTCCAGTTTCGTTCTGTCTGCCGGAGGGATCTCCTCTCATTGTTGAGTGAGCCGTTGAACCAGGGGTTTCTGACTTTGATTTGGATTCTTTTTAGTTTTAGCGGAGCAAGATCGTACAGAATGTTGGATAAGGTTGTGGAATAATGTTCAGTGAGGTCGTTGACCGTGGTGATGTGAGGGGGGGGGAGGTCAGTCTCGCAGCGAGCCACCAGTTTCCCGTGATCAAGGTTCTTGGTGTCACGAACCCAACGTTTGGGAATCACTGGTTGTGGTGCCCTAGTCCTGAGGGTGCCAGGCAGACTGAAGGTGATAGCATGGTGGTCAGACCAATTGCATGGGTCTATAGAGATAAGATTGACCGCTGATTCCTTAGCGATGATCCAGTCTAGAGTGGCGCCCTTCGAGTGGGTTGGGAGTTGTCAGGCTTGGGTAAGGGCTAGGTCAGCCAGGAGGTCTCTAATGGCGTTGACCTGTGATTGACCTGCGTTGACCAACAATTGATGGACAGAATGCAGAACAATGTCATACATCCATCCCAGTACAGAGATCTGGGCCTAAATCCATTGTTTTTTGCTCACCATGCCATTCCAGTTTGGACCCAGCCATATGCAAATCAGTCTTGACCCTGCGCCCAATGGGAACAGTCCAGCCTGAACTGCCAGGCCAGGTCCTCCCTGGACTGGAAACAAGCATCCTAGGACCGGTTTCGGGTTTTCAGCCCTCATCAGCCAGGATAGCTTGACTCCAGTGGCATGGAGAGCACGGGACCCACGTCTGGGCATCCCGTCCCACTCGGGGTGACAAATGCAAAAAGAACAATTGATGGACAGAATGCAGAACAATGTCATACATTCACCCCAGTACAGAGATCTGGGCCTAAATCCATCGTTTTATTGCTCACCATGCCATTCCAGTTTGGACCCAGCCATATGCAAATCAGTCTTGACCCTGTGCCCAATGGGAACAGTCCAGACCAAACTGCCAGGCCAGGTCCTCCCTGGACTGGAAACAAGCATCCTAGGACCGGTTTTGGGCTTTCTGCCCTCATCAGCCAGGATAGCTTGACTCCAGTGGCATGGAGAGCACGAGACCCACATCTGGGCATACCCGTCCCACTCTGGGTGACAAATGCAAAAAGAACAATTGATGGACAGAATGCAGAACAATGTCATACATTCACCCCAGTACAGAGATCTGGGCCTAAATCCATCATTTTGTTTTCTCACCATGCCATTCCAGTTTGGACCCAGCCATATGCAAATCAGTCTTGACCCTGCGCCCAATGGGAACAGTCCAGCCCGAACTGCCAGGCCAGGTCCTCCCTGGACTGGAAACAAGCATCCTAGGACCGGTTTCGGGCTTTCAGCCCTCATCAGCCAGGATAGCTTGACTCCAGTGGCATGGAGAGCACGGGACCCACGTCTGGGCATACCCGTCCCACTCGGGGTGACAAATGCAGAAACAACAGTTGATGGACAGAATGCAGAAAAATGTCATACATTCACCCCAGTACAGAGATCTGGGCCTAAATCCATCGTTTTTTTGCTCACCATGCCATTCCAGTTTGGACCCAGCCATATGCAAATCAGTCTTGACCCTGCACCCAATGGGAACAGTCCTGCCCGAACTGCCATGCCAGGTCCTCCCTGGACTGGAAAGAAGCATCCTAGGACCGGTTTCGGGCTTTCAGCCCTCATCAGCCAGGATAGCTTGATTCCAGTGGCATGGAGAGCACGGGACCCACGTCTGGGCATACCCGTCCCACTCGGGGTGACAAATACAAAAAGAACAATTGATGGACAGAATGCAGAACAATGTCATACATTCACCCCAGTACAGAGATCTGGGCCTAAATCCATCGTTTTTATGCCCAGACGTGGGTCCCTTGCTCACTTTGCCACTGGATTCAAGCTAGCCTGGCTGATAAAGGGTGTTACCCAGAAACCGGTCCCAGGTTGCTTGATTCCGGTTCAGGGAAGACCTGACTTGGCAGTTCGGGCTGGACTGTTCCCATGAGGCACAGGGTCAAGACTGATTTGCATATAGCTGGGTCTGAACTGAGGTGGTGAAGTGAGCTAAAGAATGATGATGGATTCAACCCAGATTTGTGACTGGGGGTGAGTGTCTGAAAAGTTTCAGTGCTCCGTCCATCATCTCCTTGTGTTTGCTTTGTTCGCCCTAAGTTGGCAGGGTATGCCCAGATGTGGGTCCCTTGCTCACTTTGCCACTGGATTCAAGCTAGCCTTACTGATGAAGGGTGTTACCCAGAAACCGGTCCCAGGATGCTTGATTCCGGTTCAGGGAGGACCTGGCTTGGCAGTTCGGGCTGGACTGTTCCCATGAGGCACAGGGTCAAGACTGATTTGCATATAGCTGGGTCTGAACTGAGGTGGTGAAGTGAGCTAAAGAATGATGATGTATTCAACCCAGATCTGTGACTGGGGGTGAGTGTCTGAAAAGTTTCAGTGCTCTGCCCATCATCTCCTTGTGTTTGCAGGAATCAACAGCAGCAGCAACAGGTAGTTACACAGGTACAAATACCTCAAGTCCCAATGCTAAATGATGTGAATGCTCAAGTACAAAGATACAGTGCAAACTTGGGTTTTCATACGGGAGAACGAGTTGGTAATAATCAAAATGTACAAATGGCTTCACAATACTGGTTGCGGTTCCTGGAGAGTGATTCAGATATATCTCAATGACGGTGCCTGAGGGGGGAGGAGGAGTGTGTGCTTGGCGCATCCTTAGAGGTAGATCAGTGTGGTCCTTTTGTGGATGGAGAAGTTGAAGGTAATGTTGTTACAGTCCTTGTAGACACTGGTGCTACCCGTTTCACTGTGAGAACTGTGGAAATCCCAAACCTACCCCTGTCGTGAGATACTATCCAAGTTGTAGGTGTTTCGAATCAGTTGATTAAAACTCCAGTGACAAAACCAATGAAGGTACACATTGGAGACTTTAGAGACTTGCATTGTTTTGTGGTGTGTGATACAAGTCCAGTAAACCTGTTAGGTAGGGACTTGTTATGTAAGATGAATTGCACCATCTACTGTACACCAGATGGCATTGCATTTCAGACGCCAGATGAAGATGTTGCGTTTAAAGTAATGTTGGCAAGGCAAGGGACAGAAGTGAATGATTTGTATCCTTTATTTACAGCAAAGGATTTGCCTGTTGAATTGAGAGACACAGTGATGACTGATGTGTGGGATTTTTCAGGGAAAGACATTGGATTGATGGAAGGAGTTGATCCTATTGAAATTTTAGTCAAACAAGGTGCAGAATTCCCAAAAACGCCACAGTATAAAATGAGTCCTGAGACCATTGCAGGAGTACGCCTGTAATTGAACAGATGATTGAACAAGGCATTTTGAGAGAGGTACTAGGAAGTCCTTATAATTCACCTATTATGGGGATTAAGAAACCGAGCGGGAAATATAGGATAGTTCAGGACCTGAGGAAAATTAATAAGATTGTGATACCTTGTTGTCCAATAGTGCCAAACCCAGCAGTGATTCTTTACCAAATTCCTTGTGATGCAGAGTGGTTCACTGTAATTGATTTATGCCAAGCATTTTTCTTGATACCCTTGCATCTGGATAGCCAGTATCTTTTTGCATTCCGGTTCGGAGACCGTGTTTTAGCATGGTGCTGAGTTCCTCAAGGGTATACACAGAGTCCCTCAATTTTCAATCAGATTTAAAAAAAATGTTTGGAGTCATTGGTGATGCCAGAAGACTCAGTACTGGTGCAATACATTAATGATTTACTTGTTGCATCAAAGACAAGGGAAGCATGTGTGACAGATACAATTGTTCTACTGAACCATTTGGCAGTAGGTGGGCATAAAGTGTCACCTGCTAAATTGCAATATTGTCAAAAAGAGGTTCAATATTTGGGACACAAAATTGAAAAAGGAGTCAGGAAAGTATCACAAGATCGAATAACTGTGATCTTACAGATGGGTCCTCCCAGAACACAGAAAGAAGTTAGAATGTTCTTGGGTATGGTTGGATACTGCAGACAATGGATCAGTGGTTTTTCACTGACAGCCAAGCTATTACAGAGATTGACACATAAGGATGTGGTCGATCCAATTGAATAGGATGAAGAATGTATGAGGGCATTTGTAGAGTTGCGAGACAGCCTTTGTTGAGCACCTGCATTAGGAATGCCAGACTACAGTAAGGACTTTGCACTATTCTGTTGCGAAAAAGATGGTTGTGCACTTTCAGTCCTATCACAAACGCATGGAATGACACGCCGTCCAGTAGCATATTTCTCTGCTACTCTGGATTCAGTGGCTGCAGCGATACCAGGCTGTTTAAAAGCAGTAGCTGCTACTTGTGTGAATTTGGAGCAGAGTGAATCGATTGTGATGAGACATCTATTGAGAGTGCATGTGCCACACTCTGTTGAGATTTTGTTGACGCAAACTCGAACACAGCATCTTACGAGTAGTCGATTGACAAGGTATGAAAAAGTGATACTGGGAGCAGAGAATGTGACCGTGACAAGATGTACAAATTTGAATCCAGCTACATTGCTACCAAGTCCAAGTTGTGAAGAAGTGGTGGATGAAGCAGATCATGATTGTCTGGATGTGACTGAATTGTGTACAAAACCAAGGCCAGATATAAAAGACACACCATTGCCTGAATCTGATTGTGTGATGTTTGTGGATGGATCTTGCTTGAGAGATGAAAAAGGCACTCTTTGTGCTTCCTATGCAGTCTGTACAGTGGCTATGGTTCTTGAAGCTTCATGCTTGAAGGGAATAAGTTCCGCACAGATTTCTGAGCTGGTAGCATTGACCACAGCATGTATAATTGGCAAAAATCTGAGAATAACCATATTCACTGATAGTCAATATGGTTTTGGGGTTGTGCATGACTTTGACAATTGTGGATGCAACGTGGGTTTTTGACATCATCAGGTTCACCAATTCGAAACAGTAATAACGGGAAGGATTTACTAGATGCACTACAATTGCCCAAAGAAATTGCTGTGGGGAAGTGTTCAGCACATAAATCTGGAAACGATTATGTGACTAAAGGTAACAGATATGCGGACCAAGTTGCACGTTTTTGTGCTCAAAATTCAATTTCAATAAACAAAGAAAAGCAAAAATCTGATCCAGATTTTCATCTAATGTTCTCTTCTGTGGAGACATGGGAAGAAGTTAGACAGTTGCAAGAAGAAGCTAGTGAGGAGGAAAAAGAAACATGAATCAAAGCAGGTTGTACACGAAGGGCTGAAGATGAAGTGTGGGTGTATACCGACAGGAGACCAATAATGCCAGACAGCCTGCTATCACAGATGGCAAGGATGTATCATGGCTTAACACATGTAGGGAGAGATGCGATGATCAGGCTTTTTAAGCAATCTTGGTTTAACCCAAAGTTCAGGGTCATTGCAAAACGTCTTTGTCAGAGGTGTATAACTTGACAGCCACAAAATGCAGGAAAAAAGACAGTTGTCAGTTGGGGACGAATTGGAAAAGCAGCAGGACCATTTACCCGACTGCAAGCAGATTTCATAGACTTGCCTCCATGTAATGGTTTGAAATATGTGTTGGTTGTGGTTTGTTTGTTCTGTCGTTGGGTAGAAGCTTAACCAACAAGAAGAAATTATAGTCTAACAGTTGCTAAATTGCTAGAGAGATAATTCCACGGTTTGGATTTCCATTCTCTTTAGAAACAAATAGAGGAACTAATTTTAATAATGAAATAATTTGAATGATTTGTGCAGCATTGCAAATTGAGCAAAAACTACATTGTGCCTATCGACCAGAAGCTTCAGGCGTGGTCGAGCAAATTAATGGCACTATTGAGTCAAGACTCTCAAAAGTATGTGTGTCTACAGCACTGAAATGGCCAGATGCTTTAACTTTAGTTTTGATGAGTCTAAGAAGTATTCCTGATAAAAAAGACTGGATTATTGCCCCACAAAGTGATTATGAGGAGAGCAATGAGGCAGCTAATAGTTCCAGCAAATCACCTGATGAATATAACTGATGATCTAGTGCTCAATTATTTGCAAAGCATTAGCTGATGTGGTGCGTTCTGTGTCTCATCAGGTTGGAGAAGTTGCAACCACAACACAGCACGAACAAGCACATAACCTACGTCCAGGCAGAGTGGATTCTGGTGAAGAAACATGTGAGAAAGTTGTGTTTGGAACCACGTTGGCATGGGCCATCCCAAGTGATACTGGTGACAACGACAGCAGTGAAGTGTGGTGGCTTACTGATTTGGATACACGCAAGTCACACAAGAAGAGTCCCAAATCCCCTTGAAAGGCCAGAAACGAATGAAGAAGAAGAGCGAGAACAGGCTGAGAGTCAAGGAGAGCCTGAACCGGAACAAAGTCGAATAAAGTGGGCACCAGCTACTGGGTCTCGTGAGACTGTTGTCAATGCCAATGATGGAGAAAATTTGATTCAAGAAGAAGTGCAAACAAGAAGAGAAGCACACAAAAGAAGTTGTGAACATAGTATTGAATCTGGTGAAACTGTACAAGTGAAAAAGGTAAGAAAAGGAGATATATGGCCAAAGAGAGTGAAAAGACTGAAATACACTCTGAAAGAAAAAGTTCCAAACGCAATAATCGAAGTGTCGAGCCAAACAGAACAAGGTGACTCTGAAGAAGATACAGAACAAAAAGGGCAAGAGTTCTGAACAAGAAGTACACAGCACCTGAATGGACATACATGGTGACTGAAACAGTTGATAACACAGACCAGTGTGGAGAAAAGACTGTTGCAGAATCGAGCCACAAAAACGATTATGAGCCACACTGAATGAACTGTGTCAAAAATTAGGGTGCAGAAAATTCAAAAGAACACTCTGAAGAGTACAGAAAATAAAAGCTGGAATTAAATAGAAGGCTGTGAAGCTATAAAAAAAAGAAAAAGAGAGGGGTGAAGCAAAGAGGCTTAAGAGGTGCTTGGATACACTACATTATTTTTACATTATTTTTGCTAGTTGTTTTTTTTTTAGTTTTAGTTTAGTTTTTGAATTATTATTTTTTTTTAACAATAGAAAATGGCAAAGACAAATTTTCTAGAGACTGGATATCAAAACCAAAGTTTTAAACGTAAATGTATTAATGCTTGCTTAAGTGTTTTACTACTAATGTTTGTTTGGTTAACACTGATTGTTGTTGTGCCTTATTTTATGTACCCGACTAAAAATAATATTACTAATAGTGTGTTGAGTCAAAAAGTAGATGTGGGACATCTTAAAGAAGAACCACAAACTAATATTGAGAAAATAACAGGTGATAATATATATCACCAGGATAACTCCATTAATGATTTTTCGTTAAATGTTTTTACTAAACTATTGTATGAATACGTTGATACTATGGATGCGAGAGATTGTTATGTGTGCATGCAATTACCTTCGTCTGTGTCTGAGGGGGTGACTTATCATCACCTTCCTTTAACTTATGGAGTTTTGTGTAGTGTACTAACAAGTTTGTTCTATGAAAAAGGAAATGTGCAGTATTATTACTCAAATTATGATTTAGTGTTTTCTGAAATGCCAATTAGAAAGAATATGAACAGGGTAAATAGTGCGAAAAATACTGAATGTATGGGTGAATTCTTTCATACGACTAAAACAATAGATACTGTATATGCACATGGTAATAATTTAGGAGGAGATTGAGTTTATAAATTTAGTGGAAGATAGAAGACAGAATTTTAAGGAAGAAGCTGCTGAGCAAAAGTCCTGAGTACCTCCTTGGGATTTTAGAGAAGGTGATTATAAAAGGGTGAGACTTATGCTGCAATGACTCTGGATTGGCATCATAGGGGACAGCTTTGCTTACTTAGACTAAAAACTAATTTTAACAATTATTTCATTGGTTTCAGTGAATGTGATCATGTTTTCCTAATTACAGGAGGTTGGGGAATAAGAGGTGGTATGGATCCTGTTTTCCCTGGAATATATTATGTGTGTTGTAAAAATGCCTACTATAGGTTGCCTGCACATTGGTATGGGTGTTGTTATATGGGGATAGTCTTTCCAAAAGTTTATCATTTAGACAAAAGTCATGGAATCAATTAAAAGAAGAGTGGATTAACATGAAATACAAGGGGAATTAGTGCCGCAGTAATTGTAGGTGATATTTTTAGAGCATTGATACCTTCAGTTGGGGTAATACAAAATTCACACAAAATTAGAAAATTGTCCACAGTGGTTGATCGTTTATCAACAGACACTGCTGGTGGGTTCCTAATGATTGATACAGAAATGGTTGCTATAAGATCTATGGTCTTTCAAAATAGTAATGATGTATTATTGGCAAAAGAGGAAAATTCAACAGTGCTGTACTTATATCCCTGACAAAAGTAAGAGCCTAGAGGGATATATTAAAAATATTACACATTTACGGGAAGATTTAACTGAACTGAAGGTTGATGGTGCTTAGGAGAGACTTGGTAAGGGTTTGTCCTCAGTGGGTAATTGGTTTTCTACTTTTGGTAATAGTTTGCGAGGAAAATACTAACACCTATAGTTGCTGTAACTACAGGGATACTAATGCTGGTATTAATATATAAGTGTTGTAAGTGCATAAACGAACACTGGATACTAAAAGAAGAGCAAGAAAGAGAGAAGAGATAGAATTAGAAAACAGAAGAGTAAATTACTATGAAATAGTAAAGGATATAGATCGAGTTATGTTGAAACAAAAGAGAACTACTGCTTTTAAGTAGTATAAATGATGACAATCAGATTTTTGGGTTGTGTTTTTATGAGGGCTTAAGTCGCCATCAAAGGGGGAATTGATGGAGCAGGGTTTTCGTGAAATAAAACCTGCACGGATTGAACTCCTCAATGTATGACTCATTAACCAAATGTTGTGAAAAATTAACCGCGCAAGACTAAAAGGGGAAAAATGAAAACTGCGCAAGCGCGTGCTGGGAGTGTTAGAGTAGGCCGCAAATGCACAAGACTAATGTAGAAAATAAGACAAAAGTCAAGAGTTTATTTTTTACTAACAACTAGTAAATAGTAAGCAGCGCGTAAGAAAAGAAAGCGAATGAAAACATTCAAAGAGCGTTTAATAGCGGAGTTTTATAAAATGATAAATAACACTTGTATTTGTTTTCTCTAGAAGTGTACTTACTGCCCTGCAGAAAAGGCCCGAGAGTCATTTTAGAATTAACATGGCATATTAGAAATGTAGAAGGGAGAAAGAAAATGTGATGTGTCCTTCGCAAGTTCCTGATGATGGCCAAGGCTGCGCAGAGAGGAAATTGATAAAAGAATGGAACTTCCTTGCCGAGCAGAGCATGAGGACATTTGTACTACAAATTGATACATGAGTGAGATGGAGAGACGAACAAAACATGAAAGCCTGATACTAGAGTTTCCTCTGTTGGAAGTGATTACAGTGAGCAAAGTTAGGACAATAAGACGTTTGAAAGTTAGGCACATCGAGAGTGGTGTGATCGAACACCCCTTGTTTTGGACCAATCAAAAAGCATGAAACCATGTGAGATGACACAATGAGGGTTGGACCTTCAGTGGATTTAGAGTATAACTAGTAGTAGTAGTAGTAGTAAGAGGGTGGGGTTTAGGAGCGCGTTTTCTTACTTTGTGAGAGGAGATAGCTGTGTTGCTGTTTCCTAAATTCTATGGGCTGGCTGTTGTTGTGCTGATCCTGACTCTTTGACTTTGCTCCTTAACTCTTCTTGAGGGGCCTTGCTTACTCTCATGGCCAGAGGGTAGCTTTTCAAATTTCTAGAACCTCATATGATTGGTTAGTATGATATTCTGAATTTGCATAAAATCTACTTGCAAATGTCTTTAATTTTTTGTCTCTACACCTATCCACTCACTCATTACGCTGACAATTGAGATGTACAATTGGTGTTTATTTTGCTAATGTTTTCTCTTGTGTGATGATCCATGATTCGAGCTGTGTTGTACTTGATGAGCAATCACAATTATTTAGATAAAACATTTCTAACTCACAAAGGAGTTTGTCATTATTCGTGTCATTAGCTATATGAAATGAATATTTGTATGGTGATATTTTAGAAATTCTGATATTATTTTGCCAAATCCCTGATTAACTAAATAAAGATTCATTGCCAAGATAAGAATAAATAGGATGAACAAATTGGTAAGTTTGGTTTAAACTCACCCAGCGTACAAGGGACTGTAGGGTTATTGAATTGGGTCCAGATGATAAAATTTGTCAGTTCCTGAACGCTGGATCAGTGTCTTGCTGAGAAACTCAGGTGTCACAATTGCAAGGCCTACATTGCTAGGGCTCATGAAGAGGAAGGCAAGGTGGGCAGATTTCTGGCTTGGCTAATCCACCCTGGCCTGGCTAGTCCACCCTGAGTCGCATGGGACCCTATAGAGACGGTAATAGCCCCCACTGGACAGCAGGTTTATTCTCAGGGGAAGATCAACTGGATCTTCCATGATTATTATCTATCAGCTCTATGGGAAATGCCCAGATGCCTCAAGCTGAGATATTGAAGCATTTTTTGCCCCTCTACAGTTGGGGACACTACCTCCCCCTGCACTCGAAGGTTTGTGGGGTCCTATTACACACAAAGAGGTGCGAGGTGTGATTAGAGGCATGGCCCAGGGCAAGGCACAGGGACTTCATGAGCTCCAGGCGGAATTTTACTCAGCCTTCTGCTGCATGGCTGGCCCATTGACAGCTGCGTATAATAAGGCCTGAAACACTGCAGATCTACTTCGAGGGACACAGTGGTTATCCCTCTCCCCAAAACAGCTGTGCAGGGCGCACCCACCATGGCATACTGCCTGTTATCCATGTTGAACATGGACTTTAAAATATTGAGTAAAATCTTAGCTACCCATCTTCTAACTCACATGTGCACGCTGATCCATCCCGACCAGTGCGAATTCATCCCCCAATGTAGTACATCTCTTAAGCTCCGTCGTTTATTCTGTGTTGTTTGCTACCCATCCAGTGGAGGAGCCTGGGGCTAGCCTACTGGCAGTGGACCAGGGGAAGGCATTTGACACTGTCAGTTGGTAATATCTCATTGCAGTCATGACTAAGATGCAATTGGTGGCGCAGTGGGTGGCATGGGTGTGGCTTTTATCTACAAAGCCCACAGCCATGGTCCGTACAGGCCAAGTTATATCGGCCTCCTATGACGTCTGCAGGGAGACCAGACAGGGATGCCCATTGTCACCACTCTTGTTTGTCCTTGCTATAGAGCCGCTGGTGGTGCTCTGTCAGGCTTGGGGACAGGTATACAAGTGGGAGACACTGAACATCTGATCTCCCTGTATGCTGATGACCTTCTCATATATGTCTCCAATATGGCCACGGATGTTCCATTTATGCTCCAACTACTCCATGGCTTTGGTGTCCTATTGGGCCTAAAGGTGAATCTGGCTATGACACATGTTTTTCCAGTGACACTCGATGTGCCGAGACTTGGTTCTCTGTCCCCGGAGGTCCACTGGGCCCATTCCATGTTTCGGTATCTGGTCATACAAGTCTACTGTACTTCAGTAGACCTAAGGAAGGGCAATCTCGGAGGGGTGATGTGTTACCTTAAGCGATGTGGGACCTTCTGGCGTTCTCTTCGGCTTCCTATTATGGCACGAATAGTGCTAGCAAAGATGATCATGCTTTTTACCAACCTGCTAATTTGGTTACTTCCATCCTGGTTTAAACTGTTAGATGCACTGTTGCCAGACCTTATTTGGGATGGAGGCCAACACAGAGTATCCCTGAACATGCTCCGTTGCCCTATTTTGGAGGGGACCGAAGAGTTCCTGACTTTGAGCTTTATTACCTGGCAGCTCAACTTCAATGGATTGCTTACTAGTTGGTTGGTGCGAACCTGGCTGAACTGGGCTGCATGGACGGCTCGCCTGATGGGGTTGTGTTACTGGCCCGTTTGATGGGGAAGGGCTGAGGACTACTCTTAGAGACAGCCCTCTGTTGTTGGAGGCGGTGTGTGACTCGGATTCGGGATCTCTCACTCTATGCCCCCTCGTTACCTCTGGTGGGACTCCCCTACGGCAAACCCCCAACACTCTTTACCATGACTTGGTTGACACCTTGGCCGGAGGTGGGGCTAGTTGTGGTCGGGGACTGCTATGAAGCTGACAAGTTGATACCTCTGGAAGTCCTGTTCCCTGGATAGTTTCTTGTCTATGAGGCTCTGGTTAGAGCCTTTGGAGCTTTATGGGGCAGTGGAGCCACTCAGCCACAGCCACATCCGGTTTTGCAGTTGCTACTCACATTGGGTAATGGCCGCCACGTGGTTAGGTGGTTTTATGGAGCTCTGAACAGACTGGTTCGGAAACCTTTGACTGAGCTCTGAGACAAACTAAAGACTACACTGGGTAGGGCCCTGTCAGACAGGGATTGGGGCCGGGTGCTTGCTTCACCACAGAAGGTTTACAGCAATACTCATTTTGAGGTGATCCAATTTAATTATGTGTACCAGACTTATTTGACCCCGAAGAGACTGACGTCTATTTATGGGGGCCCGCTTCGGTGCTGGCCCTGCTGCGTGTTTGAGAACGCAGATTTCTGTCATATGACATGGTTCTGCCCCACTATGCAGGTGCTCTGGACAGCGGTGATACAGAGGGTAAATTGGACATTGCACTGAAATTTGCCCTGCACGTTGGAGGTCTGTCTGCTGGGTCGGTTTCCATGCCATAGACACAAGAAAGTGGGCAATAGATTTGTGACTTTGGCATTCATTGTAGCCAAAAGGCTTATTGCAATATGATGTGGAAGGCGGCTGTGGGCCATGAGTGAGGAGATGGGAATCAGCAATTAGGGACCGGGCGCCAGCAGAAGACCAGCCTCTGCATAGGGAAGAAGCATGAGGCGTTCGTAGGCGCCCTATTGCGCCCTTGTGGGCAGAGGTGCTAGTAGCCTTTGATGACCGGGGAGAACCTGCAGGATCTTACCCTGAGGTCTCGATATCTGAGAGTGGTAATGATACACGTCCAGCAGTACCTTATTGAGGGGACCGAATTGGCTGCTGATTGCAGGGACTAAGATAGTTTGGATTTGCTGTGGGGGTGATTGGGCGGTGCCTCGGCAGTGTCACTGTATGGCCTGGCCTGCCCTGAATGTATGTGTAGTGTGCCCGTGGTGCTACCATGGGATGATCCTGCCCCTTACCTCCCCGGCCCACTGTTCGTTTGCTCATTTTGTTATTTATGATTGTTCTTTGTGTTTCTTGCCCTAAGGTATTGTTATGATTCATTATGCGCTGACAAATTGCTGTCTTTCTGTCATGTTCCTACCAGATTTTGCTTATGTTCACTACTGCATTTCATGTGCTTACTGTTGTGCTGTTGCACGAATATGTACTGGATTATTGTGATATGCGTTGCGCCCCACTGACCCCGACTAGGACAGAACGAAATCGAGCATGACATGCTATTGTAATATGTATGTTAATGCCTGTTTATTTACTTGAAAATGTTAGTAAACATATATATTTTTTTAAATGTGGAAGGCCCGGAGAGTGGATGGTCCCAGAGACATAGACACACCTTCCTCACTAGAGACCTGCAGAAAACTGCCTTAAAAAAACCAACATCATCATTTCAGGTGAGGTCGGTGGTGTCTTTCAATCAGCTGACACTAAATAGTGCAAACATGGAAATCAGTCATTTTCATTCTAGAGGGAAGATTGTTTTTGCATTCTGCTCCCCTCCTCGACTAATCATAGGGTTGATCCAGCTTGTCAGTTGCCACCAAAGTTAAGAAACTGCATGTGGTGTTTGACCATGACCTAACTTTTTCTCCTGCAGGTTAGGAAACTGACCAAGAATTGCATCTTTCAGATTAGGAAGAGTTGACCTTCGATAATGCCAGAACACCATGCCTTTGTCCCTGGAGCAGCCATCAAACTCGAAGCTCGATTACTGCAATTCCTTATGTGGAGAGTGCTTGGTAATAGATATAGACTACAGAAAAAATCATAGATCTGAGGGGTCTCTATGAAGTCTAATTTCCTTGGCTACTCTTTAGAGGAACCTTTAAGCAATGCTCCTTAACATATATTCACTGATATAGGGTGCTCAATTAGCTGCAGTTTGCTTTTGGAAAACCTTACAATCCACTTTGAACACTTAGGCCCAGATTCACAAAGGTTTAGCGTCAGGTTAGCTAATCCGATGCTAAACCTATTTGGGGATTAACAAACCAACGCTATGGTATTAGTGTTTGTTTGAATGGAAAAGTAATGCAAAGCAGCGTGAAACGCTACTTTGCATTACTTTGCGTTAAGGGAGTGTTACAGGGTGGTACATGGACATTTCTGTGCAACCACCCCTGCTTTTTGACGCTAAACCCTATCTACTAACACTAGAAGACAGGGTTAAGTGCCAAAAATTAACGCCACTAGAAAGCAGGCGTTAAAAGGAGAAATATTTTCATTTCTCCTTTATTTTCCTATTTTGCATGCTTGCCGAACTGTACAGCACACAAACAAAGTCGGAAAAGGTTTTAAACATGTCTAGCCATAGTATTTTGTACAGGGAAGGGTATCCTTCCTGTACAAAATCTATGCTAGACTCAGCCACGCACCCTAGCACTATGGCACTAAGGTGTGTGTGCCTGGCACACGGAAGGTGAAATCAGTGCCGGCTCTAGGGAGAGGGGAGGAGCGAGCCATACCTCCATGAATATGATGCTCTCCTGCTCTCTCCCTGTCCTCTTTGGGTGCATTGTGTGAAACCTTTCAGAATTTGGGCCTTAGGGTTTGATTTAAGGTATGGCGAAGAGCTGCTGTCAGCCTGACTGGCAGAATTCCTTACCTTTCTGATCCTGGCCTGAGTCCTGCCTGTCATATATAGAGATCACCACCAGCCCAGCAGTGGTCACAGGAGCTACCACCAAGGCAGCTTCTGTAAAGGCACAAAATGTTTGGTGTCCAGCCGCCATGTTTCTTACAGTCCTGTAGCAAACTATTTTGCTCTTCAGAGGTTGACTCCCAAAGCAGGAGTTTTTTCTGAGAAACAAAAAATACTAATGGCCCTTAACGACTGGGAGGTTTCTTCCAGTCTGTGTGGGTTCATATTTTTGTTTATTTGTGATGGACAGGAAAAGCCAGAAATCAGACCGTTTGCTCTACATAAATTGGGTGGGTGGTCAGATGCCTTACTCCAACAGCCCCTGCTGCGTTGCCTGTCTCAAAATAAAGCAGGTGGACCAAGATTTTGGCAGACAGGGTACTCCATCATGTTTGAGACGGAGCCAATCAGGTCCTTAAAAGGGAGTGGTAGCAGAATATAATTTGTCATAGTATCATTTAGCACAAACATTTTGTCCTAAATATTGTCTACAAACATATCCTCTCTTTGGAGTAAATCATTGAGGGCCTCATTTATGAGATTTTGCCGTAGGGCAGCGATGCCGGTCTTCCTGCTGCGCTGCCCTACGGCAAAAGAAAAGGGCAGGAATGCGCTGTATCTATCAGATACGGCACATTCCTGTCCTTTTCCCCTGCGCTGGTGCACAATGGACTGCTGTGCACCCACGCAGGCACCTTTGCCCCATGGTGCAAGGGTGCCTGCATTGCGGGGATGATTATTTTAGTGCAGGAAGGGAAATCTTCCTGCACAAAACAATCACAAGAGGCTTTTTCCTCTTTCTATGTGCTGCAGAATGCAGCACACATAGAAAAAGTAAAAACGAGGAGAAATAAAGTTATTTTTCTCATGCCTCCCCTGCACTCCCCTTTAACACAGAAAACTGCGTTAAAGGGAACAATATTTACAAGGTAGCATTAAGCCAAAAAAAGTGGCTTAGTGCTGCCTGGTAAATATGGAGCAGGCTTCTGCGGCACCAGAACGTCAAAAAAGTGATGCACTGGCGGCACAATTGGCTTATAAATAAGCCCCAGAATGTCTCCACCCCTTGGAGATATTTTTGTAAACAAAAAATGTAGGGGCATATTATCAAGGGCTTTATCGCCGATTTAGCGGCACTTTTTGCCGCTAAATCGGCGATATTTTTAACGCCCTATTAGCAAGCTGTCGCTAACAGGCGTTAGCGACAGCTTTCAGGCGTTAGAGGCTGGGAATTACATCGCCTTGCATGTCAGCGATATTTATCGCTAATGACATGCAAGGTAGGCGTTCCTAACCTAACAGCGACTGAAATCAGTCGCTAACATCGCTATCGCCTATTAGCAATAACCGCGAGGCGATAAAAATACGCGCGCTAACCGCGATTAGCGCTGGTTTTTTAGAACTGGTAAAAGCATGACTTAACAATAATAGTCAATGGGAGGTGGATTGCAAGGTTAAGTCCCCAGCATTAGCGCAGGAATCTATCGCTGGATTTCTCGCGTTATTGCTGGGTTTCGCCGCTATCGCTGGATATTTTATCGCATTGGAGATAAACCTTGCTAATAGCATGTTATCTCCGCGGTAATATCCAGCGATAGCCGGCGATAGAAAAACGCGCGCTAAGCAAGCTTTGCGATAATTATCGCAGGTTCTTGCTAATATGCCCCTTAGATCACAATATTTTTATCAGACGATATTTCTGCACATGATATTCTGACATGCAACCCTTAATAATGCAAGGAAAAAAGGGGAAAAATAATATTACGTATTTCTCAAAGTCTCTTCAACTCCGAAATGGAAGTGGCTTCTTAGTCCTTTCTGCTAAGCTTTGAACAATCTTCTCAGGGAGTTAATATTTTGTCTGCCCTTCAAAAACTTAAAAAATAAGCTCAAAGTCCTTTTAGTCGATGTTAACCCCACCCTTAATTGTTTTCTGGCGCCTCCTTTTCTCTGCCTTTCTTCAGCCTATGCCCATGACAGTGAAGTAGACCCTTGAGCCTGAGGCACTACATAGATTTGAATATTTAGTTACTTTGGCCAAATTAGAACACAGGACGTGTTTTCGCCTGCCCTTTGTGGCAGTGATTGGAACCTAAATTGTAGGGCTGGAATGTACAGTACCGCCGAGGTTTCTTTGACTGCTCCTCCAGGTAATAGGCATCTGTATCCCCTTGTAAAGTTGTATGATTATGCACTTGTAAAGCCTCACAAGCAGAGGTATTCTCTGTTTGAGGGTTGGTCTGAAATGATAAAGCGATTTTGAAATGTATACCTTTAGTAGTAATTCAATCAATCTTCAAAAATAAGGGATAATGACATAAGTTAATGGCCTGGATACAGACAGGGGCTTGGATTGCAAGTGGTCCATTAATTCCGATGGGCCTGTGATAGGGAGATGATGGGCCCATCCGTATTATGAGTAGTGGTTTTTGACACGGAAATCTCCAGATGAAACACCGATGGCAAAAATAATGTGATGGGAAAGGAATATATTACATTGAATTTTATTTTCCAAACAACATGTAATCCCCTGGTATTTCCCTGCCTCTGGAATTACCTGGACCTCTAGTAGCAGTAATCCTGGGGCAGGGAAATAAAAGGGATTATTCCAGAGTGCTCATAACACACAGACGGGTGCATAGAGGATTTTTTTGCTGAACTCACAGTGGGGCATATGTATAAGAAAGTGGCAGAGCGCGGGTTAGCTCCAAAATTGCTAACGCCGCACTCCGTCACTTTAGAAACGCAGGCATGCACCGTAGTTACAATAATACGGTGCATCCCTGCGTTTCTCCCTGCACTGGCGCTAAATTCAGCTGCCTAGCGACAATGCCGGCACCCTTGCACCATAGTGCAAGGGTTCCTGCGTTGAGGGAATGATTGTTTATGTGCAGATAGGTTTCCCTTCCTGCACATAAACAATCCAGAATGGCGATTTGAAACTTCTGTTTGCTGAATTGTGCAGCACACATAGAAGTTGCAGATCATCATTTTTTAAATGATTGTTTATGTGCAGGAAGGGACACCTTCCTGCACATGAACAATCATTCATGGCAATTTGCTGTTTCTATGTGTGCTGCACAATGCAGCACACATAGAAACAGCAAAAACGAGGAGAAATAAAGCATTTCTCCTCTTTTCGCCATGTTAAGACCAGGTTTTCCCTGGTCTTAATTTTGGCGCTGCCTCCTATTTATGCCACCCTTGTAAATAGGGGGCTGCATCAAAATCAATGGGTATTGCAGCAGAACGCCGACCACAACACCCATTGCACGCCCCTTTCATTCTAAGTGTAGCGTGAAAGAGGGCCTTATTTACAAGGCAGCGTTAAGCCACGTTAAGTGGTTTAATGGCGGCTTGTAAATAAGGCGAAGGGTTTATCACCACTGGAACTTTACTAAAAGTGACGTTCCTGTGGCGCTGGGGGCTTGTAAATATGCCCCAGCATTCTTGAAAACAGCATCCAGGAATGCACATTAAACAACCTGCTCGATCCTGACAGCCCTGAATGCGATAGGAGAGCAGAGGAAGCGTGACTGCACCATGCCTAGCACAGCAGTCACCAGAATTCAAGGAAACATGAGTACCCAAAAACAACAACTGACCCTTAAGTACACACAGAAGAATTATCACCAATGTTGCAGGGATTCTGCGGAGTCACAGAACTATGCTTGGGATCATGGAACCTTAGTGGGCAGGGACTGAGTCATCCTACCACCTGAGTATCCATTAGCCAGGGGACCGACTAGCTATAGTGTCTCACTTGCCCTCCTACTCACTCACAGAGGAACAAGTGGTTAGACACCCAGAACACAACACTCTTGACCCTCTCAGGAATCGCGGTTACAGGACACACCCTTTCGCTCTCACTCTCGTACCAGTCCACAATAAGATTAGACAGAGACACGAGAAAAGTTTAAAATGTTTATTTTAACTAACGTGCTCCAATTTGCAGTATACGTGCCACAACAAGTAGAAAAATGCCTAACACAAATACGGTCAGTATAGCAAGTAGTCTGTAAATCTTAAAAGGTGCTGTCATTATATAAGACAGTGAGACCTAACCCCCCTCCCCTGATTATATATTAGAAGATCTCTGGGTGTTTAGCAGCAGACCCCGTACCTCAGTCTATAGATGGAAGATCTACATCACAGGTGCTGTCACGCTCCCTTCTCTGGAAAGTTCCCTCTCCAACTGTGTGTTGCCCACCTGTGTATACATATATGACCAAAGTACATGTCCCCAAACAACAGCTGCATCAGCGTGTTTTGTCTAGGTGCTAGGGCCTGAACAGAATAACAAGGGGCATTGTTGTTCGACCTTGTATGCAGTGTTCAGACTAAACCCCAAGCAAGAATGGAATGTAAAAACAACAGCAGGTTTCTGTGTGGAAATTTCAGTGTGGCACAAAGCAAAATATGTTCATAGAGGAACGTGCGAAAGCAGAAGACAATCTGCCACGGGCCCATGCTAACTTAGGGAAAACGACAAAGGCCTCCTGGACCACGTGACAGCACAGGGCATGAAGGATCTGAATTACGGTAGTCTGCTTTCTGTTACTACTGCAACAAAGCAGGAAGGAACAGCAACATTTGGACAGGCAAACAAAACCGAAAACAAGCATGGTACTGAGTATTTATTTATTTATTTATGTGTCTTATAGAGCGCCCGAATCACCCCCAAAGGGGTATCTCCGCGCTATGGAAATGCTATTAGGTCACCATAGGGGGACTGAAGAGAAGTTACAAAGTCATCGAGGGGATCTGGAAAAGTTCGGTTTTGAGAAATCGACGGAATTGCAAATAGTTGGTGCATTCACGAAGATGAAGAGGAAGTTGATTCCAGTATGAGGGGGCCAGATGGTAGAAGGCCTTCCCCCCTGTGTGTGATTTCTTTATCCGAGGAACCACAAGGAGCGATTTCGATCCGGAACGGAGTACTCTAGAGGGCTGATAACGTATAAGTCTATCGCTAAGATAACTGGGAGCGTTGCCGTGAAGAGCCTTATGCACTACACAGCAGATTTTAAAACGAATCCGCTTCCGAACAGGCAGCCAGTGAAGTCCCTGGAGTAGGGGCAAGGAAGCGATTCTGTCTGGGTCGTTAGAAACCAATCGGGCGGCGGTCTTTTGAACCACCTGGAGTCTGTTGAGTGATGCTTCAGTGGCTGATATTAGGAGGGCATTGCAGTAGTCAAGGCGTCTTACCACAAGGGCCTGTAGTAGAGTTTTCCTGACTGTCAAAGGGAGAAAAGGAAAAGCCTTCCTCAGAAGACTTAATGTAAAGAAACAAGAGCTCACGGTGGCTGTAACTTGCACTTTCATAGAAGGTTTCTGATCTAAATGCACACCTAGATTTTTCACCACTGCTTTTGGAGTAGGGGCGGGACCTAAATTGTTAGGCCACCAATCTGGGGACCACAGTAAGGGCGCCTCTCCGAAGAGCATAATTTCCGTTTTACTGGCATTTAACTGGAGAAAGTTGTTTCTCATCCATTCCGAAATTGCGTTCATACCTTCAGAGAAGGCCAACTGAGTATTAGCGGAATTTCTGTCAAATGCCATTAGAAGCTGGGTGTCATCTGCATAAGAAATAGGGATGAATCCCAGATTCCTAAGAAGATCTGCCAGAGGGGCCACATAAATGTTAAACAATGTAGGACTCAAGCAAGATCCCTGGGGTACGCCTTTGGTTAGCTTTGATGTAGAGGATTGGAAAGTGCCTAAATTAACAGTTTGAGTACGATTATTTAGAAAGTTAGACAGCCACTGGTAAGCTTGATTTTGAATACCAACATTTCTTAATCTAGATAGAAGAATGGAATGGGATATTGTGTCAAACGCTGCTGACAGATCCAGCAGCACTAACAGTACCGCCTGTCCATTATCTAGGAAATGTCGGAGGTTATCAGTGACTGCAATTAGTGCTGTCTCCGTACTGAATCTGGGACGGAAACCCGACTGGGAGGGATCGAAGCCTCCTATTGCTTCCATAAAGTCTGAAAGATGTTTGTTCACATGCTTCTCCAGGAGTTTACTCAAGTAGGGCAGCAAAGAAATAGGACGGTAATTGGATAGATCTTCCGGGGGAGCATTGGGTTTTTTCCGAATTGGAATTATTTGGGCGGCTTTCCATTCGGAAGGTAATATGCCCGTGGTCAGGGAGGAGTTAAGGATAGGGCAAATCAAGGGAGCCAACTGCTTATGAAGCAGCAAAGATACCTTAGCGGGTAAAACATCCTGAGGAGAACCAGATTTTACTATTTTCACAGTATGGAGCACACCCTGAAAAAGCTCTTTATGTTAGAGGGAAAGGCCTTGGCTATTGTCTTACTATGTACTCAAAAATTTTATATGAAATAAAGAACAAGTTTTAATGGACTCACGCATCAGGGGCTAAAATGTTTGGACACTCGTGAATGAAATTTGTAAAACAGTTACACTGTTATTTGTTGCCTCCCCTTACTGTAGTGCACGGAAAACTCCAATGTCCCTAAATACTATATCCATTGTATAGCAAACCCCCAAAAACATTCTTTAGGAAAATTGACAAAGGGCAACAGCCCTTGTTAAAGTACACAAAATGGGGTACTGCTTGGGGTCCACAAAGGTCGCAGCTGGTGACACAATGGCCACCTCGCTCCGTAATCCAGTCAAGCTAAGTATTTACGCGCCTCTTCCAAAGAGCACATCATTTTCAGCAGCCGTGCCCCTATAAGAAAATATCTCCATCAATCCCAAAAGACCTTAAGAAAAATGTTGAAATGCTATTGGTGTTGCCCTGGATAAACCCCCATGCATATCACACTACACATGGACAAAAGAAAATGAGTTATCTGCATAACAACACCCTTCATTGTCTCCCATTGCTCTCCTTGGTGTGTCTTTCAAAGTCTCTCCTGTCCTGGAGGGTGACTTGTGATTTTCTGTCTTAAGGAACTGTCTTGGGCATTCAGGGTCTGAAAAGAGATGTAGCTTGCCATTGTATTTGGTTTTCAGGTTTGTAGGATAAAGAATGATGCACTGTACATTGGTCTGTTGGAGCTATTATTTTATTGGCACAAATATGTTGCATGCTTCTTGCACTGCCAGTGTGAATATGAGATATAATGCAATTTTAGAACTCTCGTGTTGTAACTCCCATCTCTCTATTGCGAGGTGCATAATCATGTCCTTGTCCCTGTAGTTGAGTATCCTCACTATCTCCGTCTTGAGTGGTGCTCCTGATGGAGGTCTCGAAACCAGAGATCTATTGCCTCTTTTGATGATAAAGAGAGGAGAGAAACCATCGTCTTCTATAAGGATTCTGAAAAGTTTTCCCTAAAGTGCTCCATTAGCTCTGTGTTGGTGGACTCAGTCAGCCCCAGGATCCAAGCAATGTTTCAAGTAGAGTGAACCTTGAGATCCTCATTTTTGGCTTTTACCCTTTTCAGGGTGTTGTAGTTTCATGCTTTCTTTCATTAAGATCATCTTCAACATCTGAAATACACCTCTCAGACATAACTAAGTAAAAGAGCTCACTCAATAACCGAGTTCTAGGTTAGCAGAATAGCTTAAAGGATTAATTTCAAAATTCAAAAAGGCGGTATTGAGTAATTACCTTAAAGGCTCCCTGCAAAAACAGAGAAGTGCAAATCAAAAACATTCTAAATGTCAATTGAGCAGCAAAATCAGGAGAGAAACTGACAGCATCCCTAGCAGCACTAGAAAGATCTCCGGAAAGTTTCGGTTAAACCAAAAAACCAAGGGGTTTTTATACATTATTTTTGCATATTAAACTATCTAAACTGCAGATTCATCATGGTATGAGCAAATGTATAATTTCATTAGCAAATCAAAACCCAGTTTATTAAACATCATACTGCCTTAACACCTAAGCACTATCCGACTACATAAGTATTCATCCTACCCACTCTATACTAATGCCATTCGAATGGTGGAACAAACTAGATACATACACAACAGACAGTCATTATGAATGAATAGGATACAGTGAGCTAGTGGACGGACCTTGAAATGTAGTTACAGTTTGACGACTGAGCTGGGGAAAGTGAATCAAAAACAGCATAAACAATGTCAATAGAAACATGAATCTGCTTGACCGTGTGTTGCAGAAATAATAGCCAGTGAGATGTGCAAGGCGAAAACAGGAGAGACATCCAATTTTGAAAAAGATGGCTGCTAGGCCTAAATTGAGGCCTAGTTAACAAGAGTCAGGAAAATACACTTCTACATGGCAAAGGAAATGTGTTTTTAAAGCAATCACATTAAATCAATGTATGCATATAACATTGAGTGTTAAACCACATTTTGCATGTTAATAATGATGCATAAAAGCATAAATGTGCTAAAATCTTTAACATTACCACAATAGGAAAGAGTTAAATAAAGGCAGGTGACTTAGGTTATGGGGTTGAACTCTAGTCATAAAAATATGAGCATGTGAACAATCAGGTAACATTAATAATACAAAAACAATCAAGTTTCTTCTTGTGCTAAGTCCATTTAGTCTACAGTACACGATTTAAAAAGCTCCAACAGAAAAAATCCTGCTATACTACATTTCTTAGTTTGATGGATCCAGATACGCAAGACATGGTCTAACATTGTATTAATGTTCCATGTCAAAAACTGCTGTGTTAGTTATTGTTGTATTATAGTCACCACAACCAACAGAAGACACTCTCAAGGTTTATTTATCTCTTCCTGCAAAGCCTGAAGAAATGCATCCAAATTCCTAAGGATATTTAACTGTCCACTCATATCAATCACTGCGCTGCATACATATTAAATAAAAGTCCCCCAATCAACTTTGCACCATTGTGAACACCAGAACCTTAATATGGCCTTATAACCCGCCTTAGCAGGCTATGCCGGCCATTAAAGGCCCGCTCCAGTGTTAAAGGCCCGGGCCAAAGGCGAGGGCCTTTAACAAGGTAGTGGGACTTTAATGCCGTCATAGCCCAGCTACAGAGGGCTATAAGGCTATTAGAACATTCTGCCACTAGAGGGCAGAATGTTCTAACAAATAAAACAAAGGCCTCACGGAGCCCAAGGGGATTGAAATCCCCTCGGACTCTGTGAGGCCTTTGTTCACAGCAACGGCTGTGAACGACAACATTGGAATGTTGGAGCTCCGGGCTTCTACCGGCCATTAGAAGCCCGGAGCACTCCATTGTTTTCATGGAGCTCCCAACATTCCAATGTTCTAATAAAATGTATAAGCTGGGTCCTTCTTTGAGAGAGAAGTGTATTGAGCTGAATGGCATAAGAGCTCCATGAGCTCCAGCAAATGTCTGACCAAAAACTCCAAGCACAGGTAGTAATACCCTCATCCACCATAAGAAACGTATTCAACAGTTCAGTTCTCAGGCATGAGAAACAGATGTGCATTTAATATACATCTAATAACTTCATAACTTCTTCATGGTACATGGATAACATTTTGTTAAACTGTGTGCTCTTCCCACTGCAACTGCAACCTTGCGAGTTACTTGCAAATGCCAGAACAAAAAAATCATCTCTCTCTCCTCAGTCTTCCCATGCCATCCCATGCTGAGCTCTGCAAATACCCTTACTTATTTGTCGCTGAAGCTGGTGAGTGTATTCGTGCAATGGGAATGTGCTCCCGTGACATAACCAAGATAGAGTTAGTTTTGTTTTTGCGTATGCACCCTAAGTGCCCAGACCATAGCTGGCAAAATTCAAGTTAAGTATTTATTCTTGGCTTTCAAGTCACTATCTGATGAAGCTGGGACAAAATTGCACTTACCGATGGGAATATTAGGGCTTTGCTCATGAACAGCTTCTACATTATGAGTTTTCCAGCTCGTCCACTATGTATACACTACACACATTATATAAAAGGCAGTGTTGAAACCACTCCATGTTGGATTGACCAAGGTCTTTGGCATACCAATAAGAATTCGGGCCCATATTCATCATTTTTTCACACAGCACAAAGCAGCAAGCCACCTTGATGCGCTGAGCTGCGTGAAAGGGCAGGAATGAGCAATATTTAACAGTATACGGCGCATTCCTGTCCTTTCCTAGAGCACTTTTGGCTGCCTAGCGCCAACGGAAGCACCCTTCCGTCATGGAGCAAGGGTGCCTGCATTGTAGGTTGGATTGTTTTTGTGCAGGAAGGGACTACAGAATTGCAGGACATGATGAGCTCTGAATTTTGATTTTAGGGTAAGTGTCCATAAGTAGCAATCTCTGCTTTTTTTGCTCAAGTGCTTTCTTGGGTTCCATTAGAGAACGTTGTAACACCTATTCTTTCACTTATCACTTGATTCTTGATGCCAAGGGCAGCTATCAATAGTGCAGCAGGTGCAGTAGCACCATGGTTGGCGGGTCTGAGGGGCCTTCTGCTCCCCAATTATTGCTGTTCTTTAGTATCAGACTAGTAATCCAGTATCTGTAAAGCGCGAACAATTACCCGAGGGTGTCAAGGCTCTGGGGGCCGTCGGGAAGATTAAGCGAACTATTGCCCAGAGTCACATGGTGCTGGGCATACCTGCCGCCAGCACCGGGGATCGAACCGTGAGCCCCCGTGGTCTGGAGTCAGGCGGCCTGGCCACTGCGCCACACCAAGGATGGGGCCATCTTCATTGCTTGCATTAGTGTCCATGGCAACCCTGCTATGCCACTACCTACCAGGATTTAATCCCCTTGAAATAAAATATGCTTTTGCCTGCTGCCGGTTCTACACCACTGTGGTAAATTTGCAGCCTCGCAGGTAATGATTATCCCTTAAATGCATTATTATATGTGTTCAGCTGGCTGTTTCTTGCAGTCTGATGGTTCATTTTCTCTGAAGGTGTTTACACTTGTCTTTAATTTCGTGCTGCAAATTGCAATACACATTTACAAACTATGTGGGAAAAATAAAATCACAGCTGAGTCATAATGTTTATGTCAGTTCAGCAGTGGTGGCTCGCCGAGGGAGTGCTGCGGGGCGGGGGAGGGGTAGGGTGAGGCGTAGTGGAGTCTGACATACGACGGACAGGAGTAAGGTAAGTAATGAAATAAATAAAACAATTTACCTTGCGTGCGCTGCATCGCCGAGTTGGTGATGCAGCACGCGCAAGGTAAATTGTGTTATTTATTTAATTACTTTTAATTACTTACCTTATTCCTGTCCGTCGTATGTCGGACTCCACTACCCCCCCACCCTGCCCCTCCCACCGCCCCGCAACACTCCCTCGGCGAGCTGCCACTTGCGCCCTGATCATATATAACTACAGTAGCGAGCAGGACACCTTTGTAGTAATTCAGATTAATTCAGAAGGAGTCTTTGGGGAACCTGAGTGTATAACTATGCAACCTTTCCATGCTAACCAGGCGCGGTCGGTGTTAGGAGTGCCGGTCGGGCGGTGACGTGGGGCGGGGGAGGGGCAGGGTGGGGGGTAGTAAACTACGGATTAAGGCCTAATACAGGTAAGTAAACATTTAAATAAATAAAACGAATTTCGTTGTGAGCGCTGCACCTTGGCGGTGAGGATGCAGGTAGAGATGGAGCGATGGGGTACCCGGGTGGGAGACACGACACATGTGATCTCCCTCTATGCGGACCACACCCTTTTCTATGCATCATCTCCTAGGGAGGCAGTACACAGGTTCCTGCAGCACCTGGAACGATTTGGTAAAGTATCTGGACTGCGCCTCAAACGTAAAAAGTCCTTGATTTTCCGCCTGGCACGCATGGTCACTTTGCCGATGGAGGGTCTCCCAAATCTAGAACTCAGATGACAGCGAGCACACTTCCAGTACCTCGGGGTCCAGATTGCACTCGACAATGCCCAGTTAATAGCCTTAAACCTAGACAAGGTCCTGGAAGCCCTGAGACGCTCTGTGACGTTCTGAAATACTTTGCCGCTTTCCTTAATGGGTAGACAAGCAGTGTCCAAAATGGTGATGCTGCCTAGATGCCTCTATGCGCTCCAGAACTCTCTCTGCCCAATCCCGACACAAATTTTCAAGCAGCTGAATACTATCCTAGTTTCCCTCCTGTGGGCAGGACGGCGCAGCAGGGTGGCCCTCAAGACACTGACGCGTAGATATGAAGAGGGGGAACTGGTGGGCCCACGATTTGACTAATATTATTTTGCCGCCCAGCTAAAGCATGCGTCATGCTGGCTGGAGGTAAGAGACAATTGGGAAAAACAACTCCTAGCTGGCCGCATAGACCCAGAGGTACTCCCAGTAGCACTGATGCAGGGAAAGGGGGCCAGAGTGGATCTTCAATATATAGTATGACAAACCGCAAACATATGGTAACAGTACGTAGAAACGGTGCTGCACCATGCTCCCTTTCACAGAGAGCTTCCCATGTGGATTTTGGCTCCAATCAGATATATGGGAGCTCACAAGTCATTCCAGGTGTGGAGAGATGGCGGATGTGAAGTCCTTGCGGACCTCTATCCGAGCAAGACGTTCATAACGTATGAACAAGCCTGTGAAACCTTTGCCCTGGGTCAGAGTCACTACCTACAATATTTTGGTATCCCAGAGGTGGCAAGAATTACCTCGCCTGAGTACCCTGACATTTTGCAGCCGACAAGTACTTTGGACCTGCTGTTAACCTGTGGGTTTGGGTGCAGGATGATATCGCTCCTTTATAAAGCCATGAGACTAGATTCAACGGCTCATCTCCGGTGCTCCAGAGTAGCGTGGGAGAGGGACCTTAATATACACATAGCCGATAGGGTCTGGGCAGACGTGTGCACGCTCACGCACACAGTTTCTTGCAATGCAAGGTTTAAACTGATCCACTACAATTTCTTACACCGTTCCTATCTCACACCGGTGAAACTCCAACCTATTTCACAACACAATGCTGGTACGTGTCCTTGGTGAGAGATGGGGGGCAGATTTTCTGCACCTTGCCTGGGCATGTCCTGAGTTGCAGCAGTTTTGATCACGAGTGGTACTTAAGGTCTGTACAAGCATTGGTCTCCCCATAAGGGAGGAGCCAATCCAATGTCTCTTGGCTCACATACAAAACCCCAAGAAACGGAAAATGGCATATAAACTGCTGCAGCTGATGATGGTCCTGGCCAGACGCAGGGTGGCCATATCTTGGATGGGGCAGAGGTGCCCGGACTTACCAACATGGCTCAGGGATGTGAGAGAGTGGGCCCTTGCGGAAGAAATGCATATGAAACTACATCAGAAAGATGACAAGCTCCAGGCAGTTCTCACTGAATGGCGTGAATTGTGCAATACTGCCCTCAACCCAGAAGAATCAGAGACTGACCAGAATGATAATTAACCTAGTGAGAGTGAAACGGAGGCAGATGAGCATGAACGGGGAGAGGAGAAGCGTGCAGCTTAGAATGAGTGCTCGCCTTCTTAATTACTGATTAATATGTGGATACCTATGTACAGTCGCGGCCGGCATGGCTCACGGGTGAGGGGGCGGGCACGGGGGGTGCGGGTGAGTGGTCATGCGGGGAGGGGAGTCGCGCGGGGAGGAGGGGGTTAAATAATAATAAAAAAACGTACCTTTCCCGGGTCCCGCGTTTTCCAGGCTCCGGCTCCGGCGCCTGCTCCTGCTTTCCTGCCTCCGCAGGAACAGGAAGCAGGCAGCCTCCCTTCCCTCCCCTAAGCCAAACATAATGCTGCAATGGCAGCATTGTGATTGGCTGGGATGCCGACCTCACAGGCGTCTATGGGGAGGCCATTTTCTCCATGTAGGCTGCATGCAGCCTGCATGGAGAAAATGGAGAGTAGGCATGATTGGTTTGGTCGGCCCCAGAGGGTTGACCAAACAGTCAGGGCCTGCAACATTGGGCTTGCCACTCCTCCCCTGTTGCAGGACCAACCAAACCTTTCTTCTGCTTTCTCGCAGTGCGAGAAGCAGAAACATAAAATAGTATTTATAATACCATTTTATGTTTCTGCTTCTCGCACTGCGAGAAAGCAGTGGGGCCACGGTCCTCCGCCCAAATGGAGGAGCCGCCCCTGCCTATGTAGTGCCCCTCATTTTCACTTGTAATATTGTATAAGAACTAAAATGTAAGCCGAGGAACTTCCAACTGTTGTGCACTCAATGACTACACATTAACATCTGCTGCAATTTATTTGTTGTAAAAAACATCAAAAATAAAGTTTAAAAAAATAACAGGGTTTGGCTCGCTGTCGTTCACAGGCCCACTTAGCCCTGCTATCCCCTGAACCAAGCAGCACCCAGGTCAATCAAACTCCACACCTGGCATTCCCAACACTCAGCACAGTCTCCTTATATCTGAGTTACACTCCTGCAGCCTCAACAAGAACTACACCAATGAAATATTAAACATAATCTCATTTGCCTCCAACCAGCTCTTTTAGCTCCTGTTCCTCAGAGACTTTAACCTGCTCTTCAAAATCAGCAACAAGACAATGAAAGAATCTCTCAAAACACAACTGTACACTGTGGACATAACAGGGCTCTCATGTCCTTGTCCATGTGGACTCAGGCTGTGGCTGAGTTTGAATGTCTCACCTATTCTAGAACTGTTTGCTTGATTATGAGACTTCTTCCATCTCCAGGTCTTGGATGGGACTCAGGCTCAAGGGTATGACACAGTATAGACATTTTTAAGACTTTGAACCAAGAGGGAGCAGCATATCTTCAGTCTCAAGCTCCCCAGAATCCAGAGTAGGTGATTCCATTGCTTAATCATGCTCTCCCGTGTTGAGATGATAGAACTAGTCTGTTCCAGCACCTGCATCTCAGTTCTTTGTTTGGTACCTACTGTAAGATCAAAGTAAAATTAGTTAGGAATTCAGATGTGTACTTTGGAAAACTTTGCATTGTGGCACAGCATTCAAGCCTCACCTGGTTCTGTGCAGGTTGGCAGTTGTCTAGGCATGCAAACCATAACTTGCACACCTCGTGCAAAGCTCAGGACTTCACCATTATTGTGACAGATGCAAGTAGAACTGTTGTAAATAATCTTGCAGATGAGATTACATATTACATTACCCCTTACCACTTGGAAAGAGAAAACTATAAATTTTGTATGATTTATTGTGTAGATAATGTGTTGATATTTAATCACATTAAGATATTGTTTTTATTTGTATAAATATTGTGAGGTCATTAGGACTCAATTTAGTGAGTAAGTTATGGTTTGCATGGCTGTTGTGAGATATGTATTGTGATCCAAATTATAACTTGCAAATCCTATTTTTGGGGGGTTTTAATAAGAGAGCATAACTTGACTTCGTCTGTGGTTTTTTATGTGATTTTCTGAGGTTTTTTCAACAAATGTTGAGGTGTTAAAACTGAAGATAACCATAACTTCACTTTTGCCTTTTTTTCTGTGATGTTTTGATCATATACCACAGGCAACAGTTTCCTGCAGCCAACCTCCAGAGGGCGGCTAACCCCATTGCGCACAGACTTTGGTCATGCATAGCAAGTGTAGGCTGCAGGGCAAGTGTAGGCCTGGGACCATCCCACTGCAGGAGGCTACACCTTCCAGCACACAGCTTATGGCCACGTGTAGCAGTGTTTGTCTGTAGGACTTGGCTTGCTACATATGATCAAAGGCCATGCACAGTGGGTGTTGGGAAAGCGAAGCTGTAGCATACCAAATTGTTTCATTTGTTTTCAAAATTTGTAAAACTTGTGGTGTATTTAGGATTTCACACACACAGTAGATGAGGGGTAGGAGGAGACGCCCCACTCCGACATCCTATTATACAACTCTACACACAAATAGAAATGGGGCTAATCAAAGTAAGTCGCTAATATGCAGAGGTAAGTTGGCAAGACACACATGTTGTTAAAACTGCCCTCACCCACAGAAATCTGTGGCATGCTTCATCATAAGGCTGCTAACACACCTCCACGCTAGCCAACAACAGAGATGGAGCAATAGGGAGGGGGAGACAAGACAAACATAAAGAAAAACTATGCAGGATCAAAAATAGAAAGGTGCAGAGAAGGTAATGTTAAAACCAACACAGGGATCTCCAGACTCCCCTTTATTGGTGGACTCCCTGGTTAGATTAAAAAGGTTTAGAAAAACCCTGTGGATGGTGGTATGCTGGGCTCTAATGGACCCACTACCCCTCCACTCTGACATGTTTCAGCCGGCTTTTGCGTTTTCCCCGGCTTTCATCAGGACTATAAGAGTAGATCCCTTGAACACCCTCCCTACCTCAAACCTTGTGGAGTAGAGCGAAGTCACAGTCTGAGTGAATGCTCAGGTCAATTAGATTTCGTAACTTACTCCGAGAGTAATTCCTGTAAGCAAGAGAAATTTACACAAGTAAACACATAACATACAGTGCCCATTGTAGTGAATATAATAAAAATATTTAAGAAAAGTTACAACATGTGGTCCCTCTAAACAAATTATGCGCCCCGGTAAATGCTATAATTAAGTGTAAGCACCACCGGTATAAAGGACCAATCGTCCCGTGTGAGCGTACTACTTCCGCTCTTTAAATAGAAAACAAAACAAAAAACATAGCGGGACATCATTACTAAGGGGCTCATTATGATGGCGGGCGGACATCAGTCCGCCCGCCATCATAACGGTGATGGGACCGACCGCCAGACGTGCGGCGGTCCCACCAGTGCAATTAGGATGCGCCCGCCATACTGGCGGGTGCATCCTGGCCTTTTACCATTGCGGACGGTGCTGCTGGCTGCAGCACCGTCCGCAATGGTAAAAGAGCATGCACAGCATTTCCCTACAGCACGTGGCAGGCACCGCGCGGTGCCTGCCACTTGGTGCATGGAACTGCAGTGCACCCCCCCCACAGAGGGGGCCCGCAACGGGCCCCCAAAGCCAATCCCCGCCAGCCTTTCCCTGGCGGCATTGCCGCCATGGAAAGGCCTCTGCAACACCCACATCCTAATATGGCGGACGGTGCCTGCTAGGCACCGCCACCATATTAGTGGCCCAGCTCCGCCCGGCAGGCAATCGTGACGATTGCCACCGGCGGAAAAGCGGCGGATGGACTTTGCATCCGCCGTGATACCCACCGCCATCCTAATATGGCGGTGGGTAAATCTCCTTATGATGGCGGAACGATCGCCACCGCCGGCCCGGCGGTGGCGATCGTTCCGCCATCGTAATGAGCCCCTAAGTACACTATCCCAACTATGCACTCAGAATCCCTTACCGAGTTTCATAGGTAAAAATGCTCGACCTGGCGGGGGAGCGAGGACGGCTACCTGTAGTCACACTCTGCATCGTTAAACAAAAGATGTTAATTAGGTGGCCAATTGGTGTATTTAAGATTCCCAGGGCTCCAGGAAAGTCAACAATGATTTCATTTAACATGTCATGAGTGAAGTAATATGCGAGGTCATAAGCAGTGCATGGCAGTGGTGCAAGTTCTAGTTAGCTCAGCAAATTATAACTGATGAATGTCAGTGTTTTTTCAGATTTTAAGTGTAAGTTTTGTGCTATTTCAACATATAACTACAATGTCACTTTAACATGTGTTTCTTTCATTGAATTTCCTAAACCTAAAAGGGTAATGAGCAAGTGGCAAAGACATGTGAAGTCTATTTAGGATGAAAGTTGAATTGTGCTTGAAAGAAAGTACCCCTTTTTGTCATGGTCACACCCACTTTTTGCTCACCAATACTGATGTTTTGGACTGGAAGTGCACCGGAAGCCTGCTAACCAGGCCCCAGCACCAATGCTCTTTCCCTAAACAAGGTAAACAGATACAATTGTGATACAATTGGCACACACTGTAGCACCCTTCTAAGTCCCTAGTAAATGGTACCCTTAGTGCCTAGTGCAGGGGTACCACAGGTCGCTAAGAGCTGCAGCATGTCTTATGCCACCCTAAGGGACCTCCACACAAATTGCATGCAGACTGCCATTGCAGACTGCATGACATGGTGCAAACCAGGTGAGAACACGACATGGCACACACCCCTGTGTGCCATGCCCAAGTCATTGCACATGATATATGTAAGTCACCCTTACAGCAGGCTTTACAGCCCTAAGGCAGGGTGCATTATATCCTATGTGAGGACATATCTGCATGAGCAGATATGCCCCTGTGATGTCTAGTCGAGATTACTAGATATTGCAAGTGAGCAGGGAAGCCACGTTATGGTATGTACTGGCCACTGATCATTACAAGTTACCCAGCTGCATAATGGCTTCCATTGAAACCTATGGTGTTTGGTATCAAACACCTTGTCTTAATAAATCTATAATTGATTTCAGTATTGGATTTATTATGACATGCACCCAGAGGGCACCTTAGAGGTGCCCCCTGAAACCTACTAGTACTCTAGTGGGCTGGCTGACTGGTCCTGTCCAGCATGTCACTACAGCTAAGTTTCTGCCCACCAGGGATGAGAGCCTGCACTGTCAGGATGTCAAGAACAATGCCTGCTCTGGCAGGAGGTGTTATCACCTCCTCCAAGCAGATGGCTATTGGATCTGCATATCAAGGTCAGAGGCTTCAAAGCCTCTGCCGCCTTTGATGTGCAACACCGACTTCCTCCAGACCTGGAGGATGCCACCCCCTCAGGCCCATTTGGTACCAGGAAAGATGGAAAATTAGCTATGCAGTAGGTGTGTTGCACACACAGGCTAGTCACACCCCTAAGGTGGGCTACCTGACGTGCTCCACATCTTGTTTTTGGTGGAACTAGGAACTCTGTGATAGGATGCCCACTCTTCAAAGGAAGTGGTTATATAGGGGATGTAATGACTCCAAGGGTAAGTAGCCCAATGGGTAGTACCATTCACTCCCCTTAACACCCCAAAATCTAGAATTTAAGGGAGCCCCTGGCACCAGCAAAGCAGAATTGACTGACTCAAGAAGAAGAAGGACAAAGAAGAGCCGAAGAAACAAGAACTGAGGACCTGCGACTGACTTGGTGTCAACCCTGCCAGCCTGTCTGCTGTTCCTGACAATTGCAACAACTCGTCCTGCCCACTGTGTGACCTGAAAAAGCCTGAGAGGGCAGCCAGCCCTTCACCAAACAGCCATCATATCCCGTGGAGTAGTGGAGTTACTTCCCTGCATCCTACAGGTACCAAAACGCAATCTCTGGTTTACCGAGCTACTGACCACCGGACTCTCCGAAGCAGAAGCCAAGACTTGGTGGTGGGCCAATCCAGACACTGACCCCGCAAAGACTGGCCAGCTGACAAGCTATCTCAGCACCGTAGAAGCCAGCGCAGAGAGTGGCCCAGCTGTCCTGTTTTGTCCCCATCTCCAGGTCCAGACACCTCAAAGCATCTCTGCACCCGCGCCACACAGCATGAGTCCAAGTGAACCGACGCTGCCTGCGAGGTCCTGATACCCTTAAGAGCCAACCCCCCCTTTGGGTTTAGCCAGATTGGTCCCTCTTTTGCAGGAGAGCAATAACCGCAAGAGTCTCCCACAGCGCGACCCCGCCGGAAAAAACAACACAAACCTCCCATCCTGAGTACAGGTGAACCGACGGTGTCCCTGGGACTCAGAGACCCTCGAGACCTGAGCCCCCCTTTGGGTTCAACCAGACTGGTCCCCCAGTCCCCACCTGCAGCATCTTTCTTACAGGTACTTTTCCTATTGACTTAAATGGGGCACTGGACACCAAAAAGCACCTCTGCACCTGAACGCCCCAGAGCCGGCCGAAGTGACCTGTTGGTGCTGCCTTGGACTTTGACCTCTACTTACTGTAAGTCCATAAGAACAGTCCTATAAGTCATTGAAAAGTGGCCGTATGCAGTATATGTTTTCTACCATAGGGTAACATTTCCACAAATACAGTATTGTCTATTTAAATACTAAAAACCTATCTTAAAAAGTACTTACTTGGTCACAAAGATCTTGGTGCCTAAAATAATACATAAATCTGTGTAATGTTTATAAATTGGTGTTGGATTTCTTTATTGAATGTGTCTCCCATTTATTAACTGTGTGTGTACAACAAATGCTCAACACTCCCCTCTGATAAGCCTAAAGCTGCTCGCTCACACTAGCACTAATAGATCACTTTGGGATTGTTAAAGCAAGCCCCTGTAAACCAATAAAGGTTGCCTGGACTCTCTACACAGTGTACTTTGTTTTAGTGCACTATATAGTGAGTCAGCTTCCTATAGTGCTCAAGATGGCATCAATAGGTTGAGTATATGAAATTTTCAATTGCAACTAGACTATGGGCTTTTAAGGTTGAAGATTTACAATGATGTTCTCAGGATATTCAATATAGAATGTTTGATTGGAAAAGGCATTTTTCCTTTCAAGACGTAGGACACTCTGGCACTTTTGCTTACTAATAGGTAGAATGTATACATATTATCAAAGTGGCACAATTCCTTTGTCTTTTTCGGATCCTGTTTTGTATGTGACTGAGGAGCTTTCAAAGTTTGCACAAAGCAATTTACTGCTTTACCTAATAGAAACCCAGGGTTCAAATGACACATTTATGTCTACCACCAGTATAGGGGGGCAGATAGATATTATAGAATTTCATATTGTTTTACTATTGCCATCATGGGGGATTGATTAGTAATGACTAAGATGAGAATTTGTGTTTTTTGGCATACTGTTAGCAGAAATGCAGAAGTTCACTTATTTTTGACAGGCTAAAACTTTTTTATTTCAAGCAAATAAAGCTTAAGGCCTAAAAATAGAGTTCAAATCAGGTTCACATTCTGTTAAAAACTGAGCATAGATTTAGCTGGGATAATGAATACCTTCCACCCATCTATCAAAACTAAGATGACAGGATTTTGATAGAGAAAGGGCAGCAAACAGTTGGTCCAATTTGTTCAAAAAAGCACAGTGCCCTTAGAACTGATGGCTTCTATCTTCAAAGTATCAAAAGACTCTTCAAGGGCAGACAGGGATAGGTTTATTAAATTTTTTCGTTTATTGGGTATTCAAGTAGTATAATTAGCACACTTACTGCACTTAAAGAAGACAATGTTGAAAGGAAAACTATTGGTGGTCAGGTTTTATAAATATACATTTTTTCATGAGTTCATAAAACTTCAAATTCGGAATTAACAGGAATTTAACATGTTCTCATTTACAATGAAAGCAATCTAAGACTTATTTTATTTTATATTTCAAACCTTAAGTGGAAGAAGTTAAAATGTTGCATATCCTAAATTTTAAGGTCCCCATACTAATTTAGTAGGAGCTCATTTTAAAAAATTGTGAGTGGGTTAAAAATCTATTCCATCCCAAATAATATTTTGCTATGTCTAGACAAGCATCCGGGCTCATTTAGAGTTTGGCTAGTAGCCACTAGTTCTGCAGGGGTGGAAAAGGCTCTCCTCTGCCATCTCGGCAGAGGACCACCCACACAATTTAGAGGTACCTACCCTATTAAAAAGGATCACTTTTGTTAAAAAAATTTAAGCTGACGTGGTAGATTCCCTCTGACAAACCTGAAATACTGGTTGGGTCCCATGTCATTACAGCTGTCCAGTAATTTTTGGTGTTGCAAAAACAACCCCAAAGTGAGTTTTATTACTGGAACACCAAAAATCAATGGCCCTTACGTGCAGGGAGTTTTCTCCCTGCATCTTAGGGTCTTTGTCTTATTTACCTGTGCATGACCACCATGCCTCTTATAGTGTTCACAGATCCTAAGTAGAGTGGTCCTTCTAACATTCTTAAGCCAGCAGCCCAGTGGCTTATGGTCTACTGGCAAAGGTTTCATCCTGCCAAACTGCAAATGACTCCATTACACGTTCCTAGGAATCTTTAAGGTATGGTCCTCACTGGCCACCATCATGACAATCTGTTAATGATGTAATGAAAATAAACAATGGAATCGTCTCCAACATAACAAAATGATAATTCTCCCACTAGCTGGTTCTCCACGGCCCTACGTACTGAAAAGAGCCAATGTAAAAAATTGGAACGGAAATGGCGACACTCTCACAGTGCGCAGGACAAAGAGAAATTTAAAGCCGCATTAGCCACCTATCATAAAAATATTAAATCCGCTCGCAAGCTACACATTGCTCATCAGCTGGAGCAAGCGGGAAACAGTTCTAGGACCCTTTACCAGATCCTGAAGTCTTACACCAATCCCAGGGCATGCGAAACTGTGGAAACTTCCTCCCAGTCGCTTTGCGACAATATAGCTTCCTTTCTTACCCAGAAAATCGAAGCCATCTACCAGAAAATCACCTTATCCAATGAAATCTTATTGCACCCCACTACAGCATTTTCTACCTCCCTTGACAACGCCTCACAGCTCCTCTGCTTTCCCTCACTCACTCCAGCAGAGGTTGAATCCCTTCTCATCAAAATCAAATCTGGATCACCTTCTGATATTATTCCTGCAAAAATCTCCTCCAGACTATCCGCACAGCTAGCCACACCCATCTGCACCATTCTGAATAGCTCCCTGAGGGTGGGCAGACTCCCCGCAGAATGGAAAGCAGCTCAAGTTGTAACCATTCGTAAAAATATTAAGATCCCCGGCTCAGAGTTGTCCAATTACCGCCCCATCTCTCTGCTCCCCCTTCAAAGCAAACTTATTGAAAAACACATAAACAGATATTTGTCTGATTTTATTGAAACCTCTCATTACCTTGATGTCTCCCAGTCAGGCTTCCGGGTCAACCACAGCACCGAGTCAGCCTTAATTGAGGTTACGGACAATATCAGAATGGCCCTGATAATGGTCAGGCAGCACTGCTGGTGCTGCTTGACCTATCGGCGGCATTCAACACCATCTCGCATCATATCCTACTGGAGAGACTTCAGGGCATTGGAGTACAGGGGGTTGCACTAAAATGGTTGACTGACTTCCTTACCGACAGAACCCAGACAGTCACACTGGGAACCTTCAGATCTAACACCAACAAAGCTACCAAGGGGGTACCGCAGGGCTCATGCTTGAGCCCCACTCTCTTCAACATGTATGTTACCCCCTTGGCGAAACTTATGAGGAACTTAGGGTTTAGTCCCATCTCCTACGCGGACGACACCCAACTCCTCCTCACCTTCGACAAATCTAACCCCGATATACAAATCACCTTTTCTGAGGGCATGAAGACCATTGCGGCCTGGATGAGGACCAATTTCCTCCAACTGAATGCCGATAAATCAGAGATCATGCTGTTTGGAGGAGCAGCCATAAGCTGGACTCCCAGGTGGTGGCCGGAGGAGTTGGGTGCTGCTCCCTCTCCTAAAGAAGTAGCCAAGAATCTAGGATTCCGAATCGACCACAATCTCACATTCGATGCCCACGCCACAACCATTGCTGGCACCTGCTACCATACACTCAGCCTACTCAAAAGAGTTTTCCCTCTACTTCCTTCCTCGACTAAAAAAACTTTGATGCAAGCCCTGGTTTTAAGCCGCCTGGACTATTGTAACGCACTATTAGCTTCGGCTAACCAGGCCTCCCTGAACAAGTTACAGGTTGTGCAGAATACGGCTGCTCGACTAGTAGCTAATGCTTCCATCCCCCTTCTCAAAAAACTCCACTGGCTCCCGGTGAGAAAGCGGGTGAAGTTTAAGATCGACTGTATTGTTTATAAAGCCCTTAATGGTCAGGGGCCTTCATATTTGTCCAACAAACTCATCAAGTACACTCCCCCGCGAACCCTTAGATCAGGGTCCAAGCTACTTTTATGCACTCCCAGAATTAAAAAGGCTCGCAAGGGTGGCAAAGCTTTTTCTCATCTTGCCCCTACTTTCTGGAACGAACTGCCCCTCCAGCTTCGCGATTGTCAGAGCCTCCCTCTGTTCAGGAAGCTTCTAAAAACCTTTCTCTTCTAATTCCCCGGGTCTGGCTGTAGCACACCGTCCAAAGCGCAGAGATACCCCTTTGGGGGTGATTCAGCGCTATAGAAATAAATAAATAAATAAAAATAATGAAACGGTGTGCCCATAAAATGATTTTGAGCTTTAAGGTGCTCTCCATTAATCTAGTCTGGTAGGTAATATCATTCATAAATTTGAGGTCAAGGGAGGAATTGCACTCTTACCATCCATGGTCCTAGGTTTAGATATTAGTTCTTCTTTTCTATGTTGTACTCAAAATATTCAAATTAATCAGAGTCCAGAGGTTGTGCATACTAAAAGAAAGGAGAAAATGTCTGGCCACCTAAAATTATTTTCATGTCTAAAAGTCTCTGGAAATACTGTTATCATCAACATGAAAATCAATCAGTCATGTTAATTTCTAGGTCTATATACAAACTTGTCTTATGTTTATGATGTTTAACAGCATTTCTCAACTTTTTCCCATACGCTCCACTTCAAGTCCCCTCATCCCTTTTGGCCTCCATTTTCTCCTCTTCCTTCCCCTTTCCCTCTCCACACACCCTGTTGCATCACTATGCTGTTATGTGTTTTTCCTTTATAACTTCACCTGGTAAAGTGACATATGACCTCTTACACTGTTATACTTATACATTTATCTCTCATTTTCTCTGTAGAGCATTTGAATGCCAATCTGGTGGACATTTTGAAATAAATAAATCAATGTTTCTAGAATGATATGGAGACAATTGTATAACCTTTTCAGATTACATACGTAGGACAACCATATGAGCTTTTTATTCTCATAAACAGCTTAAACTTGATCATTATGCACTTACATATATCACTGGGTATGACTTGTCACTTGAGACATCAGTTTTACAGTTTTATAAAAAATAATTTTTCAATGGGTGCCTAACCATTTTATTCTATGTTTTATCAGGTGGGGTAAACACACCACTTTTAATGGAAAGAATTACATTTCATCATAACACATAGAAAGGCCATCCCTATTTATGGCTAGGAGTTATTTGATAACAATTGTTCCAGGTCTAGGCTTTTCTTGTCCTATTAGACAATGCAGCCACAATCTCCAACAAAACTCTTGTAGCTCTGCAGGAGCACAAGCTAAGCATAAGTCCATTTGAGGATTAGGGCCTGATTCACAAAGGTAAACTTAAACTTTAGGAAGTTTACAATTTTTTTACTATTTATGAACACATTTTACCAGTAGTATCTTTATGACTATGGAGTCTCAGCACTTGTGGAGGAGACTCCGCACATAAAAAGATAGACAGGCCTATCTTTATTATGTGCGGAGTCTCCGCCATAAGTATAGAGACTTCGCAGTCATAAAGATACTACTAGTAAAATTTGTTTGTGAATAACAAAATTGCAAACTTACACTAAAGTGTAAGTTTACCTTGGGAATCAGGCCCTCTGTTTTGAGCCGGTTCCCGGGTAAGGGTAGGAATGATCTTTGAGAATTTAGGGGCATATTAGCAAGACTGGCGATAAAATTATCGCCGTTTTAGCGGCAGGAAACTGCCGCTAAAACAGGCGATAATGGGCTTGCTAATATGCGCTATAGAATTCCAATAGAGCCCAGGTTAGATGTGCAGGACATCTAACCTGGGCTTCTATTGGAATTCCATAACGCTTTATTAGCAAGCCCATTATCGCCGCTTTAGCGGCAGTTTCCTGCCGCTAAAACGGCGATAATTTTATCGCCAGTCTTGCTAATATGCCCCTTAGTCTCTGGAGAAATATGCACACTTTTTAAAGAGTCCATACCTCATCACCCGATTCATTATCATGCATTTCCAGGCACGTATGAGAGGTGAATGGTTTTGGTTCCAGGTAGTCTTCTGAGGTGTCTTAGGTGTCCTTAATATGCCTAGTAATTTTCGATTGAACCATTGCACTTGTGTCTTACCATTTGGATCTTAGCGTCTCATCCTTGGATGAAGGTGCACAAGACACTTTTCTCAAAACATGTTAATAACCATGATGGCTTCCTGAACTTAAAATAAAGTGAAGTCAGAACTTTTACATAGAATACAATACCACAGTTGTAATCATTAGACTCTGCTAAGTTGCCTGCCTGAAAGAGTTTTATCAAGAATGCTTTGAGTTATACCTTAAATGAGGTAAAACTGTGTTCATTGTTCATTCATCATAAAGAGAGTTTCATTTTTTTGATATAGAAATTTAAAATTTGTGACCACCCATACTCAGCAGCACCCATATTCCGCAGCTGAAATGGGACTTCCATTTACCAATTCTTCTTTGATGATGGAAGGTTCCTTGAGTTTGAGAAAGGTGATGTTTTGCTCTCAGGTCAGGTAAGAAAAAACTAAGATAATGGGCATGATTACTAAATGTGAAAGCTCAAATATCCTGACACATACAATGATCCGGGCAAAGAAGTTCTGAGGCTGACTTGTGCCTATGACCAAGTATACACCATATAATAGTGGGGGATATGAGGTTGCTGTGTAAAGTAATTATTCTAATGTGATGCAAGCAATATCTGGGGGATATAATGAAACATAGGGATGAAAGGTGATACGATTCCAATTATTCTCACTTTGCATTCGGCTTTCTTTTCTTTCAATGCAGAAGCAGCAAAAACATTAATGGAACATAAAATATTTTAATAAAGGTCAAGTCAACATTATTGCTCTTTAAATTGGCCAGTAATGTGTTGCAAATCTGCAGACACAGGGTCAACATTGTGTTTCAGCACCAGGATTCCCATCTGGGTGATAGTGCGCTCTTCAAATCTGCATAACATAACAAGCTTAGCAGCAATATTTCTTAGTGTAGCTCAAAACTCTTAAGTAGAATGGTTTGCTGACAGCCCAGTGAGGTATGTATCATAAACTAAAACTTAAGACATATAACCTACTACACAATTGTGCACTTTGCTGGCAACTTGTCAATGCCTCCCTAACTCAATGCATCTTCCCAGAAGCACGTAAGAGAGGCTAGATCATCCCACTTCTAAAGAAACCTACAGTTAACTCTGATGACCTCGCCAACTACTTTCCCATCACTAACATACCATTTATGGGGAAAATGATTGAAAAAGTGGCCTATGTTCAACTTCAAGGTCACATTAATGTTAACCATCTCCTGCATGACTACTAGTCTGGCTTCAGGTCATGCTCCTGCATGGAGACTGCTACCTAACACATCATAGGTGATGCCCTCCTGACCACAGATTAAGCTGACTCTTGCCTCCTAATATTGCAGGATCTCTCAGCTTCTTTTGACTCAGTTGGTCATCCCATTCTTATACGCACCCTGGAGTCTCAAACGGGATTCTCCAATAATGTCCTTCCTTAGTTCTTCTCCTACCTTTTCAAACAAAACCAGTTTGTTGTCGTCGTCAACTCTAGGTCTCAAATGATTCCTATCACCTGCAAGTTCCCCAGGGTTTCATGCTGTCCCCCATCATCTTCAACCTCTACATGGTGCCATTTTGTTCCATGTAGCTCATAGACAACAGCTTCAAGATTCGCTAATATGCTGACACACAACTCTACTTGTAAGTCTCTTCTACTTTAGACAGCCAGTACCTCAAATGCTGTGTAGTGATGGAGGCACACAGACATGTAGCAGTAGACCAATAACATGATTTATTGGTACATAAGACCAAATGTAGATACAAGTACAATGAGCCCAGAAGATGGCTTCCACTTCTGTCCTTCCCCAAGCCTCATCTCCCCGGTATTCCATATGGAGCATTCACATTGACCAATGGAAAGACATTAACAATACATAACCATGGAGTGTTCTGACCACCCATACTATGGGCCTGAATTTGATTTCGGCAGATGGGGTACTTTGTCACAATGTTGCCGAATATCCCGTCTGCCAAAATCTAAATCCCATTGGAAATAATTGCATTCAGATTTCGGTGGATGGGATATCCGTCACCGTCGAAATCTAAATCAGGCGCTATGTTACAATACAAATGGCAAATAAAAACATGACTACAATATTATACCACATACTGCCTGCATACCATCCAGATTTGAGTGTCCAGCACCTAGCTGAAGATCAACCCAACAAAGGCAGAATTCCTGCAATTTGCCAAGAAAAACAAACAAGAAACAATACAAACCTGGCGAATGACATGGACCATGACAGCTTTGAACCCCAGCTTTCACTGAAAAACCAAATCACTTGAATCACAAATCTCACCGTAAAGGAACACATTGCTAAAATAAAACAAACACAGCATGGAACCAGCTCTTGCATCTAAAAAATAAGTGAAATTATTTCTTTCAGGAAGCAACTTCCGAACTGCAGTTCAAGCCTTCATACTTTTGCCTCTGGATGGTGTTAACGTCCTGCTCCTTGGCCTCTCAGACTCCACTCTGGCACCCCATAAAAGCATCCTTCATGCCACAGCACATCTCATCCAGGGGCTGAAGAAATATGATCACATGACTCCCATCCTGATGGAACTTCATTGCCCCCCACACTCCCCCTGTAGCTGGTCCACTGCCCTGCCCCATCTACAAAACCAGCTATGTCATTTACAAAGCCATCACAAACATCATCCAAGCATACCATCTCCGGCGGTTCTCAGCACACTTGCAGCCAAGAAACCATCAAACAGCAGACTATAAAATGTAAAAAAATAGAAAAACAGGACACAAGACAGCAGGCCTTCTCAATCTATGCACCCAGGATCTGGAACAACATTCCAGTATCCATCAGAATGACCCCCAATGCAGCTCCAATTTAGGAAAGAGTTGAAAAATCACTGCTTTAAAGAACAATACATCAAAATGCATTAACCATCCACAAACCAGCTACCTATCCTATCAGTCGCTAACTTTATGCTTGCCTTTGACCCTGTAGAGGGCTCTGCTGCTTTTGACAAGAGTACGCTATAGGAATACCATATACACACATAGATACATAAATTAAAACATACATACACACATTCATACATTTAGAAGAAATGTGTCATTTTAACATCTGAAAGTTTGTGTCTGAGGAGGAAATTTGTTCGCCATTGATTGAAAGGTTAAGTTGTCTATGTCAAGAAATGCAAGCCCATGCCCTCTCATCTCTCCTATCTTGATGACATAAATCTAAGGCACTAGGGTATCAAAAACATAATCATTGTTTATCATCAATAACAAGTTCCCAAACAATAGGATGTAGAATTTCGAATTTTGTGGTAAAAATCAACTTATTTTGCTTACAAGGAAACCAACCTGGTTTTAATCAGTTTTCATTTCTATAAAGGGAGAAATTGCTTTGTCCAAGTGCCTTGAAAATGCCCATATTAATTTCTATGTCGAAGCAGTAGGATTTTTTCAGCTTTAGTATTGACTCACTGCTTTCAGCAAATGGAAGCCTGTTAATTTGGCACCAGAAGTTACTTGTGCTGCCAATACATTCATAAAGCAGAACCGACCCCACAAAAGTCTGATGATCAGAGAAACAGAAATTATAGATATAACCAAAATTCATGTTCAGCAGATTTGAAGTGGAGCTGGACTATAGAGTGCCTAAATGCACTCACAAGACTCCTCTTAAAACCAATAACTAAAACCTCATACATGAATGGCTCTAGCTTCTTTTTTGCTCCGTTTGCCTCTTCATAGAGTGTCCAATTGCTGTTATTGAAACCTTGACTGGGAAGCCACTGACAGAAAGTCCTGGCATACAAAATCCAGATACACTGATCTCCAAATTACTCTTCTATGTCACACAGTGGTGGCTGGCATCTACGAGAAGGGGCGGGTGCACGCAAATAATATATTAAAAGAAAAACACTTACCTTACAGAACACAACGTCCTCCGGTCCGGGCCTCCTCTTTCACTGGAACTGGATGCAGCAATTCCCTTGACCAATCCTGGCTCTGCTCTCACCAGCATGAGACCAGCTCTAGGATTGCTGGGAGCGGCCTCACTTGGCGCTCCACAGCGCTCTGGAGGCCTTGGCTTACTCTAACCCAGCTGTCGTAAGACAGATGGGGTAGAGCTGCTTAAAGTGCGCATGTGTGGCTGGCCGTCGTAAAACGGCCAGCCAAAAAGACATGCACTATTTAAACAGTGCACAGTCAGCCCACCCTCCTCCCTGCTGAGTGACATGCAGCTGTCACTCAGCAGTGACCCCCTACCCCTGTCCTGACGCACTCTTCGGAACTGGGTGGTAATAAATTACCATTTTATTTTTCATCTCTGGGGCTTTTGGGGGGCTTTTAAGTGGAGCAACGCTCGTCCGCACCAACGGAGGAGCTGCCCCTGCATTTTAATTAAAAAGCACAAGCACTTTATCACTAGTTAGCAGCGGCAAAGTGCACAGAGTCCTGATGCTAGCAGAAATGAAGTCAGCAAACCAGGAGGATGGAAGTCAAAATTTAGGGGAGAACCACGCCAAGGATGCCAGGTCTAACAGATATGATATGATATATGATATGATATTGAGATTAGCGTGACTGTACTATTACTATTCCACAGTTATGTGGCATAATATTGTACATAGAAAAATTAGGGGTGGCTTCTCCACTAAGGCGGAGGAGCGTCGCCTCACTGCTCTCAGAGCAGTGGAAAAGGGAAAAATAAAATGATAATAACAAGTTTATTATCATTTTATTTTTTGTTGTTGTGGGGCTGGATTAGGGCTGCGTGGGGCTTGTGGCTGCTCAGGGAGGAGGAGTGGACTGTGCACACTAAGTGCGCATGACTGCTTGGCTGGCCGTCTTGGCCCGGCCAAACTGTCACGTGTACTTTGCATGTTCTCCACCAGGCTGCACTACACAGCCTGGTGGAGAACACACCCAATGCTCAATCACAATGCTGAATTGCAGCATTGTGATTGTCTATGGGGATAGTCTGACAAGGTGAGTCTGCTACCATAACCTACAGTTTACTCTCTGATCTTTTAAGTAACAGCTTAGAAAACCTCTGCTGAGCAGTTCCACCCAGCATTGATGGTCACAGTCACATGGCTTGCTGCTGGGACACAAACTAAATAGACAGATCCATCTAGAGGACTGACAGGTTGCTTTAGCTGGCAATCCTGGAGCAGTTCCGCCAAGGAGAGGAGCGGTGTCCTTGTATACCTGTATTGAAGGGAATTGCCCTTCTCCATCAAAGGTACAGCAGGTAGTTATTGATGGTGACAAACTTGAGTCTGGTTGAACAGCAGTGCAGCTAGTAGAGAGTGCTCTGTGCGGAGGTATAGGCATAAACCTGAAGTTGAACCCCTGTTATCAGGCACACCATGCTCAAGTGCTGGATTTTACTATTACATATCAGTGGTTCTTAACATTTTGATTTGTTAAACCCCACTGAATTATCATTGGAATCTAGGGACGACCCAGTGAATCATTACTGGAAGCCGGGATATCAGGCCAAGCAATTTAATTGTTTTCAAATGCATAAAAATACACACAGTTACAAACACAAGCATACATACAACAAATATACAAATTATGACATATTTTATTCAATGAATAAAGATATATAAAAATTCAAAAATGTAATTTTAACCCGTTGACCGCGGCGCGAATTCCGCCGCGGTGCGGGTGATTTATTGAGTGGGCGTGTTTAGGACGGCCCCCGGCTGTCCTCCGCACACGCCCACTGTGACGTCGGACGGCCGGGGGCCGTCCCGAGCACAGAAGCGGTTAATGGGAAGGATGGAACTGTTCTAAATTTAATTGAGGCCACCCATTGTTCATATTATATTCTGTTTAACGCACTTGAACTGCCCCTATGAATCATTCTGAGGATAGCAACCACATTTTTAGCCACCAATTTCAAATTCTTTTACAGAACATTTAAAAGATTTCAATTTTACATTTTGCTTCTTTATTTATATACACTTTATTAATCTGTTAATATTACTTAATTTCCAAAGCAGTTGCGGACCCCTGAGTAGACGTCGCGGACCCCCAGGGTTACCCGGAACACAGATTAACCTGTTTGGTGTGGGTGTCGATCACCCACCTGCACATCTGTGATGATGCGCTGACGTCACAGTGTCCCCACTGGAGCAGAAGAAGAAGCAGGTGAGTGCTCTCTCTCTGCTACAATGGGGAAAACATGCCAAAAACGGCCTCCGTAGGTTGTAGAGAGGCCTCACTGGAAAGGGTAGAGTCTCCCCTTTCCAATGAGGCCTCTCTGGAACTGTTTCCTGGCAGTGGATCACGGCGCGCTGCGATCCACTGCCAGGAAACCCACTAGACCACCAGGGAGATCGCTTTGGGGTATTTATATATATATATATATATATATATATATATATATATATATATATATATATATATATATATATATATATATATATATATATATATATATATATATATATATATAGAGAGAGAGAGAGAGAGAGAGAGCAAGAGAGAGAGCAAGAGAGATTTTATTTTCCCTCAAGGGCAGGGGGGATGCAGAATTTCTTTTGCGGCTGCCCCCGCCCATCTGTGACAAACCCCCACCGGAGCAAAGAATCAGGCAGGTAAACACGCTGCTGGCGCATCCGATGGGGTTTTCATCCATTCGGATGCCTCCCCATGTTTGTGGGAGGCATCGCTGGAGAGGAGAGAGTCTCCCCTTTCCAGCGATGCATCTCACAAACATATTCCTGCTTGTGGATTGCGCTCGTAACGCGATCCACAAGCAGGAATTCCACAGGCCGCCAGGGACCATTGTTTGAGGGGTCTGCCCTCGTGGTTAACGGGCCATCCCCCCACCCTCCCAGGGGAAGATAAAAATAATTTAAAAAACAAATGTAGTGGAGGTGTGTGTGGACTGGCTCTTGGCTGGCGAATGTGTGTGGACTAGCACATGGCTGGCAGTGTGTGTGAACTGGTGCTTGGCTGACGGTGTGTGTGGACTGATGCTTGCCTGGCGGTGTGCGTGGACTGGTGCTTGCCTGGCGGTGTGTGTGGACTGGCCCTTGCTGGCAGTGTGCATGGACTGGTGCTTCACTGGCAGTGTGCATGGACTGGTGCTTCACTGGCAGTGTGCATTGACGGGTGCTTGGCTGGTGGTGTGCGTGGACTGGTGGTTGGCTTGCAGTGTGCATGGTCTGGCGCTTCACTGGCAGTGTGCATTGACTAGGTAAGGAAACTTTGAGGGATCCACGCAAGCCACATGTCCCTGGACTCCCCCGACAGTCTACTTTTCAGAAATGTCTGGGTTTCCGTAGATGGCCGCCGAGCCTGGGACCAAAAACGCAGGTCCCCCCCTGCAAAACCAGGTCATTTTTGGATAAATCATTTTGATGTCTCCACAATATGTTTTGGACTCTTCCCTGTCCTGGGATCTTGGCCTACCCACACAAGTGAGGTAGCATTTTTATCGGAAGACCAGGGGGAACGCTGGGTGGTAGGAAATTTGTGCCTGCCCGGTGATCCCATAACTTTCCCACACAGAAATGTGAGGAAAATGTGACTTTTAAGCTAACTTTGAGGTTTGCAGGGTATTCTGGGTTAAAAAAACCTGGTGAGAGTCATGCAAGTCACTCCACCCTGGACTGCCCCGGGTGTCTAGTCTTCACAAATGTGCTAGTTTGGTAGCTTTCTCTGGGTGCAAGCTAAGCTGGGGCCCAAAATCCACAGCTACCCACATTACAGAAAGCATATAGTTTTTCCTTGGAAAAATGTGATGTGCCTACGTTGCGTTTGGCGCCCTTTTGTGTTGGGGGCACTTGGCCTGCCCATACAAGTGAGGCGCTGCTTTTCTCTGGAAACTTGGGGGAATGCTGGGTGGTAGGAAATTTGTAGCTGTCTGCAGATTCCAGGACTTTTCCTCACAGAAATGGAAGGAAAGTGTGTTTTTTAGGTAAAGTTTCAGCTTTGCAGTGGATTTTGGGTAAAAAAAACCTGGTGAGAGTCACGCAAGTCACTCCACCCTGGACTTCCCTGGGTTTCTAGTTTTCCAAAATGTGCTGGTTTGGTAGGTTTCCCCAAGTTCTGGCTGAGCTGGGGCCTAAAATCCACAGCTAGCCACCTTATGAAGAAACATACATTCTGCCGGGTGAAATATGATGTGTCCTAGGTTAAGTTTTGGGGTGTTTTGTGTTACAGGCGCAAGGCCCAACCACACAAGTGGGGTACCATTTTTATCGGGAGACATGTGGGAATATTAATTACCAACTGAATATCTATGCATTTGCGCCTTTCAAATGTAAGCAAGCAAGTAACATAGAAGACATTTTACAAAATTCCCTTTGAAATACATGCTAGTATGAGTACTCCTAAATTCAGTGATGTACAAACAACCACTGGTCCTAAGCTCAGTATCTGGTGTACATGCAAAAAATACATAGTTTTCCTTCATACCTGTTAGACACAAGGGTCTCTAGTTGGCAGTGAAATGCACCTTGTCCAAGTGGGGACCCTTCCTTCTAGTCAGGGCAAGGGAGTTACACACCCAAGAGAACTCCTGCTCACCACCTTGGTAGCTTGGCACAAGCAGTGAGACCTATCTCAGAGGCAATGTGTAAAGCATTTATACATAAAACACACAGTAACACAGTGAAAGCACTACAAATGGACGCCACACCAATTTAGAAAAAATAACCAATCTTTATCTAAACCAAGCAAGACCAAAGCGACAAAAATCCAACATACATAACTCAAAATATCACTTTTAAAAGGTTTGAGGTAAAAATATAGCTCATAGAAGATAATAGCTCCAACCGGGGCTATCTCAATGTTGTAACAGGTATGAATCCACAGTACGGCACCGACCGCGAGGTACGCGGGCATGCCACGGAGTCACACGGACCACCAAGTAACAGTACCTTGGAAAATGATGAAGTCAATAGACGTTGCACGCCGTCACGGAGGTGAGGCGTCGATGGGCCGAGGCGTCGTCGGTTCCTTACTGCCACAGATGAGGCAAGGCATCGAGTTCTTGCTATTCAGGGGAGATGAGGCGGCATCGGCGGTGAGGCCTCGATTACGTACCATGGTGCGGTGTCCATGAAGTTGGAAAGTCACCCACGTCGGATATCGGCTCTGTGATGATGCAATGGAGACACTGGCGTCGACAGCCGTTGGTGCAAAGCACTGCTGTTCGAGAGGTCGAGGCTGCAGTGCGAGTCGGGTCGTCGTGCACTCCACGAGCAGTGCCCTTGGCTCAGGTGCAGGCAGCGGCCTCGATGACGGCGTCGGAGTTGATAAGGTTGATGGCGTCGGCAACACCAGGGCTGCGGTGCAAGTCGGGCTGTGCGTTGTGCACTCCACGAGCGATACCCACGGCTCCGGTGCAGGCAGCGGTTTCGATGTTGCTTTTTTTGTGTTGCAGCCCCAGCTACATGCCCAGCCCAGGAACTGAAATTGACACCACTTGGCAATCAGGACTCCCAGCAGTTAAGTCCGGGTGTTGCAGATGAAGTCTTTGATGTCCCTGAGACTTCCGCCCTGAGACTTCCAGCAGGAGGCAAGTACACACAACCCATGGGAAGGAAGGACACAAGAAAGCAAAGACCAGTCCTTTCACTGCCCACAGACAGAAGCAGCAACTGCAGGCCAACCCAGCAAAACAACAAACAGCCCACCGACCCCCACGACCATGCCAGAAACCTCGTCATCAGACTTGACACCTCCCATCCCATGAACAAGCAGGTCAACGCCGTCACGTCAAGCTGTTTCAACACCCTCCGCATCCTCCGAAAGACCTTCAAATGGATCCCCCCCGAGTCAAGGAAGACAGTCACCCACGCACTCATAACCAGCAGATTGGACTACGGAAACACCCTCTACGCCGGCATCAACAAGTCTCTACTCCGCAAGCTCCAGACGATACAGAACACCGCAGCCAGACTCGTCCTCGGCATCCCTCAATACGAGCTCATCAGTCAACACCTACAGAACCTCCACTGGCTCCCCATCGAGAAGAGAGTCACATTCAAGATACTCACCCATGCCTACAAATGCCTCCACAACACAGGACCTCAATACCTCAATGAGAGAATCACCTTCCACGTACCCAAATGAAACCTCCTCTCTACCAACCTCGCCCTCGCCGTAACCACGCGCATCCGCAGAGCCAGAACAGGGGGAAAAGCCTTCTCCTACATCGCAGCCAAGACCTGGAACAAGCTCCCGATCGACATCAGACGCGCCCCCTCCCTATAAACCTTCAGGAAGGCACTCAAGACCTGGCTATTCGACTGAACGGAACTGCTGTCACCCCCCCAGTGCCTTGAGACCCTCACGGGTGAGTAGTGCGCTTATAATTCCCTGATTGATTGATTGAACAGCAAAGGGGCAGTACTCCTCCTGACAGCTTTTAAGCTCTTCTTCTTGGCAGAGTCCTCAGTTCAGAAGTGTTCTAAATATGTGGGGTTATAGGTCCAATACGTATACCCCTTTTGGCCTTTGAAGTAGGCATACTTAAAAGGAAAGTCTTTGTTGTCCCTAAGATCCACACACTACAGGGAGGGGTGAAGACAGCATTGTGAGAGGCCAGTCACAGCCCTATTAAGGTGTCAGTGACAACTCCTCCCACCACTCCAGCTCAGGAAGGCCCATCAGCCTGGTGATGGGCCATCAGGATATACAGGGCACACCTCAGCTTCCTTTGTGTGAATGTCTAGAGTGAATGCACAAACAACCCAGCTGTCAGTCTAAACCAGATGTTGATTCCACAGTCAGGCAGAGGCAAAGGATGGTAATGCAAGAAAATGCCCACTTTCTAGAAGTGGCATTTTCAAACACACAATTTAAAACTTCACTAAAAGATGTTTTTTTAAATCCTGAGTTCAGGGAATCCAAATTTCTATCTTTTCCCAATTGAAAGTTACACTTGTAGGATGTTACAACGCAGCTCCAAAGATAGTCCTTACAATTTTGAAAAACGAAATTGGCAGTATTTCACTATCAGGACATGTAAGACACACTAGTACATGTCCTACCTTTCACATACACTGCACCCTGCCCAGGGGGGTACCTTGGGCCTACCTTAGGGGTGCCTTACATGTAGTAGAAGGGAAGGTTTGGGCCTGGCAAGTGGGTGCACTTGCAAGGTCGACATGGCAGTTTAAAACTTCACTCACAGACACTTCAGTGGCAGGTCCGAGACATGTTAACAGGGCTACTCATGTGGGTGACACAATCAGTGCTGCAGACCCACTAGTATCATTTGATTTACAGGCCCTGGGCACACACACTGCACTTTACTAGGGACTTACCAGTAAATCAAATATGCCAATCATGGATACCTAATTATAATCACAATTTACTCAGGGAGCACTTGCACTTTAGCACTGATCAGCAGTTGTAAAGTGCCCAGAGTACACAAACCAGCAAAAACGAAGTCCAGCATACAGTCAAAAATACAGGGGGTAGAGGCAAAAAGACAGGGAAAACTACACCAAGGATGCCAGGTCTAACAATACCCTTTTCCCCTTCTTTATAATTTCCCATATATAGTCGGTACACAATGAAAAACCATTGTAATGTGCAGCTCAGTTGTTGGCTCTGGGCACCTCAGGTTTTTGGAGAAACTAAAATCCCTATATATTTCCTGCAACCAGAAGCATCCAGCTGATGTAATGGTATATAGTTTTTGAAAATTTGCCAAACTACGAAGAAGTTACAGATGAAAACGTAGACACAAATGGCTGTTTTTTTCAATTCAATTTCAATATTTTTTTATTTCAACTGTTACTTTTTATTGGAAAACCTTGAAAGATCTACACAAATGATCCCTTGCTGAATTCAGAATTGTGTCTAGTTTTCAGAAATGTATAGCATTCCTGGATCCACTATGGGTTTTGCACCCATTTCCACCATTAACTGGAAGGAGGTTGAAAGCACAATAAAATAGGAAAAATAGGCTATATCCCACGAAAATGCCAAAACTGTGTTGAAAAATTTAGTTTTCTGATTCAAGTTTGCCTGTTCCTGAAAGCTGGGAAGATGGTGATTTTAGCACTGCAAACTCTTTGTTGATGACATTTGCAGAAAAAAAAAACTGATGTTTTTTTCTGCAGCACTTTTTTCCCCAGAAAAGCTAAATTTATCTATATTTTGGCTAATTTCTCAGTCTCCTCCAAGGGATGTTGGAAAAAAAGAACACAAATTGGGCGTGGATAGCTTATGTGGACAAAACGTTACGGATCCCTAAATGCAAACTACGCCAAAAAATGGGGGGGGGAGCCCTGGCAGTTAAGGGTTTAAGAACAGCTGCCTCATATAATTTTTAGGTGTGTTAGTCCAATGGATTAGTTGGCAAGAACAGGGACCACAACTCCCAGAATGCAGCAGAGTTTCAAAGAAAACCCAGGGCTGGAAAATTGTGGCGCGAGTGATATGAAGCAATCCTGTAACCTTACACAAATCCCTCTCCTTACAAGTGCCAGGTCAGGCATGCTTTGCCTCTTTCGTGAGAAGAGACAGACAGAAACACTCTTTCTCACCCCACAATTAAATTAATCATTTCAAGTCTCGACGTCAAACCAGTGCATTATTGGGATTTCAAATACTGACCTGCTCCTAATAAATAACCATGTATAGAACCTATAGATACTATATTAAACATACAATATTGATCGATAGTGTCATCCCAGATTGTTATAGCAAATTTCTGAAGTGACTATTGCAAATTTTCCAATGCTAAAGAGCAGGACATCTAGGTTAGTTCAAAGTCTTATTGATTTCCTCTGTCTCATGGGTTCCATGGGTAAGAATTCGAGGATACTCTCTTGATGAGCAGCTTTCACATATGATTAAGCCCTGGAGTTTAATCAACCGAGGCTGCCACTTACTGTCATATATCCTTCAGCAGAACGGGCATCTTTGCTTCATTAAACTGTCACGGGCAAGTGTTTTATAGTGATTATAACAAAAATATATGTGCCATAAAATGTGAAGTATGAACTGAGGTGGAATTCATTTTTCAGACTTCGGTTCTCAAAGTCCCCATTACTGTTGACAGCCCTGGAGTCCTTCGGGTGTGGGGAAAGTAGTGTGCATTACCATGTGTACTAAAGTGGAGTGCTTTAAACAGCCGCACTACTGGCAGAAATGTAAGGAATCTTTATTACTGCATATATCTACCATACACCCGTACTATTTATAACGGAGTATTACCGAAACTCCACAATATCATAAGGGCATATTTACAAGCCCCTATCACCATCACAACGTCACTTTCAAAGACGTTGTGGTGGCGATATGGGCTTCGCCTTCTTTACAAAGTATGGTTAAGACACTTAACGCCGCCTTGTGAATAAGGCACCCTTTCACGCTATACTTAGCGTGAAAGGGGAGGGCAATGGGTGTTACTGTGGGCGTTCCACCGCAACACCCATTGATTTTGACGCTGCCCCATATTTAACAGGGGGGCGTAAATATGGGGCAGCGCCAAAATGAAGACCACGGAAACCCTGGTCTTACCCTGGTGCAATGAGGAGAAATGTTTAGTTTCTCCTCGTTTTTGCTGTTTCCATGTGTGCTGCGTTGTGCTGCACACATGGAAACAGCAAAATGTCTTTGATTGTGTATGTGCATGCAGGTGTCCCTTCCTGCACATAAACAATCATTAAAGAAAATGATGTTTTGCAACTTCTATGTGTGCTGCATTAAGCAGCACACATAGAAGTTTCAAATCACCATTTCTGATTGTTTATGTGCAGGAAGGGACACCTTCCTGCACATAAACAAGCACTCCCCTCAACGCAGGCACCCTTGCACTATGGTGCAAGGGTGCCTGCATTGGCGCTAGGCAGCTAAATTTAGCGCCAGCGCAGGGGGAAACGCAGGGCTGAGCCATATTCTTGTTAATATGGTGCAGCCCTGCATTTCTAAAGTGACGGAGCATGTCGTTAGCCTTCTTTGCTTAACGACACGCTTCACCAATTTCGTTGCAAATATGCGCCTTTGTTCCTCCTGCATTACCTGATGAAAAAAGCATGACTGGTGGACATCTTCAAAAAGCTCCTGGAAACTATTGCCTTAATTTAGGGTTTGTCAGAGGGAATATTCCATCGCATCGATGATGGAGTATCCTCTCTGGCAAACTGTCTGCCAGCCTGCCTCGATCGAAAGTATGTCAGTGATGGAGGCTACTCCTGCTCTGTCCCTGACATACTCCGATGGCCCAATGGAGTACGAGCTGTCAAAAGTTAGCCATCCCAGCGGTGTAACGAAACTAGAGGGGGGCCCCCTGTAAAGTACCTGGAGGGGCCCCCCTCCGGACTCACTCAGGAGCTCGCAGGCCAGGGTACTGTGCTGAGGGGGCCCCCTGGAGCTCGGGGATCCCCCCGCACTGCGGTAGCTGTGGGGGCCTTTGTTACTCCACTGAGCCATCTGTATTTAGAGTGGGTGGTCAGACGGTTTCTATTTGCTGTCCGTCACCACCAGATTTTGAGGGACAGTAAAAAAAAAATAATGACCCCTCGAACGATGGGAGTAAACTGTTGTGGTGTGTGGGCCATTAGTTATACATTTTTCAATAACAGAGTTTGTTATTGAAAAATAAAAACGTTTTAAAAGTTCGACGGAGGTGTGTCATGTTTGACGGAGCCATCCTCAAAATGTTATATCATTGACAGGAACCACTATTACAACGAGCCATTCAGAAACTTTAGTAGATCTATGGCTGTACCACATGTAGGGTGCATAGCCATGGTCTGTGCTGTCACAGGCCTTTAAAAGGGTCTGCAGGTCACAGAGCAGGTTGGTGCAAGCTATTACAACAAATTAACTGTTCCCAGTGCAGGCACAAACCCATGCCCACACTGAGAATTAGAGCATCAGAGAAAGGCTCTTTGAAGCCACTGCCTTTCTCTGCAGGTGATGGACCTGCCCTGCCTTTCAAGGAAAGGGTATTGATCCCCCCCATCAAAACACTTATGCAATATATGACTGCACCTGCTTGCATGGGAATGCCTGGAGATTTCCAAGAACTTTTGTTAACCAGCAAAAGGAGAATCATTGAAGCAGGTTGAAAGGGAATCACCTCAAACGTGGTGCACAATCAGGACTGCAAACTGCAACAACTGTGAAAATCGACGCATCGCCTGATTCCGACACATCGCAGCGGTGTGAGAGTAAATATCCGACGCATCACAGCCGCTGAAGAATCGACGCAGCACTTGCTCGCGGCTGAAGTATCTGCCGTGCGACGAATCCTGTGCATCGATCTCTGACGTCCGAGCCCACCGCACCGATTCTGACGCAGACCCGGTTGGAGAAGAACCGACGCATCGTACCAGATCGTCATGCATCGAATCGAAGCGCCAAGTCTGTCGCATCGTTGGGGGACGCAGTTAGAAACCGACGCATCACCTGCCCATGCAGTAAGAAACCGAAGCATCACCTCCTCTCCGGTAAGGAACTGACGCCTCACCTTCCCTGCGATCCTTTTTGCTTGCATTTTTCGACGCACCCAAGGTACTTTGTGTAAAAGTGTCGCATCTCACATTTTCTTGGAACTGAACTGTTTCTACCTTTTAAGAATCATATTTTTAATACTGTATTGTGGATTTTTGTCATTTGGTCCTGTTTTGGTTTAGGTAAAGGTGACTTATTTTTCTAAACTGGCGTGGTGTTCATTTGTAGTGTTTTCACTGTATTACTGTATGTGTTCACAAATTCTTTACACACTGCCTCTGAGATAAGCCTGTCTGCTCGTGCCAAGCTACCAAGGGGGTGAGCAGGGGTTATTTTAGACGTGTAATCCCCTTACCCTGACTAGAAGCAAGGGTCCCTATTTGGACAAAGGTATCTACCTCTGCCAACTAGAGACCCCCATTTCTAACAATCCCCCCCACCAAAACACTTACGCAATATATGACTGCACTTGCTTGCAGGGAAATGCCTGGAGATTTCCAAGGACTTTTGTTAACCAGTGAAAGGAGAACCCTTGAGGCGAGTTGACAGGGAATCACCTCAAACGTGGTGCACAATCAGTGCGCCTCCTGGCAGGTTTCTTACCTCTGTGCTCATGTCCATAATCTGCATGCATGCAACGAAGATGGTTCCCTCATTTGTATGAATGAACATAGAAAGTACAAGTTTCCTTATCGCAAGACAGAACGTAACATGTGGCGACGAGCAACTAATAGCTTGCTCAAGCCTCAAGGGGCAAAGTGTACGGGCACTATTACCGCTGTTTTTAAGGGGTCCCACCTACTGGAATGGCAATTGATTCTTCAAAATGTTTAACATTTTGGGACACATTTTTTAAGGTATGGCCACTGAACTGTATAACTGAAGGGTAGTTCATATATTTTATTTAAATCTGGGGAGGAATCTGAATACCCTCTGACTACCCTGAGCAGAAAGCTCATCACCCACATACTTCTTGAGCTAGATTGACAGTAGCTCAGCATTGGAAATTGTCCTCGCCCCTGCAAAAGTATAGTGGTCAAAGGTGTTGCCGATACATACAATGGAAAAACTCACAAAGCTGCTCCAAGTTAGAGTCCCAAAATTTTAAATAAATGTATTCTCCATTTCGATCATACTTGAAACAACAATGTAGAATCGGACGTGCGCCCAAGGCCCTGTATGAATTGGTACTTTTTGGCTCAAACCCCTCTGAAGGATCGTCGGTGAGCAGTGCGGATAGTTTAGTTTGAACCCAGGGTGATGGAGCAATAGGGTGAGTAGTGTGGCGCTTTTTTTTGAGGGGTAGGAAAAGTACCCTGGGGCATATTAGCAAGGGCACTATCGCCGCTTTAGCGGCACTTTTTGCCGCTAAAGCGGCGATATTTATATCGCCCTATCAGCAAACTGTCTCTAACAGCAGTTAGCGACAGTTTGCGGGCATTAGCGCCCGTTTTTATCGCTTTGCATGTCAGCGATATTTATCGCTAATGACATGCAAAGTGGGCGTTCCCGACGAACAAACCTGGGAAACACTCGCTAACAGGCCTATCGCCTATTAGCAAGGTGGCCATGGCCCCAGTTAGCGACGTGAAAAGTCGCGCTAACCGGGGTCATCGCCATTTATTTAACACCTGCAATTAGCAGGTGTTAGCCATACCTAACATGGGGGGTGGATTATGCTGATACGACCACAGGGTCGTATCAGCAAGGTGTTCTCCCTTCTCCATGCAACATCGCTGGTTTTTCAGCGATGTTGGCCCATTTCCTCGCTATCGCTGGAATATTCATCGCCATAGCGCTAATCGTTGCTAATACAGCGTTAGCGTGGCGATATATTCCAGCGATAGCCGGCGATAAAAAAAATCACGCTAAGCAGGGTTAGCGATGATTATCGCCTCTTCTTGCTAATATGCCCCCCTGTTTTGTAAGATAAAATTCGGGATTATATAATGACAAACTTATGGGAGGTAGTTTTTTCTTTTGGAAGAAAAAAGGAGATGATCAAACATTAATTCAGTTTTGAATCGTGGAACTGTTTTAATTTTCGTTATAATTGTTAGATTTTCTATATTTCTATCTGTAGAACATGCCAACACAATTACATTGGAAGTATTTATGCATGCCACACAGATGATAAGAAATAAGTGACGGTGATGCTTTCTTGGAAGTGTGTGTGACACTACATCAGTGTTATGCGGCTGTATATTCCAAGAGATCATTACATGCACAAGGCATTGAAAAATAATAAAAATATATTTATCAAAGGCTAGGAACTCAGATAATGAAGCAGATGAAATACATATATAAGTGTAAAGTTTGTAGGATTAGAAATGATGGGGCATTGAATTATGCGGCAGAGGGCCACATGGTGAACTTTAGCTCAGTTGCACCTTTTGCATTCCACAATTGTAATGTCCTTCTACATATTGTGAGAGCCTCCAAGCTTACACCCCCCACGAGCATATTTGCAGAAATGAGTCACGGAAAGCAATGGGGCATATTCTCAAGGACTTATCGCCGATTTATCGGCACTTTAGCGCCGCAAAAGTGGCGATAGAGTTATCGCCCTATTCTCAAGCTGGTGCAAACTGCCGATATAGCCAGTTTTCCAGCGATAGCTGCCGCAAAAAACATCGCCACGGATGAGTGCGACGACTAACGCTAATGATATGCAGAGTAGGCGTTCCCGTGCAAAAACACACGAAAACACCACTTCGCGAAATTCTCAACGACCAGTCAGATCTGCGATGCGAACCAAGAACAGGCGATAAGGCGCGTTAGCAGCAGGGATTTAACACCTGCCTTTTGCTGGTGTTAAGCAGAACGACTACCTGCAGTATGAAAGGGAGCCCAGCCCAGAGCCACATCTGAAGACCAACACAAGTCATGGAGACACTGATCATGCAGCTCAGAGACCCAAGAGGGCCACAACACCCACCGCTACCACCCCCAGGCACCCCCCTCCCCGGACCCTCCCCCCAAGGTCATGAAGTCCAGTAGTCAACGGTAGTGGAAAAACAGAACTTTATTACAAATACATGAATCAACAAAACAAAAAGCTCAGCCAACGCGTTCCATTCCCAACGGGGAACTCCAACAGGGCAACGTGTCTTCAGAAACCTGTGGGAGAAATGGTGACAATGGTCAAATTTCCGTATAGTCACATGCCTAATGTGGTACAGTGTACTGCACTTGGACAAACCGGAATGCCCACAGGCCAGATAAACCATGCATGAGAAGACCGTAACAGAACTACGTGTGGCCGTAACCGTCGTAGGAATGAAGAGGAAGGCAACGACCACACGAACTGCTGCTACGGTCACATCATGCAGGACTCATCACACCTGAAAGCATCACGGTGTGTGTCAGCCCGATACCCCTGCCCCTCACACCCCCTACACTGCGCAGGAACATCTTGAGACCACGCAAGGGAACTACGCCATAGCTGGCGTCACACACGTGTTGGGGGCAATTCACAGCACACGTGTATGACTTGTGCCCCCTGCCGACACTGCACACAATCACCGCAACAGCAACCACATGCATGCCATCACTGTGCATACAAAAGTGGACCACCGTGGCCTGTCCACCAATGTCGTCGCAAATACCCCAGGCAGTGTGCATGATCCCCACATGTCCGCAAGTCCGCCGCCAACCAGCGCTTTGAGGATGGACCCCATGAAAATGCACTGCCCATCGGCAAGTACCAACTGAACACACCACACACCTCAACTCCACAATCCCCCAACTCACAACTGTGGGAATGCACACGTCACCAATCCACCACCAAAGTGACTACTGCGTGTGTCTCAGTCTCCGCCACAACCTGCCCATAGGCCTACACACACGTGGCCGACCACCTTCAACGGGCACATTCACACTGGAGACGAGGTGGCTACGTCACAAACCAAACCGCGCACATCACAAACATCGCATGCAGGGCCGTGTCAGCAAGGGCGGCACCCCCCATGCAGCCACGAGTCCGCCCCCATGACCGGTGGTGCCTGCGGATCCTGTGCGCCTGATGCACCCCAGCCCAGGTCCCCAGACCGGTCCTCCGCCAAGCGATGACGGGCCGCTCCTGCGCACCCAGGCCTCAATGCTCACCTGCCGCCACCGGCGTGTCTCCAAGAGGGCCCACCACGTGCCGGTGCATCCTCCTCAGCTGATCGCTGGATTCCGCACCACAGGCCCCCAGCGCACCCTGCGGCACCGCACCGCGGAGTCATGTGTGTGCTGACTGCTGCCTGCGCGTACACTGCGGTCCAGCAGGGCACACTGTTCAATTTGAGTCTTGATTCGCTGGACGCCGTATTGAGGCCAACGCATCATTGCAGGCTGCACACCAGCTCAGCTCTTCAGGTGCCACTAACCCTGTGCAACACAAGTCATCGTCACGTGGTGGTAGGCCCCTGCCAGCCGCAGTGCAGCGGGTGCCACTGACCCTGTGCAATGCAAGTCATCGTCACGTGGTGGTAGGCCCGTGTGGGCCGCAGTGCAGCGGGTGCCACCAACTCAGTGCACCACAGGTCATGGCCCCTTCATGATTGAGTCTCGTGGTGCGGACACCATCATGTCACCTCCGGCAGTGGGTGATGTGATGTGGTAGGCCCCTTTTATTGGCAGGGTCACATGTCCTGTGACGCCGGTGCTGGATGGGTGTGGTGTGGGTGTACACCAGCCCTCAGGGAGTGGCTGTGGCATGCTGACAACTAGACCAGTGATCAGCAGATTACTACAGGGAAGACCTGGGACATGTAGCTTTGACGTCCCCCCCTGTAAGCGTAAGTGGAGTGGGCTGGGCTGGCGTATGCCAGTCCAGCGTAGGGGTGTGAACAATGAGCCCGGGGCTCTGGGCGTGGTTCAGTTCTGGGCTGGACAAGGCAGTAACTGATGCGTGTGTATCTGTTGTAGTGTTGGCGCCACCCGGACCGCAATCGGCAATGTTGCACCCTGTGACTCAAGTTCCACTACATGGGCAACATGGACATAAGAGGGAATCACGGACCCTACATTCATCCATACTTTCATACTTGAATGATCATAGACATGACACATCTGTGTGAATCTGAATGTTTAATACACATCCAGTGGAGTGTTGCAGCTGGAGCAGTACAGGGCCATGCAAACCCCACTTCACATTATTGGCCCATGGAGGGCCAGCCATAGTCCTTCAGGGAATGACAAGTACATCGGAAGGGGAAGAGTTCAGTCCGCAGTCTGATGGCTGTGTCATTGGTAACCAAACAGAAAATGGCAGTCCATGTCGAGGTCCAAGGTGAGTGTCGTAGAGTGTATAGGGGGACAGTGGAAGGTGATGATGCAAAGGGCAGAACCAAGCAGAAACAGGCCATATGGCGGAGATGAATGCTACTGCCTCCTCCTTACCAGTAAGGTTGAGTCACCCGCATCTTCGTCCTCTGATGTCACATGTGCCTCACACGTGGGTGGTGGTGGATTGCCTGCCGCACTGTGAGGCACTGACACATCAGGGGGCGGAGATGTGGTTGTAGAAGCAGCAGCAGCATTCATCTGCGCAAGGCCTTGAGGCAGCAATGCCATGACGATGTGCTGCAGGGCATGGAAGGTCCCAGCCACATCTAGCTGGTGTGCAGCCGTGGCAGCCATTCTTTCCGCCGTCATCCGCTCCATGTTCTCCATGAGCCCCCGCATCTGTCCCAACTCCCGGCTGACATCGCTGGAGCCACTCTGACAGGACAGTTGTTCTTGTCTCAGTATCATGACTCCAGCGATGTCAGCCATGGATCGTTGGAGAGCATGGAGCGTACTGTGGGTGTCCGTTAGGGACTGTAAGTGGTCCCTGATGGTACTCAGACACCCATGTATGGCATCTAGTTTGGCTGCCATGAGGTCGAACCCCACCCGCAGCTGATCAGCCATCTTCTCCTGGCACACTAACACACGGCGTGGAATGCCATGTGTTGGTCGTGGGGGTCCTGCGAGACAGCCGTGGTGGTGGGTGCTTCCTGCTGTGTGGTCTGTGCAGGGGGTGGGGTCTCCTCGATGCAGCTGGGCTGCCCTGCTCCTGGAGGTGAGGTGCCGTAGCTGTCCATGAACTCTTGGAGGGCGTCGGTGTTGAAGGTGTGGAGGTCCTCTTCATCATCAGTGAAGAGCTGTTGGGTCTGCTCTGCAGGAGGTGTTGGTTCTCCCTCTGCAATGTGATGGGGAGATGCAGTTTAACATTGTGTTCACATGTATGTTGACGCATTGTACAGGTTTACATACAAACTGCATGACAATGTACATTGTGACTGTTTGGGAGGAGCTGCCTATTTGATGCGTGACAGTGGACATTACGACGACATCACAGATGTGTGTTTGTACTTGTACATTATCATCTCACATTTCCCTGCTATGGCAAATGTGATTGACCAGTTTCTGCACACAAGCGGCACCAGTTGTGTCCTCTGTTCTGCTGTGAACGTGTTGCAGTTTATACCACATTGTTGTCAATGTTGATGTGCTCTGAATATTATGTGTGTGTGCTGCATTTTGGGAGAGTCGCCCCTGCAGCTCTGATTTGGCTGGCCCTTATCCCTTTCAGGCGGTGTGCCTTTGAGTTCTGTGCTTCTACAGTGCTGAGATGTTGCATTCTTAGGGAAATTGGGCTCTTGGTGGGACTTGGGACTCTGGGGCATGGTTTGTCCGCAGTTGTGTTGTTGAGTTCAGGGGTTGTTTGTGCAGGTGGATGTGTCAGAGTGTGACCTGCTCCTTTAAGGATGTGGTCCACACTCAGCCACCTCAGTGTGGTGGCGTGCAACATGTCATGATATATTGACTGCAGCCATGCTATTCGTCATGCAGTGTCACTTGCATTGTCAGTGTGGCTCTCAGACACGCCGCTTTGCTGGGTTCAGCACATGTGCATGGGTTTGTTGTGAGATTAGTGATGTGTGGGAAGAGCCCCCTCTGTGCACATTGTGGACGGGGGCCTGCTTGCTGTTTCTATGTGTGCTGCAGTATGCCAAGGAGATCAGGGACATTATCCAGAGTCATTGTGGGTGTGCACTGTGCTATACTTGATTGTGCATGTGTGCCATTGTGCCCATCTCCCCCCATCCCCCCAGTCCCTGGTGGTTACTCACCCTGTTGCTGTTGTGTCAGGTCATGTTGAGCAGTGTCCGGTGCCCCAACTCCTGCCACCGTCTCCACACTGATGACTGTGGACACCATTTCCTCCATCTCTTCCAGCTCCTCCTGTGGCGCTGGACTCCCACCTCCAGTCTGCATTGCTGCCTTCTGGTTGTTGCCGAGTTTCAGCTTGGTTTTGCACTTCACATCATTCCAGCGCCTCTTGAGCTCTTCCATTGTCCTCCTCAGCACTCCGACTGCATTCACCTTGTCCAGGATGGACTGCCATATTCCATTTTTTGTTGCCAATGACACAGTGGAGGTGACGAACAGTTGTTGATGGTGTTCTACCACCTCCGTGATCAGGATCCTGTTTTCCTGCGGACTGAACCGCGTCTTCCTCTTCTTCTTGTCCTTGCCCTTCCCTGTTCCCGAGGTCCCAGGCTGGTCATCCGTGGGGCTTGTGGAGTTCTGTCCCTGCTCCGGCTGCCTCCATTGTGCTTCGCTGTAGTTCGGTTTTTGTTTGTTCATTTATTTTTTCTGCTTTTGTAGTGATTTTTCCCGCCTGACGCATGTGATTTGCAGGCCTGGCGCTGCTTTTCGCTGATTGTCTTATCGCGGTTGGGCCCATCGCAACTTTTTTGGCGTTCAGGTTTGGATTTTCATCGCCGTCCCGGTAATGTTATCGCGGACATTTGCCGGTTTATCGGGGTACTATCGCATGTTACCGCCGTGTTGTGAATGCCACGTTAACACGGGGTTATTTTCCCGCGATAGACGGCGATATGTAAACTTGCGTTAACCTATTTTGGCGATGTTAATCGCACGTTCTTGAGAATATGCCCCCCTGTGTCTCTGCAGTGTCCTCCCTCCTTTACACATTTACTCACAGGGATGTTTAGGAGCACACTTTATGGAACACCCACTGCCACACATTCTCCCTCCTCTTTCTGATCCACATTCAGATGATTAGCTATGAAATGCCAGAGTTCATTTGTATTCTGCTCAGTGACATTAAAAGATGAGGCCGGTATTTTGATTCTCATTGAAACACTTGGAATCACTTGAACTTCATCAGAGGCACATCCCCTGTAGCTGAACAGACAGACACAATGGCGAGTGAGTAAATGACTGACATCCAGAAAGCATATTGCCCAAGAGCCTCTGCACCAATGGGGGCTTAATTTGAGCTAGTGGTTTCTGGTGCTCGGCACCAGCACTTAATTCCCAGCGCTGGAGCTTGTGACAGCCTGCCACAAGTCAGTGGTGTCTAGCTAATTTATAGATGAACATAATAACAGTTAATTATTAATGCTATATTCATAAAAAAATGACTATTGCCTGCCACCAAAGCTCTTCTTATAGCTTTGGGGCCTGAAATAGTCCAAATTGTCCCACTTGTAGGAGTGTGAGGGCTAATAGTTGTGTTCTTACGATCATTGGCAACATAGCAGGGGCAATGTTAGGTGCAAGCTGCAGTGGCCTCCTGACGAGAGCCCTGGCACTAATTGTTTTACAAATTAAGCACTGGACTCTTTGATTCAAAATAACCAGGACCCCAGTCCCTCCTATTCTGAGATTTAACCTGGGTGATCCTCTCCTGCCTGTGTGCCATGGGGCTGTCTTTGACCTGTGTAAAAGGCTGTTTAACACCATCTTAAAATAATTACCGGTTCTAAGCAGAGTGATGTGCTGTCAACATTTATTGTTGTGCTGCTAGACTGATTTCAGTGTGCTCTCCAATGGGAGTCTTCATAATGCATGGCGTATGGTGAGGAAGGTGTTTTCGCTACTGCGTAAAGCACAAGTATAGAAGCACTCAGTGCCAGTGTAAATTATGGCAGGAGTGGTTTCAGTAGATGAGTTCTGAAGCTTTAACAGTGAACTGAGGCTGTCCTGATACCATTAAGCAAAACAGTGAAAGCTTTCAAATGGATGATATAGAGTAGACAGTAGCGGCTCCTTCGCTAGGGCAGAGGAGCATTGCCGCACTGCGCAGAAAGGAAAAATAAAATGACAATAACGTATCGTTATTATCATTTTATTTTTCCTACTGCATGCAGTCAGTGGACTTGTTTAATGTGTGGCAGGCGGGGCTGTCCAGAGCAGGGAAGGAGTGGTTTGCAATCCCTAAGTGCGCATGAACTGTTTGGCTGGCACTCTTGGGCCAACCAAACAGTTCATGCACACTTTGCATGTTCCCCACCAGGCTGCATTACACAGCCTGGTGAGGATCATGCAGAGGGTCCCTGTACCCGTCTGAGTGCAGAACCATGGCACTCAGACCAATCACAATGCTGCATTGCAGCGTTGTGATTGGCTCAGGGGAGCCTGTGTGCCGGGTGCTTCCTGCTGCTGGCCGGACTGGAGAAGGGAAGAAGGAAGAGGACGCAGGGGAGGCAGCAGCCGGCCATTCCAAGGTAAGTGTTTTTGCTTTTTTAAATGAATTTTTGTCTTCATTTACCCTTCCCCCCATCCCCCAGCCCCACCTCCCCCGTCCAGTTGCAGCCGCTACTCAGAGTAGACATAGGAAGTATTTTTAAAACACCCATTGCCCCTGGGGTTCCTTGCAAAATGTAACAGATGCCTTTAAAAACTGCTGTTTTTCTCTGCCTGTGACTGTTTAAACTATAAAAACTGCTGTTTTTCTCTACCCATGACAGTTCACATTTCTCTTCTAGTTTTCCGCTATACTCTGGAAAAGCCTGTAGAAGGCAACCAACCCCCCTCCCTATTTTTTTAAAGGCAAAATACACCTCAAAGGCTAACCAGAGTGGGGGGCATGGCTTAGCAAGCCAACATGGCGGACGTGTGCTGAGTGAGCTCCGTCCAGCCTTGATTTAATCCTCATCATCCTGCTTCTCCGGTCGGTTTCTGTGCCCCAAAGCTACCCTGCAGACTCCGTGAACTGGCGTCGTTCACCTGGGCCGAATTCAGTTCCGTGGCGTGGCCTGTGGCAGCGGTGTGGTGTTGCTGAAAGAACGGGACCTGCTGGTGGCGCAGCCTCGCGGCCCTGTGTGAGGCTGGGATGTCGAGTGGGGCATTGCCTGGGTCCTCCGGCAGAGGGCGGTGCTGCTGCAGCTGAGCTGGTGCGCTGCATGAACGGGGCAGATCGATTCCTGGTGAGTGTCTCCTGGACGGACGTCTCCCGCAGGGGGTTGGCTGCCCCTCAGCGCCTGCGACAAACAGCACGGTGAGCTGTGCTGATCGGCGGCTGTGTCGGGCCGCGGCGGTGAGGTGCGGGGTGTGCGCGTGGCGGGGTCGGGAGGCTGCCGGTCCTGGGCTGAGTCCCTGGCTGCGCTGGTGTCGGCGGCCCGGTTGGGTCCCGACGGGCGGGCGCGTTTCTCCTTCCGCCCAGCACTATCTTCACTTTGGCGGCTGGTCAGGACGCGCGCACACCTCCGGGCCCTCGAAGAGCGGGCCTGCTATCTGCCGGCGCCCCTCCGGCTAAATCGGGCGCTTCGGCTTTCCTCCTCCCCCCCCTCTGCATGAACGGGAACGGGCGTTCGGCGGCTTTATCTGGCCGCGGGGGGAGTCAACTGGAGGTACCGTGGGGTGGGCGCTTGTGGCCTGCAGGTGACGGACGTGTTCGCTGGCACATCCCGCTGCCAGGCGTAGGACCGACATTGCGCTTTCTCCCTCCCTCCCTCCCGCTCCACGAGGCGCTCGCATCGGTGGTCAGTCGGGCCACGCGGGCGTCTCCCGCTGGGGGCTGGCTGCCCATCTACATCTTCAGCGCCCGCAGAGTGAGCCGCATTGATCAGCAGCAGTGTCGGGCTGTGGGGGAGAGGCACCAAGAGTACGAGCAGCGGGGTCGGTGGCCCCAGTGAGTGCCGGCGTGTGTGTGCCTCCCTCCTGCCCAGCAGTACTCTCGCATAGGCGGCTAATCGGGCCGCGCGGGCACCCTCAGTGTCCCTTGGAGATCGGGGCCTGGCATTTGGTGGCGCCCCTCCTGCTAGCTGGGTGCCTCAGCCCCCCTCCCCCGGCGGGACGCGAATTAAGGGGTTTGGTGGCTTTATTGGGCCGCGGGGCTGCCGCCTGGAGGGGCTGTTATGTTATGTTATGTTATAACAATTTCTATGGCGCTCTAATACCCTTGGGTGTCTAGGCTGTGAGGTGGACGCGCGTGGCCCGAAGCTGCAAGGCGTGCCCCCCACCATATCCTGCTGCCCAGCAGGAGGCCGACTTTGCGCTCCATCCTCCCCTCCCATTACACGGAGCACCTGCATCGGCGGTCTATCGGGCTGCATGGACGTCTTCTGGGGCTCCTGGTTGCAGACCTGGGCCGCTACGCTCCTTGGGGCGCCTATAGATCCTTGGTGCTTGGCGGGAGGCCCTCTGCTCCCCTCTTGGATTGTGGTGCATTCTCCTGGCGCTGGTGACTGGTAGGACCGCCTAGGCCGTGGTCCCTTACTGTTGTTGCTCCCGACCGGATTGGACGGCCTCCCATACCCGCACGGTGGTACGCTGATCACAAGCAGGACATTGTCCAAGGCGGGGGGAGGTGTGCTGTCCACCATGACGAGAGATAAGCCGGGGGGAGGGTCGGCCAAGCAGAGCACGATCGACAAATTTACAGGCCCGGGGGCCTCTGCTGCGGCATCCGGGGGGACGCATGGCGCTGTGCCTGACAATGCCGCCCTCATGGCTGCCATCACCCAGTCCAGGGACATTTTAGATGCCAAGATTGGGGCAGTTGGCTCCGACATCATGCTGCTGCGGCAGGACCTGCGGAATGCGGTCGCACGCATCACCGAGACTGAGACAAGGATTTCGGGTGTGGAGGATGTCGTTGCCACCCTGCAGCAGCGGGTGACTTCTCTGGAGACCACCCAACGTGGCCTCGCATCGAGAGTGGAGGACACCGAGGGGAGAGCTCGGCGCAACAATCTACGCTTCGTTGTATTTCCGGAGGGTTGTGAAAATGGGGACATGGAGCGGTTCCTCACTGAGTGGCTGGAGGGCTGGCTTCCCCCGGGGGCATTATCCAAATGTTTTGTGGTGGAGCGCGCCCATAGGGCCTTGATGCAGAAACCCCCACCGGGAGCTCGCCCGAGGCCCGTCATTGCCAAGCTACTTAACTATCATGACCGAGGCGCTATCCTGAAGCAGGCTAGGGCCAAAGAACCGCTACTATTTGACAACGCCCGTATCCTGATTTTTCCAGACTATGCAAAACAGGTTCAGCAGCGGAGGCAGTCTTTTATGGCGGCCAAGGCCCGCCTCCGAGAGCTCAAACTCCCCTATGCATTGCTTTATCCAGCTAGGCTGCGAGTGGTGTATCGGTCTCGTACCCACTTCTTCGACACACCAGAGGAGGTGTTCCTATGGACTGACGAGACAGTATGACTACGTCCCCACTCACCGCCAGGGGTGGAGTCTGACTCTTCCTCAAGCGGGGCGGCCCGGAATCAGCCCAAACCGAAGGGGAGGGGTAGCAGGCGCTCCAGGTCCAGGCGGCGCTCCCAGTCATGTGGTGCCTCCTCTCAGGCTGGATCGGCCTCGCGACAGCAGGCGTCAGCAGACTAGCCGCAAGAAGGGAATATGGTCCCAAGGTCCCGCATCTACCGCTTCGACCGGAGAAGAACAGATGAAGGCCGGTCTCTCTGTGGGACCTTAACGAACAGAGAGAGGGCCAGCTGACAATGGGCTGGGAGTTGGGGATCCATTGGCGGGTGAGGGGGGGACCTCCCATTGGGGTCAACCTGCTCTGCCTGCCGCGACAGGTACTTCACTGTTCTTGAGGTATAGGGTGGGGGGGGACTGTTGGGTTGTGTTTGTGGGTTTTTGTTTCTTGTTTGCACTGTCTTACATTTTTCCAGAGTCAACTTGTGTATATTGCATACTGTCATCTGTGTCACTGACCTATATGGAGGCCTCTAATGGCAGCTATGTTGGGTAGTCCGCACGATCCCTCTGGGTCCCTTCGGATACTTAGCTGGAATGTTAGAGGGGCACTTGACAAGATTAAACGTGGGGCTATTCTTAAACAGGCAAAGCGCGCCCACGCAGACATTCTAATGTTGCAGGAGACGCACCTCATGGGGACTAAGGCGTTGTGCTTTCAACGTTTTGGTTATGTACATGTCTTCCATTCAGGGTTTGTGAGGGGGTCCCGGGGGGTTGCAGTCCTGATCCATCGCCGGGTTTCCTACACACATGTTAAGACATGGGGGGACAATCAGGGCAGATATTTGTTCGTGCAGGGCACAGTGGGTGGAGACACTGTGGTGCTGGGCAGTGTTTATGCCCCCCGCCTCTGTCCTGGGGGTTGGGGGAGAGACTTATGACCCTGTGGGCAGATATACCGGATGGCCTGGCAGTTGTGGGTGGGGACTGGAACGATTTGATGGATGTGACCAGAGATAGGTGGAGGCCTGGGGGCACACTGGAGGCCCGACACCCCACTAAACTTTACTCCCTTGTGACGGGCCTTGACTGGGTGGACCCTTGGCGCAGGCTACATGGCACAACACAGGGTTACACCTATCTCGCGGTGGTACACGACTCATATTCCCGCCTTGACTATTTATTTGTCCCCCGGGCGGTCGATAGCAGGGTGGTGGCGGCTGATATCCTTCCACGGGGCTCTCGGACCATTCGCCGGGGGCCATCACTATACGGGTAGGAAGGGCTCATGGGCCATTCCGGTGGCGCCTTTCGGCCTGGAACCTCCAGAAGGAGGACTATAGGGAACGGATGGAAGAGGCCATCGATCAATATTTGGCATTCAATGTCAGTTCGGTGAAGGGGGTTGCACCTCTGTGGGAGGCAATGAAGCCCACAATTCGCGGGGTAGACATTTCCTTCTGTGCGGCGGCCCGCAGAATGCGAAGGGAGTTCCTCATACGAGCGGAAGCTGAACTTCTCGGGCTGGAGGCATGCAGTAGAGAGGAGGGGGGGCGACAGGCTCGCCGCCAACTGCTGCTAGCACAACAGGACTATTCGCATCTTCTTTTGGATGAGGCCCGCCAGGCATGGTTGGCGACCCGTGGTAGGATCTACCAGTGGGGGGATAAATCTAGCAAGTTCCTGCATAGACTGTGTCAGGGGTCACTTTGCCCCAGGCTCTCCCTGGTATTGTGGGACCGGACGGGACACCTATTTCCGACTCCTCCGCTATTGCTGAGAGCTTTGCTAGGTATTGCGCAGATCTCTATGCCCCCAAGGAGTGCTTGTCGGCAGAGGTAATAGGCCGCTTCCTAGATGACCTTCCGCCCAAGGTCCTCTCCAATGATATGAGTGCGGAGTTAGATCGCCCGCTCACAGAGGATGAACTGGGAGCCGCCCTAGGGGACCTACATCCCGGTAAGGCCCCGGGACGAACGGTTTCCTGAACGAATTCTTTAAACGGTATTTCCTGCAGTTGGGTCCCCACTATCGCAAAGTGGTGGAAGAGGCCAGGGAACGGGGTCGCCTGCCCAGCGATTGGAGACATGCGGAAGTGGTGGTGTTCCACAAGCCTGGTAGACCTCCTGACCACCATGCATCGTATCGCCCTATCTCCCTCCTGAACGCTGAGGCCAAGATTCTAGCTAAGGCGTTAGCCAATCGTCTCCGACCACATATGACCTCCTTAGTTCATCCCGATAAGACCAGGTTCATGCCCCAACGGGCGACCCGTCATAATATTCGACGGGCGCATGTTGCCGTTGCGACCGTCAAGGGATTGGGGGAACGGGCAGCGTTATTGCTTGCGGATATGGACAGGGCATTTGATTCTCTAAGCTGGGTGTACCTATTCGCACTGCTGCGCAGGTTGAACATAGGGCCTCGTTTCCTGTCATATCTAACCCTACTATATACGGATCTTACTGCATCTGTGCGCGTGGCGGGCTCCGTCTCCTCTACGTTCCCTATTGGGCGGGGCACCAGACCTATTTGTTTGCGTTAGCGATGGAGCCCCTTGCTGTCTGGGTGCGGATTGACACTCAAGTGACCGGTCTTGAATGGGCACACGGGCTGTCAGACCGTATCGCCCTGTACGCCGATGATGTGCTGTTCTTCCTCACTAATCTGGATAGGACGGGACCGCGGCTGCTGCGCATTATGCAGATTTTTGGGGAGACCTCCGGCCTGTACATGAATCCTCGGAAGTCCACCCTCTGGGTCCTGGGCGATAGGGGCGAGCTCGGCTCCTGGGCATCTTCGGTGCAGGTGGTACATGAGGGGATGAAATACCTGGGAGTGTTCCTATCGGATTCTCCTACCACATCCTGGGATAGGAACTTGGCGCCTGTATGGGACCGTGTACAGGAGGATATTAAAACCTGGTCTCACATGCCCCTGTCTATATATGGCCGGTCTGCCATTTTCAAGATGGTTTTGCTCCCGCGCCTGCTGTACCAATTGCAAAATCATCCGTATCCGATTCCCCCTAGGTGGTTCCGTCAGGTTAATGCGGCCCTGGGTCAGTTTCTCTGGGATGGTGGAGTGGCAAGGGTGGCCCTGCGGACTTGCTTTCAGTCTACATACTGTGGGACGTTGGCGACCTCCGATATCTTGTCGTACTACATGGCTTCGCATTTGATTGTCCTTAACGAATGGTGGTATGGGGACAGGACGGATCCGGCGTACGCTGTTAAACGAAGGTGTATGGGGGAACACACTCTGCATACAATTCTTTACTCTCCACAGTTGAGACGCTCCCTGCCGTCTGCCATGCGGACTGTTTTCCAGATCTGGAGGCAGGCGTTACGGAGAATGGGTTAGTGGAACAGGCTGACCCGGGAGACCCCTCTTTGGCACAATGGGCGCCTACCACAATTGGCGGTTCTGCATGGATTCCGCGACTGGGACAATATCGGGATCTCCACCCTGGGCGATGTTATGCGGGGGCCTGTCTTGAAATCCTTTCAGGACATACAAAAAGACTTCCAGATGCCGAAAACCCAATTCTTTAAATATCTACAGTTCCGTCATGCCATTTCCCCTAGCTTGGAGGGGTTGGAGACGCTGGCAGAGTTCAGCCCGGTGGAGGCCAAGGTGTTTATGGGAGATCTCCAAGATCACAAGATTTCTAAAATATACCAGTCCCTAGTTACGCATAGTTCCCCTTCGCTGCAGCATCTGAGGGAGGCATGGGAGGGCGATGTAGGCCCAATGGAGGAGGAGGATTGGACAGAGGCCTTGGCCTCTCCGCGAGGGGCGGCCATTGCAACGAGCCTGCGTCTTATCCAGTTCAAATATCTCCATCGGGTATATTATACCAGGGTTAGGTTGTGGAGGGCGGGCTTGGTGGCTTCCCCTGTGTGTCTGCGATGTGAACATGAGGAGGGTACCCTGCTACATACTGTCTGGCACTGCTCCGCACTGGTGCGATTCTGGAAGGGAGTGATGGCCTGCCTCTCTGAGGTGTTGGTGTGGGACCTTCCCTGTTCACCGAAACTGGTTCTCCTGCATGTCATGGATGGGATTGGGGGCAATATCTACAAGCGCCATCTCATGCTTCTGGGATTTACCCTAGCTAAAAGGGATATTGCTAGGGCCTGGAAGGCGGCGGTGGCACCCTCCGTCTCTGCCTGGAAAAATGGTCTGGACTCCTGTATGGGTCTAGAGACCCTGATCTTTGTGGCCAGGGGGTGTCCCCGAAAGCACTTTAAAATTTGGAAGCGCTGGGCGGACTACCGTGGCCTGGAGCTAGAGCCTGCACCGTTGGCCCGAAACCAGGATCCGGTATGATCTCCTTTTGCCTATGTGCGGCAGAAAAGTCGCTTCTTAGGCGATGACACATCACAACTGTATAAATGAGGCTATTGTTATGATTTGTTGCTCTGGAATGGACGATAGTGCGATGGGGGGTGGATTGGGGGGGTTATAGTTTTATGGTTAATATTTCATTTGTATTGCTTTTCATTTTCTCCTGAATACAAATGAAAATGGTCAAAGTCAATTGGTGTATGTTGATGTTGCAGAAGTTTCTGGGACTCAGAGCTCTGCGTTATATGTGATATTTTGACAAATAAAATTTGTTTAAAAAAAAAAAAGGCTAACCAGAGTGTGTTTAAGAGACTGCTTAATCTATTTTATAGTTTAAACTGTGTTTGGAAAGTGTATGTAGTGCTTGTTTTTGGCTAGAGAAAGTGATTTGTTCAACTGCGTTAAAAGCAGTACTTTTAGTGGCTTTAGATTTGGGCTTTACCTGCAGGGTTAAACAGGAACTAAAAAGTGTTGCTTGAGCCTGTCTGTATCCAAGGAGATTCCGACTTCAGGAGCAGCTCCCTGCCACTGCCTATCAGTTTGTGTTTAAGGTCACATGCCCCTTATATAGGTTTTCTACTAGTTGTTGCATCTGTGCTCTGATTCGTTCCTAGGTCCAGGGTTTCTATTGAACTTTGGGCTTAGAATTAGAGTTCTGATTGGATGAGAGGTCTGGGGTTCTGATTGGTTCCTGGGTCTAGGTTTTCTATTGGATTTAGGGCTTAGGGTTCGAGTTCTGACTTGCTGCTAGGTCTGCGTTTCTGATTGGTTCCTAGGTCTAGGGTTTCTATTGGACGTAAGGCTTAGAGTTAGAGTTCTGATTGGCTGATAGGTCTAGTGTTCTAATTGGCTCCTAGAGCTAGGGTTTCTATTGGATTTAGGAATTAGAGTTTAGCTTTTGATTGGTTGCCAGGGCTAGGTCTATGATTGCTTGAAAGCGATAGGCCTCCCATTGATGCTAGGGCATAGGGCTAGTGTTTTGATTGGTTACAGTTAGGGCTGGGGGTTCCCATTGGCCAAAGGTCACCTGGCCTAGGACTATTTGACATTAGGGCTTAGGGCAGCTCAGCTAAGGGTAGAGAGGGCAAGGGCAGTTACCTGTTTGGGCCTGTTCAGGACAGGTCGGGCCTAGGGCCAGAAATGTTGCCCTTTTTACCATTTACCAGAAACCACCTCAACTCATTAAGACCCTCAAACATATTAACACACTCACAGCAAATGCAATGCTCATTTACTACAAACAAACACTAATCACATTTCAACATCTCAACAACCACTACAAAATTCCACAAACCACACCTATACATCCTTCGCACACAATGGCACCTTCACTTTCATACAAAACACTACTCTGTCCTATACCACTAACAAATCCACACATCGTCAACACAACACAAAACCACATTATATATAACTTTATTCACTACAGACCCACACTCACTGTTCATTCAAATCACCAGCTCTACCCTCTACTTGCTCCTAACAGACCCCTTTCTGTCGCCACCAAACCTATACTCAACCCTCTATCATATCATACACCAATACCCCTCCACCCTTTACCCAAAACACACAACCAAACAATTCTAGCACTCCACTCCACCACACTTATTACCTCTTCCAGCAATCAAACCTATACAAACACTCAGAACTCTTGTCCATCCCCTCTCACACACCTCATATACTCCTCCAGCTCACATCACCACCCCTTTACCATTCAACTTCACTCACTCCCACTCACCAACAGTACTTTACATACAAATCTTTCTTAGAAAATGTTAACCTTCACTCACCTGAAATCCAGGCGTTCCAGATGAGAAATGAGAAGATATTTTCCTATGCCCCCTAAGACCTAGGTCCTCCTAAGCCTTTGTCTATTAACAGCCTGGATTCTTAGGTCCTCGGGGGAAGGGGAAAAAAGGGACAAAAGAACCAAAACGATAAATAAAAGGACACTCTCGCCACTCCCTTCACGTCAGTAAGGACACGTCCAACGACTAACTCTGTCGCAGTCCAAAGCCTATAAAACAATAAACAATGATGAGTGCCACACTATTCACTCCTAAGGCTGTCCTTCACATGTATCTAACATTGACTCTATTCGTTGCTCTGTTAATACCTTAGCATTATCCGTATTATTCAGGGATGAAGTTAAAATGCTTGTCTCTTTGTCTCTTTTCTGCAATAAATATAAACACATCAATTCTCACGTTTTAACTTCACATCTTACTTAATGTAAGCCTAGTCATTTGAATCACTTACAAAATCAGGTGTCTATTGACGCTTTACAAGTGTCCCAAATAAAACATTAAATGAACGTAATTGTTTTTCGCAAAGATTGATTCACAGAGCCTTCTTTCGGTAACTCTGTTGTAAACTTAGCGTTGTCTTTTCTCTTTTGTGTGCCTTAGGTTCTGACGGGGAGATCGCGGCAAGATGGCTTACTTCAGCCAAACTGTTATTGAGATAAGTATCTCCTTTCTCTGAGTACTTTTCAATTGTCTTGATGCATGCATGCGAGCGCGCTCCGCAAGCGGAACGTTCTTACTTGGTTTGTTGATTCTTTTTCTTCTTTCTTTGTCTCTTGTTGCAGGTCGGGTGAAGAATCGGGAACAGGAAGCGAGCACCGGAAGATTGACGGGGCGGACCAGGATCTGACTTTGTGGAGGGGAAACAACGCAAGCCAGAAGAAGAACCGGAAGTTGGAGAGGAGCCTGGAGCGCGAAGCGTTGTCGGGAGATTCCAGGTAAGTGGAGATGCTGGTTAGCGGTAAAACGAACACAAGCAAGCGTAAGCGGGTGTGGCAGTCTTTTATAGCTGCAGAAGGGTGGGGTTTCTCTGCACGTTGTCAGACACGCGTCTAGCAGCATAAGAGGAAAGCAACGTGCTCACAAGGCAGAGCGCCTGTTCCTGGATGTTTGAGTTAGTGACAGTCTCTTGGGAACCATAATAAAGCACAGGCAAATACAAATACAAATAGCAGCAAACTTCGAAAACGTAAACAGAATACCATGGACTTACAAGAAGGGCATCATGACCAGATATAAAACAATGCCAAGCATAAGGATGGCGTTACCACAGAGTAAACCTGACCAGTCAAACGCAGCTTGGTCAAGCTTACCTTGCTGCGTTCAACAAGGTCATACAAATCCCTGCAACTTAACACTGGAGGGCAATCATGACGGTTGCGCTCTACAAACCCCAACAGTCGCTCCCCTCAAAGGCCTCCCCACTGGTCGTGGTTTGTGTGGGTTTCTGAGGTAAAAGGCTCTAATCAACCGAGAAGCGTGCACTGCTGAGGCTGGTTCCCAAGAGTTTTCCTCTACTGGATAACCCTTCCAAGCAACCAAGTAATGTAGCTTTCCTTGCAACCGTTTTGCATCTAGAATCTTTTGAACTTCATACTCCAGATGCCCATCGATAACTACAGGAGGAGGAGGGGGGTCTTGTCTAGTGAGCGGATTATAAGGTTTTAATAATGACACATGAAAGGTAGGGTGCACTGAATAATCGGGGGGTAAGAGCAGTTTTACTGAAACGGGGGTCAATACCTGAAGGATGCTAAAAGGCCCAATAAACTTTGGCTGCAATTTCCTAGGTCCTGCCAATAGTAGATTCCTGGTGGATAACCACACCTTGTCCCCAACCTTAAAATTAGGGGCTGGAACTCTATGTTTATCAGCTTGAACTTTCATTTGTTCCTTGTACTTGGTTAAATGTTTCACTGCTCTCGCCTGTATGTCTAATAAATCGTGTAATCGATCCGTAACGGCTGGTAAACAAGAGCGTTCTACAGACAGTGGTAGTGATTTGGGATGAAAACCTTGTAAAAAGTAGAATGGGGAGCATTGAGTAGATACATGAACACTATTGTTGTAACAGAATTCCGCTAAAGCCAAAGCTTTGTCCCAGTGACTAGTGAATTCCGCCATTAGACAACGCAAGGTTTGTAATAAGGTCTGGTTCGCCCTTTCCGTCTGACCATCAGTTTCTGGATGATAAGCTGTGGACAGAGCTACCTTTACTTTTAATAAGTCACAAAAGTGTTTCCAGAACTTGGACACGAATTGACTACCTCTGTCCGAAACAATCTTATTTAGCAAGCCATGTAATCTCACAATTTGCGAAAGAAAGATGTGACAAAACTCCATTGCAGAGGGGAGTTTTGATAAGGGAACAAAATGGGCCATTTTGGACAAATAATCCACCACCACCAAAATTGTGTTGTGACCATTTGACAGCGGAAGTCCCGTGATAAAATCCACACTTATCGTGTGCCAGGGTTGTGGGGGAACAGGTAAGGGTTGGAGTAAACCAGCAGGAGCGGTGTGGGAGGATTTATTACTGGCACAAATGGGACAGGTTGCAACAAATTCTTTAACATCTTTTACTAGAGTAGGCCACCAAAAGTGTTTTCGACAATTGTCCAAAGTTTTTTGAGCTCCAGGATGACCAGCAAGAGGTGACTCATGATTCCACTGCAAAACCTTTAGTTGCAAGTCTGAACTAGGTACATATAACAAATCTTCATGGTAAAGCAGACCCTCTTGGAGAGAATTCTTCGAGTCGTGCAACCATTCTTTCACCTGTTCTTTTAAATGTAATTGTCTAAGTTGAGTCATAAAGTCAGGGGAACTCAAGGGTGCTACAATCTTTTGTGGTGGAATAATGGAGGGATTATCTGTTTCCTTTCTAGACTCAATTGTGTGCCCATACCTAGACAACAGATCCGATAATACTTGTTTGGTACCTGGTCTGAATGTGATTACAAAATCAAAGGAGCTAAAGAAATTCAACCAACGCATCTGTCGGGGAGTGAGAGCTTTTACTGAACTGAAAAATTGCAAGTTCTTATGATCGCTAAAAATTGTCACCGGGAATTTGGCTCCCATCAAATGATGACGCCATTCAGTAAACACTAACTTGATTGCCAACAATTCTCTTTCCATGACTGTGTAATTTTGCTCTGCTGGAAGCATTTTCTTTGAATAAAAGGCCACAGGATGCAACTGACCATCCTGTTCGTCTCTTTGGGAAAGAACCCCCCCCACAGCTACTTGTGAAGCGTCAGCTTCAACAAAGAATGGCAAATCGGGATTAGGATGTCGGAGCACCGGTGCTGACGTAAATTTTTCTTTTAAGGTTTGAAAGGCCTGGGAGGCCTCTTTAGACCAGTCGAATGACTGTCCTTTCTTTAACAGTCTTGTGATGGGAACCACTGTTTCCGCAAATTGAGGGATGAAGCGTCTATAGAAATTGGCAAAACCCAAAACTCTTTGAACCTCTTTCACGGAAGAGGGTTCTGGCCAGTCCAGGATAGCACTCACCTTTCTTTTGTCCATCATAATACCAGCAGGTGAGAGACAATAACCAAGGAATTCTACCTGTCTAGTGTTAAAAACACACTTCTCAAGTTTTACAAAAAGGTGGTTGTCTTGTAATTTAGCTAATACGGCCTTAACCTGCTGTGTGTGTTCTGCTTCATTCTTAGAATAAATTAAGATGTCGTCAATATATACGATCACGCTTATGTCCAGAAATTCGTTTAGCACTTCGTTAATAAAAAACTGAAATGCCGCGGGGGCATGGCACAGGCCAAAGGGCATGACGGTGTACTCATACAATCCAAATTTAGTTCTGAATGCCGTCTTCCACTCGTCATGCTCCTTTACTCGTACAAGATGATATGCCCCTCGCAAGTCCAACTTAGTATAGATTGTTGAATCTCTCAACTGATCTAACAATACAGGTATTAACGGTAAAGGATATTTATTCTTTATGGTGATCTTATTCAATCCGCGATAATCGAGACAAGCTCTCAAGCCACCGTCTCGCTTCGGGATGAAAAATAAAGGCGACGGGACCGGGGACGTAGAATGATGGATGAAGCCTAAATCCAGAAGTTCGTCCAAATAAGATCTTAGGTATTTTGTTTCTTCCTCAGAAAGCGCATACACTCTGCTGTTGGGTAGGGGCGCTCCTGGTATCAAGTCTATGCGACAATCATATGGTCTGTGAGGGGGCAGAGCAGTGGCCTTGATAGGGTCAAATACATCTGCAAATTCCTGATACTCGGGTGGAATGAGATTTGTGGTGACTAACGAATTCGCACAATGAACAATTGTTTCGAATTCCTGATGGGCTACTTGGTAGCATTGGGCCTTGCAAAATAGAGAATTTAGGGTTACTGTCCTAGTCTCCCAATTTATGAATGGGTTATGTGTGATAAGCCAAGGAACTCCTAATATAACCCCAAAAGCAGGGGTATCAATCAAATCAAAACTAATGGACTCCGTATGTCCGTTTTGACAAACCATGACCATAGGCTCTGTTTGATGGGTTATTTCTCCTGAAGAGAGGGCAGTGCCATCTACAGCACAAACTGGTTCTGGTTGTTGTTTCAGTCTAACAGGCATCTGAAGCTTCTGAGCTAGTTGATTATCCACAAAATTTCCGGTTGCTCCTGAATCCAATAAGACTGACACAGTATGTCTGACTTGGGCATTGAGTATTAAAATGACTTGAATTATAAAATGCTTTGGTATTCTGGGTACAAACTTGAGTCGAGATTGGGAGATCTTAGACTGATGCTGCCTCGTACAAGTGATCTCCTTCCTTGACGAGTTACCTAGTTTTCCTGCTCTGAAGGGTTCTTTGCTACTATGCTAACCTTTTTAGGAGCTTTTGGTTTAGTAGGACATTCCTTTGCAAAGTGACCGGACCGGCCACAATAGAGGCACAGGTTTAATTTCCTACGACGTTCTTTTTCTTCTGGAGTAAGTGGCCCCTTAATAGTACCTATCTGCATGGGTTCTGACTCGGTTTGTTTTACTTCTGTCTCTTTCTTTTCTGACTTTAGCCATGTTAAACTATGTTCAACTCTGAACTTGTCACCCTTTCTTTCATTCAGCCTGTGGTCTAGTTTAACCACCAAATCAACAAACTCGGAATATTCATCTGGAAGGTCCACTATGTGGGCTAAGGCGTCTTTTAACTCATCGCGTAATCCACGATAAAACAGAGATATGCGCTTCTCTTCTGGCCATTGGGTCTCTGTTAAAAGACGATTGAAATGAGTTAAATAGGTTAAAAGGTCTTTACCAGATTGTTTCAAGTTCAACAGCTCGTTGTCACTAGCTTGTACATATGTATGTTTAGCAAACAATTTAGTCATGGTTTGTTTAAACAACGGCCAATTATATAGCACCTGATCATTTCTGTCTATATAAGGGATCGACCAGTTTGCAGCAGTGCCTCCCAGGTATGAAAGTACAAAGGCCACTTTAGCCGCGTCCGACACAAAAGCCTGAGGTTTACACATAAAATGTAATTGACATTGGCTAATGAAGATACTAAACTTTGCGCTGTCACCCAAAAACCGTTCCGGGGCTGATAAAGGCACCGTAGGTGGAACTGCAACTATGACCTGTATTGGTGTCGTGCTCTCTTCGGTGTTCCTAAAGGAACTTGTCGTTTTAGGTTTGGTTCCTGTCTCAAAGGATGAAGTGAAAGGGGGAACAGTCATATTTGACCAAGTCAAATCCCTGGGTTTATAACGTATGACTTCTTGTCGCAATTCTAGGTTTTCTTGCTTTAGCTTCTGCATTTCTAACTGCATAGACTGTAACAATCCTGCAACATTTCTATCAGTTTCGGTATCCTCAAATAAGGCTTGCGCCATGTCTCGGGCATCTATATGATCTCTGTTTGGGTCCATCTCTCAACTAGAACTTAAATGTTGTGAAGGCTTGTGTTTCTGTTAACCTTCACTCACCTGAAATCCAGGCGTTCCAGATGAGAAATGAGAAGATATTTTCCTATGCCCCCTAAGACATAGGTCCTCCTAAGCCTTTGTCTATTAACAGCCTGGATTCTTAGGTCCTCGGGGAAAGGGGAAAAAAGGGACAAAAGAACCAAAACGATAAATAAAAGGACACTCTCGCCACTCCCTTCTCGTCAGTAAGGACACGTCCAACGACTAACTCTGTCGCAGTCCAAAGCCTATAAAACAATAAACAATGATGAGTGCCACACTATTCACTCCTAAGGCTGTCCTTCACATGTATCTAACATTGACTCTATTCGTTGCTCTGTTAATACCTTAGCATTATCCGTATTATTCAGGGATGAAGTTAAAATGCTTGTCTCTTTGTCTCTTTTCTGCAATAAATATAAACACATCAATTCTCACGTTTTAACTTCACATCTTACTTAATGTAAGCCTAGTCATTTGAATCACTTACAAAATCAGGTGTCTATTGACGCTGTACAAGTGTCCCAAATAAAACATTAAATGAACGTAATTGTTTTTCGCAAAGATTGATTCACAGAGCCTTCTTTCGGTAACTCTGTTGTAAACTTAGCGTTGTCTTTTCTCTTTTGTGTGCCTTAGGTTCTGACGGGGAGATCGCGGCAAGATGGCTTACTTCAGCCAAACTGTTATTGAGATAAGTATCTCCTTTCTCTGAGTACTTTTCAATTGTCTTTATGCATGCATGCGAGCGCGCTCCGCAAGCGGAACGTTCTTACTTGGTTTGTTGATTCTTTTTCTTCTTTCTTTGTCTCTTGTTGCAGGTCGGGTGAAGAATCGGGAACAGGAAGCGAGCGCCGGAAGATTGACGGGGACGGACCAGGATCTGACTTTGTGGAGGGGAAACAACGCAAGCCAGAAGAAGAACCGGAAGTTGGAGAGGAGCCTGGAGCGCGAAGCGTTGTCGGGAGATTCCAGTTAAGTGGAGATGCTGGTTAGCGGTAAAACGAACACAAGCAAGCGTAAGCGGGTGTGGCAGTCTTTTATAGCTGCAGAAGGGTGGGGTTTCTCTGCACGTTGCCAGACACGCGTCTAGCAGCGTAAGAGGAAAGCAACGTGCTCACAAGGCAGAGCGCCTGTTCCTGGATGTTTGAGTTAGTGACAGTCTCTTGGGAACCATAATAAAGCACAGGCAAATACAAATACAAATAGCAGCAAACTTCGAAAACGTAAACAGAATACCATGGGCTTACAAGAAGGGCATCATGACCAGATATAAAACAATGCTAAGCATAAGGATGGCGTTACCACAGAGTAAACCTGACCAGTCAAACACAGCTTGGTCAAGCTTACCTTGCTGCGTTCAACAAGGTCATACAAATCCCTGCAGCTTAACACTGGAGGGCAATCATGACGGTTGCGCTCTACAAACCCCAACAGAAAACCACTACATCAATATCTTCCCTCACTACTCCACAAAAACAAAAAAGAACACACACACCAAAATTTCACACACACACAATACCAGCATTTGTAAAGCGCACAGCTACCTCCAGAGAGGTGTCCCGGCGCTGGGGGCCCTCGGGAAGATTAAGCGAGCTATTGCCCAGAGTCACATGGTGCTGGGCTAACCTGCCGCCGGCACCGGGGATCGAACCATGAACCCTGTGGTCCGGAGTCAGGCACCCTGGCCGCTGCGCCACACCTCTTCCATAATATATTCCGTCACAATGTAGAAACATACACCCAACCCCACCCTCATGGGTACACAAATAAGGCACATCCTAAACCATCTTTCCTCCCAAATTTTCTATCTTCACCAACACCTACCAAAAATACACAAACACAACAACTCTCATTCACCCATCTCTTATCCATTGCATAATTTAGAGCCTTAAAACATGACCCACCACCACCCTAACCCATACACCGTCCACCGGAAACAGATGCAAACAAAAAAAACAGCATGCCTCTCTTCACAGTTTTGTATCTTGATATTTCTATTGCACAAAAAAGCTACTATACAAAAACAGCACAGCTCACCAACTCACTCTCAACCACCATCTCCACCACCTAAACATGCAGATCCAACAAAATGCCTTCTAAGCCTTCTGGACGAGGAATAAGATATAGAAAAACAACACTATTGCTGTCCTCAGACAGTTACTACCAGCACTAGTGACGCATCTGCTACAAGTTCAAAAATACTGCTCACTCTTTGAGAAAACAAAGTCACACCACCACCAAAACACAATCTCTACACTGCCTACTAATAAATGCTCGACCACTCTCTAAAAACAAGCACCACATCTATGACCTACTCACTGATACACAAAGTGACTTACTCTTCATAACTGAATCATGGTTGGGAGATACATAGCTCTAGTTTTGTATGAAGCCATTCCTCCAGGCTATCAAACTATCACACAAAATCACATGGGCAAAAGAGGAGGTGGACAAGCTGTTATATTCAAGCAAATAATAAATCTTACCAAAATTGTCATTTCCTTTCGTTGTGAGGCCCTCATCAACAGATGCAACTCTACTCCAACTTCCTCGTCTAACGTCCTCCTTCTTTACAGACCACCACCTAGCAATGCAACATTCTAGACACAGTTTCAAACCTTATAACATTACACTCCAACCTTTGCATTCTAGGTGACCTAAACATATGGTTTGACAAACCCAATTCGCCTCATCACTGGCCTAGTCAGACTGAACCTACATAAGATTGTACACCACCCCACATCCTAGATGTCAATTTGGTAGCTTTCCAACTTAACCCCTTGACCGCGATCGGAATTCCGCTCGTGTGCTGGACATTCCGATCGCGGGTGGGGTCGTGACGAGCTCAGCTCGTCATGCGCACAGCGCTACCGCGCAGCATGACGAGCTGAGCTCGTCATGAGCACGGAAGGGGTTAAAACACGACAAATCAACACACCTAAGACCACCTTACATGCATCCACCTATCATCTGTGGAACAAGCTAAATTTTGAATACTTGGAAACACAACTAACATCCGACACAGATAAAAATACAATAAATTCCATTCAAAAACTTTATAAGTGGCTACAGGAAGCTTTTGATATCCTATTACTACTAAGAACAACAAAACAGGAGAAAAGAAAACAAACACCTTGATGAAATACAGAACTAAAAAAGATAAAACAGCAAATTAGAAAGCTGCAACACACCTGGCTCAAGACAAACAGCATCAATCAAGACAAACATCACCTGTGCAAACTTAACAGAACACACAATTCAACAATCAAAAAAGCTTAAAAAGGTACTATTCAGACAGAATTCAAAATGCCTATGGGTGCAAATAAAGAATTGTATAAAATTGTCACCGAATTTAGTAAACCTAAATACACAGAAGGAACTCATCCCATTACAAAAGAATTCACTGACAAACTGGCAGATCATTACACAACCAAAGCAGACACGTTGGACTCCTACTTAAAACAAAGGAAAACCACCAGCACCAATCCATCTCCAAAAATCCCCTCCAAGAGTAGGCTAACCCAGCCTCTGCATTCCTTCAAACAAGTATCACAAAGTGAATTTATGGATCTGGTGAAAGCAAGCAGGCCAGCTGGCTGCCCTTCTGACCCTTGTCCACCACAAATCTTCAAGAACATTGTTTTAACTACCTCTGCTGCCACACCACTAAGAAGAATCATCAATAATTCTTTAACTAGGGTAATCTTTCCAGAAGACCTAAAAAAAGAATACATACGCCCAATATTAAAGAAAACTAACTTGGGCCTGCATGACCCCGGCAACTACAGACCAATTACAAATGGGCCTTTCCTGGGCAAATTGATAGAAAGAGCAGCATTCACCCAGATGTTACAATTCAGTGAAGATAACTCAATACTTTCAGACTACCAAATAGGGTTCTGCCCAGGAAGAGACACAGAATCTGCCCTCATCGACATCTGGGATGAACTTAAGAACACAGTAGACTGGAACGGGGTTGCTGCACTAATTCTGTTGGACCTCTCAGCTGCCTTCGACACAGTCGACCATGACACACTAATACAAAGACTCTACGAAGCTAGCTCTTGACAGGATCACATCTTACCTTCAAAACAGAACAAATATCATCCATACTCCCACTTTGTTAGCCAATCCATACTTCATGAAAGCAGGGGTCCCTCAAGGCTCTGTCATCTCACCCATGCTTTTCAACATCTACATGAAGTAATTACTGAAAATGGTCAATGAATTTCACCGCACATGCCATAACTGTGCAGATGACACACAAATACTCATTAAGATGGAAAGCCCAAAAGACATTGGAAACTCAAAAACCTACAGTTGCTTCAGAGCCGTTGATCAGTGGATGACATGGAGCCATCTCGAATTGAAGGCTCCCAAAACTGAAATACCCGCATATGGTGATTGGAAAAAATTTGGCCCACTCTGAGCCTGGCCTGATGATCTGATTTGATTTGATTTGATTGTTGTATTTATAGAGCGCAGGCTGTCACTCCGAAAGGAGCATCCTGGCGCTAGTCGGAGAAAGGGTGAGAGGAAGCCACGGGGGCCTTATATGAGGGATAGGCAGAAATTGTCAGGAGATCCAAAGATCCAAGTTTTCAGTGCCTTCCTAAACTGAGTCTCTGTTTTTAACATTCTCAGGTGAGTTGGCAAAAGGTTCCAGGCTTTTGTTCCCATGGCTGCTACGGTTTTTCCTCCCTTTGTTTTATACCTAAAGCGGGGGGGCTTGAGGAAGTTTGCTGATGAGGACCTAAGGGTCCTGGTCGTGGTATAAGGGGTGAAACTGGCTGAGAGGTACGTTGGGCCGAGGTTTAGAGACGCTCTGAAAACTCTATGATGCATCTTCCCCCACAGGGGATTTCCGCACAAGATCCAGGCTACTTTCTCTCTTGTACTGTCTAAACCTGATGATGCCAATGGCCTCTACCACTGATCATCTTTATCAGCTATGAAAAGACTACAATTGATTCAGAACTTTGCTGCCAGACTACTCCTACATGTAAAGCCACAAGCCCACATCTCCCCTGCCTTGAGGGCCCTACATTGGTTACCAGTTGCGAGAAGATCTACCTTCAAGCTGCTCTGTATCACCCACAAAGCAATACATGGAACAGGACCACTTTTCATCAGGAATAAAATCAACCAAATACATACAACAAAGGAACCTCTGCTCAAGATTGGCACCTCTTCTCAAATCCCCACCATACAAGAAAAAAAACATGGGTGGTACATCTTTCTTTGTTCAAGCAGCCAAGCTATGGAATTCATTACCCCCAAATATATGATCCACAGATAACATATATAGACGTTCTTCAGGCCTGCTTAACACATGTATTTACTACTTATGGTTACATATAAATATATATATATATATATATATATATATATATATATATATATATATATATATATATATATATATATATATATATATATATATATATATATATATATATATATATATATATATATATATATACCAACACAAACTTCTGTTTCTCCAGAAAGAAACATGGACACCTTGGAAGATTGCAGTTTAAGATGTTTATTGACTGCACAAGCAACGCGTTTCGGCTTTCGCCTTGATCACGCTAAGGAATAGGCAGCATTCCACACATATTTAACCTATGCCACTAAACATAGTGAAAGGACTATGTTTACACCAATAGTGAAAAAAGTGAAAAGAAAATGTAAAAAAGTGGCAGCCATCTTAACACTATCAAAAATGCATGGATAGTTACATACTCCATATATATCTAAACTAAATGCTAGAGGAGTGGTCCAACAATTCGAATGCTTGCTCTGTCATTATGTTACGGATCCTGGTTAAATACGCCTTGAAAGACCGTAGTAAATTATTGGCAGAAATTGGACTGTTGTTGGCTGAGCTTGAAAAAATAACGATAAAGGAGGTGATCGAAGACTTTATGACAAATCTGGCCACGCGAATGGAAAAACTTGAACAAGAAATTACGGCCAAAAAACAGCGGAAATTCCTTAGGGATTATAAAGATTACCAATCAGGTCGGACTTTAACGTTTCATAGAAAATATGATCATTTGTTTGAGAAAGATGGAAGTGGTCCAATCAATCCCACCACAGCACCAGTGAGTGTTGAAATTTCGGAAAGTGATGTGTCTGATGGAAGTCTATCAGATGCATCTACATCAGCAGCTCAGTCTGTAGGTACTCAAGCACAACTGAAAAAATCTACCAATTTTTTAGCCCAATTCCAAATGATGAATCAAGGACGGACAGAACAGCAACAAGAGCAGGGTGCTCAGAGAGGGCGAGGGCGAGGCGGCAGAGGAAGAACCAGAGGAACAAACAAGCCAAGCAAAGGAGCAAGAAAAGACGTGACAACCCCTATGGGAATGGTGACAAGGGGAAAGAAGACACCAATATGACGGTGGTCAACATTTCCCAGCGAACTTTGATGGCAGAAGAAATTGGACTACTCCAACTAGGTTTGTCTTTTTGCCCTACAATGAATTTAAATTTTGCTCAAACGAGGATTGATTTGTTTTACTTTTCACGTAAGTTGAAACTAAAAAGTGGTTTGATACCAAACACACATCAGACCCCCACCTGTAGAGGGAGTACCTTTGAGCAATTTGAATATCGATGACATTGAAGTTCTAAATGCTCTGGCATCCCAGTATGATCGAGGGATGGGGAATGCTGATGTTATTTCTAACTTACAGGAGTTTGATATTGATGTGAATGTCAATCCAGGTAGTGGCTTTAAACCGAAGTCACTTTTTCTGCCCCAGATTGAATGTGATGCCATAGAGGTTTTTGAAAGAGGGGTTTTGAGTGACCTTAAGAAAATCAGGCATAAAAAAACGCCCATTGAGAAGAAAAATCTCAGTTTTGATCAACTTGTGGCATTAGATCATTTAAAATCAGATAATACAATTGTAATTCGCCAATCTGATAAGGGCGGTAACGTGGTGGTGCAAGATAAACAGGCCTATTTGATGGAAGGTCGGAGACAACTGAATGATGAAACATGTTATTGCATTTCTAATAGAAGGGCCATAGTCGAATCTAATGAGAAATATGGTGAGATGTTGGTGGAATGGCGAGAACGGGGGTTACTGGAGTGGGAGGAATATAATTTTCTTAAATGCCCCCACCCAAGGATCCCTATCTTCTATCTACTTCCAAAACTCCATAAGGACCCTGTGAACCCTCCCGGTAGGCCTATTGTTTCCTCTATTGGGTCGTTACTTGAAAAGACCTCCCAGTTCATTGATCACTATTTACGATCTTTTGTAGTGAGTTTACCAGCCTATCTAAGGGATACTACCCACTTTTTGACCATTATTGATGGGATCTACTGGGAGCCAAATTATACGTTGGTTACTCTTGACGTATGTAGTTTATATACATGTATTCAACATCAATTTGGGCTTCAAGCAATAAAGCACTATTTGAAAACTCGCTCCATTTCCTTATTTTCACATTCAGAAATGATTCTTGTAATGATTGAGTTCTGTTTAACCAACAATTTTTTTCTGTTCGATGACGTCATTTACCGGCAGTCACGGGGCACTGCCATGGGCACCTGCTTCGCCCCCAGCTATGCTAATCTTGTCATGGGCTGGTGGGAGGAGCAGGTGGTCTCCCAGATGGCGGAATACGATCATTGTGTCCTGTGGCTGCGGTATATAGACGACATCTTTTTAATTTGGAATAGAGACATTAATTCAGCAAAAGTGTTTGTTGAGAAATTGAATGAGAACAACTACAATCTTTGTGTTACAGAACACATGAGTAAAACCAAAATTGAATTCTTGGATGTGACGGTGGAAATTGTTGAGCATACTGTACATACTTATCTATTCCGTAAATCAACTGCTGGGAATAGTATTTTAAGTGCATCCAGCTCTCATCCACGTAAATTGGTCTATAGCATTCCCTTTGGTGAACTGCTGCGTGCTAAGCGTAATTGCAGTTCCGAAACCAGTTACCTCAGAGAAAAAGAAATTATGTCAGAGCACTTCAGGGAGAGAGGGTATAGCCGTAGAACCATATTGGAAGCATGCAACAAAGTTGAGGCCGTAACTCGTACTCAACTATTACATCCAGTAAAACGACAAGCAGAATCTGACATGCTTAGGTTCATTACGACCTATTCAGGACAGGCACAAGAAGTTCGCCAGATACTGAAAAAACACTGGCATGTATTGCTAACTGACACTAATTTGCGGAAATTTCTTAACAGCTGTCCGCAGATTACTTTTCAGAGAAATCGGTCGTTAAAAGACGAATTAAGTCCAAATCTGGTTACCAAGAAAATAGAACCCAGTAGTGGTAGTCGGTCTGGCTTTCCCTGCTGTAGGAATTGTAAGGCATGCAAGTACAGTATAGATTGTTCTACACTGGTGATAGTAAGTAGCAGAAGGGAATTTAAGATAAAAAAAACCCTTACCTGTAACACTATGTACTGTATTTATGCGTTGATCTGCCCTTGCAACAAGGCCTATATAGGCAGCACCATTCATCGTGCGAAAAAACGAGTGCTGGAGCACATCAGGGCTATCCGTCATAACAACAGACAATACCCTGTAGCGCGACATTTCTTTGACCATCATTCTCAAAATGAGATATTGCTTAGGATGGTAGTCATTGACACTGTCTCAGATAAAGTACGAGGAGGAAATAGACAACTTTCATTACGCCAACTTGAGTCAAGGTATATTATTGACTTAGAAACTATGACCCCTTTGGGGTTAAACTCTAGTGAGGAATTATCAGTACACCTACAGAAGTAATGCTTTAAATGGTGCAAATAGAAATATATGCTGTGACTGCTATAATATTTGCTAAAAATTGCCTAGTATTTTGGATTTTAAATTTTAAATTTTAAATTTCATTATTATTTGTTCACTTTGCAGGTATCTGGTACACGTTTATTTTTTGGCCAATGTAATCACTGATGTGTCATGCATGGAACTCGCCCACTTGGGCAGAATGGTCGGATGACGCTGTTGTGGCTCTGAGGATTATGATTGTAAACAATTTATTTGCAAAATTGAGATACATATGATATATAATGAATATTTTGTTATACGCCTTAAAGAATTTTTGTGGATTTGTTGAAGTTGTATTAGGGTACAACTTTATAACATGGAGTTACAACTGTCTAAAATCATTTAGTTTGTGTATTTGATAAAATATATATGGAGTATGTAACTATCCATGCATTTTTGATAGTGTTAAGATGGCCGCCACTTTTTTACATTTTCTTTTCACTTTTTTCACTATTGGTGTAAACACAGTCCTTTCACTATGTTTAGTGGCATAGGTTAAATATGTGTGGAATGCTGCCTATTCCTTAGCGTGATCAAGGCGAAAGCCGAAACGCGTTGCTTGTGCAGTCAATAAACATCTTAAACTGCAATCTTCCAAGGTGTCCGTGTTTCTTTCTGGAGAAACAGAAGTTTGTGTTGGTATATTGCAGGGTCTCTGGTACCCTGAACACGGACCGCCCCGACTGACAGCCTTTACCCTTACCGGTTTCTGTGGATATATATATATATATATATATATATATATATATATATATATATATATATATATATATATATATATATATATATATATATATATATATATATATTCACTGAAAAAACCATAGGTTTTAGGGACAGTTATAGTTAGTTGGACATTTCACTCGTACAAAACCATAGAAATTCCCCGTTATAGTTAGTTCAGCTAACTATAACTCGCGCCCCGCAATGCACTGCTGATGACGTCACATATTACATCACTCATGACATGGTCAGTGACATCACTGATGACATCACTGATGACATCTCAAATGACATCACTGATGACATCACTGATGACATCATCCAGTGACTGTGTGTTTCTGTAAAGTTTAAATATGTTTAATATATATAGGGAAAGGTGTATTGAAGAATGAGTGGGTGTATAAGTGTCTGAATGGATGATTTAGTACGTGAGTGACTGACTCTACAAGTGAGTGATTAAATGTATCTTACTGAATGCATGGGTTAGTGACTAAACTGTGTGAATGTCTGTATCCGTCTGTCTGTTGGTTTGTAAACAGCTGCATGGCTTTCTGAATAGCTACATGAGTGTCTACATGGGTTATTGATTGATTGTCTGAGTATCTGTATGGGTGCCTGAGTGTTTGTGTGGGTGGGGTGTGTGTGACTCTGTGCATAGATGTGTGAGTTGGTGATTCACTGGGTGCATGGTTTCAAGAGTGCATCTGTGATGGACTGTATGGGTGGGTGAGTGTGTGTATGGGTGTGTTAGTGTTTGAATGTATATCTCAGTGGTACATGTGTGAGTAACTACATATGTGAAAGGCAGTATATATGTGTGTTGGAGTATATAAATGGCTATAAGTGAGAGTGTGTGATTGTGAGAGTGGCTGTATGGATGAGTGTGTACTTGTATCAGTGATTGTATAAGAGCGTAAGAATGTGCTAGTATTTGTATGAGTAAGTGAGCTGGTGTGTGTATAACTGTATAGGTGAGTAAATGGGTGTGTGATTAAGTTTTTTGCATGACTGACTAGGTGTGTGAGTACCTCTATGGATGAGTGGCGGTGTGTGAGTGTTTATATAGGTGTATGAGTGCATATGATAGTCCTGTACTGAGTGACTTAGTATGAGTGACTGTACGGGTGAGTGAGTGGATGTGTGTGTAGACCTAAGAATCAGTGAGTGGGTATGTAGTTTTTGGTGTTGGAGTGTCTATGGTTTTGAGAATGGCAGTCTGTAATTTAGAGTGGGTGTATCAAAAGTTATATTAGGGTGTGAGAAGATGCATGAAATTATCACATGGATGATGTCATCAGTGATGTCATTTGAGATGTCATCAGTGATGTCATCAGTGATGTCACTGACCATGTCATGAGTGATGTAATATGTGACGTCATCAGCAGTGCATTGCGGGGCGCGAGTTATAGTTAGCTGAACTAACTATAACGGGGGAATTTCTATGGTTTTGTACGAGTGAAATGTCCAACTAACTATAACTGTCCCTAAAACCTATGGTTTTTTCAGTGAATTTCAAAGGTTTTTTAAATGCTAATTTCTAACTATAACGTGTCTGAAACCTATGGTTTTTTCAGTGAATTTCAAAGGTTTTTTAAATGCTAATTTCTAACTATAACGTGCCTGAAACCTATGATTTTTTAAGTGAATTTCAAAGGTTTTTTTAAATGCTAGTTTCTAACTATGCCTACAGAGGTAGGACATGTGAAGAAAGAAGAAAAAACGCACAGAAAGAAGCAAAAGATGTGCAGAAAGAACCAACAGAGGAGCAGAAAGAGGCCTTGTTGCAAAATCATCCTGTGCCCACAACTTTTTCAGACGGGTACTGGTGGTAACTGACTCTGACTAACCAGAGCCAGTGCTATGCTAAAAGACACTTAGAATACAGTGAAAACACCTACATACACTAGGGAACACTATGCGTTGGGGTACCCCTGTGATTAGCATGACCTCCTCTGCAAGTCCCTAGTACATAATAGGGCAGGGGGATTAAAACTACCTCTTAAAACGCGCTACAGGGCGCGTTTGCACAGTGATGAAGGGAGGGGGCCTGAGGTGACATGTGTGCAAACGCACCCCGTGGCGCGTTTTAAGTTGCGGGATTAAGTCCCCTTGAATTCTGAGGGTCCCTGGGGCCCAACTAGCCCCCAGGTACCTACAGTTAGGACCACAGAGCTGAGTTGCAGAGAGGCGTTCCGAGGCCACGCACCTTTTTCACCTCTCTGCAACGCAACTCTGTTGTGCTTACTGAAGGTACCTGGTGGGCTAGTTGGCCCCCAGGGTCCTCAGGATTCAAAGGGAATTAATTCCCAACTTAAAACGCACCACAGGGCGTGTTTGCGCACATGTCACCTGAGGCCCCGCCCCTCCCTTCACAACTGTGCAAACGCGCCCCGTGGTGCGTTTTAAGTTGGGGGATTAGGTCACCTTGAATCCTGAGGGTCCCTGGGGCCCAACTAGCCCACTAGGTACTTCCAGTAAGCACCACAGGCCTGCGTTGCAACGCCTGTAACAAATTGTGCACTTGTGTTTAGGTAGTGAAGAGGGTCATGCTGGGGGTAGTGTTTTAGGGTTTAGGGTAGTGCAGTGGTGTTTGTGTAGTGTAGGGGGTCATGCTGGGGGTAGATTTAGGGTTTAGGGTAGTGCAGTGGTGTTTGGGTAGTGTAGGGAGTCGTGCTGGGGGAGTGTTTTAGGGTTTAGGGTAGTGCAGTGGTGTTTGGGTAGTGTAGGGGGTCGTGATGGGGGTAGTGATTTAGGGTAGTGCAGTGGTGTTTGGGTAGTGTAGGGGTACTGCTGGGGGTAGTGTTTTAGGGTTTAGGTTAGTGCAGTGGTTTTTGGGTAGTGTAGGGGTACTGCTGGGGGTAGTGTTTTAGGGTTTAGGGTAGTGCAGTGGTGTTTGTGTAGTGTAGGGGGTAGTGTTTTAGGGTTTAGGGTAGTGCAGTGGTGTTTGTGTAGTGTAGGAGGTCATGTTTTAGGGTTTAGGGTAGTGCAGTGGTCTTTGGGTAGTGTAGGGAGTCGTGCGGGGGTAGTGTTTTAGGGTTTAGGGTAGTGTAGGGGGTCATGCGGGGGGTAGTGTTTTAGGGATTAGGGTAGTGCATTGGTGTTTGGGTAGTGTAGGGGGTCATGCGGGGGTAGTGTTTTAGGGTTTAGGGCAGTGCAGTGGTGTTTGGGTAGTGTAGGGGGTCGTGCTGGGGGAGTGTTTTAGGGTTTAGGGCAGTGCAGTGGTGTTCGGGTAGTGTAGGGGGTCGTGCTGGGGGAGTGTTTTAGGGTTTAGGGCAGTGCAGTGGTGTTCGGGTAGTGTAGGGGGTCGTGCTGGGGGTAGTGTTTGAGGGTTTAGGGCAGTGCAGTCATGTTCGGGTAGTGTAGGGGGTTGTGCTGGGGGTAGTATTTTAGGGTTTAGGGCAGTGCAGTGGTGTTTGGGCAGTGTAGGGGGTAATGCTGGGGGTGGTGTTTTAGGGTTTAGGGCAGTGCAGTGGTGTTCGGGCAGTGTAGGGGGTCATGCTGGGGGTGGTGTTTCAGGGTTTAGGGCAGTGCAGTGGTGTTCGGGCAGTGTAGGGGGTGGTGTTTCAGGGTTTAGGGCAGTGCAGTGGTGTTCGGGCAGTGTAGGGGGTCGTGCAGGGGGTGGTGTTTCAGGGTTTAGGGCAGTGGTGTTCGGGCAGTGTAGGGGGTCATGCTGGGGGTGGTGTTTCAGGGTTTGGGGCAGTGCAGTGGTGTTCGAGCAGTAAAGGGGGTCGTGCTGGGGGTGGTGTTTCAGGGTTTAGGGCAGTGCAGTGGTGTTTGGGCAGTATAGTGGGCGGTGCAGGGGGTGGTGTTTCAGGGTTTAGGGCAGTGCAGTGGTGTTCGGGCAGTGTAGGGGGTGCTGCAGGGGGTGGTGTTTCAGGGTTTAGGGCAGTGCAGTGGTGTTCGGGCAGTGTAGGGGGTCATGCAGGGGGTGGTGTTTCAGGGTTTAGGGCAGTGCAGTGGTGTTTGGGCAGTGTAGGGGGTCGTGCTGGGGCTGGTGTTTCAGGGTTTAGGGCAGTGCAGTGGTGTTCGGGCAGTGTAGGGGGTCATGCAGGGGGTGGTGTTTCAGGGTTTAGGGCAGTGCAGTGGTGTTCAGGCAGTGTAGGGGGTCTTGCTGGGGTTGATGTTTCAGGGTTTAGGGCAGTGCAGTGGTGTTCGGGCAGTGTAGGGGGTCGTGCTGGGGGTGGTGTTTCAGGGTTTAGGGCAGTGCAGTGGTGTTCCGGCAGTGTAGGAGGTCGTGCAGGGGGTGGTGTTTCAGGGTTTAGGGCAGTGCAGTGGTGTTTGGGCAGTGTAGGGGGTCGTGCAGGGGGTGGTGTTTCAGGGTTTAGGGCAGTGCAATGGTGTTCGGCCAGTGTAGGTGGTCTTGCTGGGGGTGGTGTTTCAGGCTTTAGTGCAGTGGTGTTCGGGCAGTGTAGGGGGTCTTGCTGGGGGTGGTGTTTCAGGGTTTAGGGCAGTGCAGTGGTGTTTGGGCAGTGTAGGGGGCCTTGCTGGGGCTGGTGTTTCAGGGTTTAGGGCAGTGCAGTGGTGTTCGGGCAGTGTTGGGGGTCGTGCTGGGGCTGGTGTTTGAGGGTTCAGGGTAGTGCAGTGGTGTTCGGGCAGTGTAGGGGGTCGTGCTGGGGCTGGTGTTTCAGGGTTTAGGGCAGTGCAGTGGTTTTCGGGCAGTGTAGGCGGTCGTGCTGGGGCTGGTGTTTCAGGGTTTAGGGCAGTGCAGTGGTGTTCGGGCAGTGTACGGGGTTGTGCTGGGGCTGGTGTTTCAGGGTTTAGGGCAGTGCAGTGGTGTTCGGGCAGTGTAGGGGGTCGTGCTGGGGGTGGTGTTTCAGGGTTTAGGGCAGTGCAGTGGTGTTCGGGCAGTGTAGGGGGTCGTGCTGGGGCTGGTGTTTCATGGTTTAGGGCAGTGCAGTGGTGTTCGGGCAGTGTAGGGGGTCGTGCTGGGGGTGGTGTTTCAGGGTTTAGGGCAGTGCAGTGGTGTTCGGGCAGTGTAGGGGTCATGCTGGGGTGGTGTTTCAGGGTTTAGGGCAGTGCAGTGGTGTACGGGCAGTGTAGGGGGTCTTGCTGGGGGTGGTGTTTCAGGGTTTAGGGCAGTGGTGTTCGGGCAGTGTAGGGGGTCTTGCTGGGGGTAGTGTTTTGGGGTTTAGGGCAGTGCAGTGGTGTTCGTGCAGTATAGGGGGTCGTGCTGGGGGTGGTGTTTCAGGGTTTAGGGCAGTGTAGTAGTGTTCGGGCAGTGTAGGGGATCATGCAGGGGGTGGTGTTTCAGGGTTTAGGGCAGTGCAGTGGTGTTCGGGCAGTGTAGGGGTCGTGCTGGGGGTGGTGTTTCAGGGTTTAGGGCAGTGCAGTGGTGTTCGGGCAGTATAGGGGGTCGTGCAGGGGTGGTGTTTCAGGGTTTAGGGCAGTGCAGTGGTGTTCGGGCAGTGTAGGGGTCATGCTGGGGCTGGTGTTTCAGGGTTTAGGGCAGTGCAGTGGTGTTCGGGCAGTGTAGGGGGTCTTGCTGGGGGTGGTGTTTCAGGGTTTAGGGCAGTGGTGTTCGGGCAGTGTAGGGGGTCTTGCTGGGGGTGGTGTTTCAGGGTTTAGGGCAGTGCAGTGGTGTTCGGGCAGTGTAGGGGGTCTTGCTGGGGGTAGTGTTTCAGGGTTTAGGGCAGTGCAGTGGTGTTCGTGCAGTGTAGGGGGTCGTGCTGGGGATGGTGTTTCAGGGTTTAGGGCAGTGCAGTGGTGTTCGGGCAGTGTAGGGAGTCGTGCAGGGGGTGGTGTTTCAGGGTTTAGGGCAGTGCAGTGGTGTTCGGGCAGTGTAGGGGGTCGTGCTGGGGGTGGTGTTTCAGGGTTTAGCGCAGTGCAGTGGTGTTGGGGCAGTGTAGGGGGTCGTGCTGGGGGTGGTGTTTCAGGGTTTAGGGCAGTGGTGTTCGGGCAGCGTAGGGGGTCTTGCTGGGGGTGATGTTTCAGGGTTTAGGGCAGTGCAGTGGTGTTCGGGCAGTGTAGGAGGTCTTGCTGGGGGTAGTGTTTCAGGGATTAGGGCAGTGCAGTGGTGTTCGGGCAGTGTAGGGGTCATGCTGGGGGTGGTGTTTCAGGGGTTAGGGCAGTGCAGTGGTGTTCGGGCAGTGTAGGGGGTCGTGAAGGGGGTGGTGTTTCAGGGTTTAGGGCAGTGCAGTGGTGTTCGGGCAGTGTAGGGGGTCGTGCTAGGGTATGTGTTTCAGGGTTTAGGGCAGTGCAGTGGTGTTCAGGCAGTGTAGGGGGTCGTGCAGGGGCTGGTGTTTCAGGGTTTAGGGCAGTGCAGTGGTGTTCGGGCAGTGTAGGGGGTCGTGCTGGGGGTAGTGTTTTAGGGTTTAGGGTAGTGCAGTGGTGCTTGTGTAGTGTAGGGGGTCGTGCTGGGGGTAGTGTTTTAGAGTTTAGGGTAGTGCAGTGGTGTTTGTGTAGTGTAGGGGGTCATGTTTTAGGGTAGTGCAGTGGTGTTTGGGTAGTGTAGGGGGTCGTGCTGGGGGTAGTGTTTTAGGATTTAGGTTAGTGCAGTGGTGTTTGGGTAGTGTAGGGGGTCGTGCTGGGGGTAGTGTTTTAGGGTTTAAGGTAGTGCAGTGGTGTTTGTGTAGTGTAGGGGTCGTGCTGGGGGTAGTGTTTTAGGGTTTAGGGTAGTGCAGTGGTGCTTGTGTAGTGTAGGGGGTCATGTTGGGGGTAGTGTTTTAGGGTTTAGGGTAGTGCAGTGGTGTTTGTGTAGTGTAGGGGGTCATGTTTTAGGGTAGTGCAGTGGTGTTTGGGTAGTGTAGGGGGTCGTGCTGGGGGTAGTGTTTTAGGATTTAGGTTAGTGCAGTGGTGTTGGGGTAGTGTTTTAGGGTTTAGGGTAGTGCAGTGGTGTTTGTGTAGTGTAGGGGGTCATGCTGGGGGTAGTGTTTTAGGGTTTAGGATAGTGCAGTGGTGCTTGTGTAGTGTAGGGGTCGTGCTGGGGTAGTGTTTTAGGGTTTAGGGTAGTGTAGTGGTGTTTTTGTAGTGTAGGGGGTCATGTTTTAAGATGCAACGCTCCAATACCTGACCAGTCTGCACTACATAAAACTGCAAAAAAACTAAAAATAAAAAGTGTTTTGCACACTTTTGTCATTGGGCTATATGTGGGCTACATCTCGGTAATATTTGTGCTACATTTGGGCTCTTTTTTCACTGGTGGCCATCTTGGAAGACTTCTTTGTTATGAAGTTTCCTAATTTCCTCATTTACTGCAGTCTCCTCAGTAGGAAATGCTTTCAGTTTTTTACTTTGATTCCATCAAGAAGGCATTCAGATGTGTCACACATTTGCCATAAATTCAGAATGTTATTACTCTAGTTGTTCATTAGATCACTGTAGTAAAGCTACTGCTCACCAAGGAGTTAACTGGAAGTCTACTGCTGGTATTGAAAGTGATTGTTTCAGTCTGCATGTCAGAATTTTCTAATGAAATAGAAGAGGATTTGAGATCTCACTTAAAACATGCACTAAATTTTCTTTTTGCAGCACTAACCATAATTTCTATGGCAAAATGAACCCCCTCATTTTGTTCCTTTTTAAATTAAATGTTTTAAGTGTTACCAGTTTATTCCAATCAAGATGGCTTCAGGTGTGCCATACTTTTGTCATAAGTAAGGCTGTTAGCACTCTAGTTGTTCTTTAGAACACTCTGGGAAGCTGCAGTAGAACACAAAGGCATCAACTGACAGGCTGCTCCTGTTGAAATATAACAGGAAGATATTTGAGATCACACTTGAAACATGTCCTAATTTTTCTTTCTACAGCACTAACCATAATTTCTATGGCAAAATGAACCCCCTCATTTTGTTCCTTTTTAAATTAAATGTTTTAAGTGTTACCAGTTTATTCCAATCAAGATGGCTTCAGGTGTGCCATACTTTTGTCATAAGTAAGACTGTTAGCGCTCTAGTTGTTCTTTAGAACACTCTGGGAAGCTGCAGTAGAACACAAAGGCATCAACTGACAGGCTGCTCCTGTTGAAATATAACAGGAAGATATTTGAGATCACACTTGAAACATGTCCTAATTTTTCTTTCCAGAGCACTAACCATAATTTCTATGACAAGATGAACCCCATCATTTTGTTCCTTTTTAAATTAAATGTTTTAAGTGTTACCAGTTTATTCCAATCAAGATGGCTTCAGGTGTGCCATACTTTTGTCATAAGTAAGGCTGTTAGCACTCTAGTTGTTCTTTAGAACACTCTGGGAAGCTGCAGTAGAACACAAAGGAATCAACTGACAGTCTCTGCCCTTGTTGGATGTACATGTTTTACTGAGAATGTCAGACTTCATTCTCACATGACTGAGAAAGATAATGTGAATTTACAGAAAATATGCTCTCATTTTAGCTTCTGGGGCACCTTCCAAAACTGTATGGGACAAGCATGTGAAAATAGTTTTCTCTCAAACATGATTCAGGATATCCCAGCAGAAGGTTTTTCACAGGGTAAAATCACCTTAGAACACACCACAATTCCTGAAATTAGTATGGTACCATCAACAAATGAATTCTAATGTAACTAAAGTCTGTTATCACCCTTTATAGTTCTCCTTTTGGTAACCCTCAAAATCTTCGATTCACTACAATGCATTTCAAAGGGGTACTATCATTTATATTGCTCCCAAGATGGCTGCCAGCAATTCCAGGATGAAGTGCTGACAGCCAATCAGATCTCACGATGACATGTGTGGTTAGGCTCCGCCCAGATATATATGTGTTTTTACTTTTGATTTTCTCAGCAACTACTGAACGGATTTACACCATTTAACAAAAAGGGTTCTTTTTGAACCAAGAACTACCTCTTTGCCAAATTTGGTGTAATTCCGTTCAGCAGTTCGGGCTGTAGCCTTGCATAAAGTTTCCTATGGGAAATTGATTTTTGACTCTTATTTTTTTAATTTCTCCGCAACTACTGAACGGATTTACACCATTTAACAAAAGGGTTCTTTCTGAACCAAGAACTACCTCTTTGCCAAATTTGGTGTAATTCCGTTCAGCAGTTCGGGCTGTAGCCGTGTCTAAAGTTTCCTATGGGAAAATGAATGGGGAAAACACGTTTTGAGACCCCCCTTTTTCTCGGCCCCCGCTTGACGAATCACCCTGAGACTTTCAGGGTAGGAGCGGACCGGAGCGGGCCATAAAGTTTGAAAATTTCGCGAAGATTCGTCAACCGACGCAAGAGTTATTTCAAATAGAATGTCGCGGATTTCCTATGGAAAATAGGTCCTAACTATAACTATCTACTGGCGACCGCCAGTAGATAATATATTATTCTATGCTTTGCATATTTATTGGTCACTGCATAGTTTTCTTATAAGTTATTCGATTAAAAGCTTATGAATCTCTGTTTTATTTATCTATCACAATATGTAAATATTATCATAACTATTTTATGTATAAGTGCTTTACTTTTAAAATATTAAGAAAAAGATCAAACCAAAAAAAGTTATAAGAATACACAAATAGATTAGCTTCAAGTACAACAACACTTGAAAGTCTGAGTTTATACAATGCAATTTTAAATCTCAATTTATTTTCTTATGTATACATGCATAACCTTTCAATGTAGCTATGCATCTGTATATTTATTACTTTACTCCTACTGTAGAAGAAGAAAAAAACACATTTGACTCTCTCCTATGCACTACTCTGTCTCCTCACCCTATACCTCTCTCAATATATCCTCTACCTCCACTCTCTGACTCATCTCAAACCTCATTCTACTACTGTGATCTCCAAAATAACCATTTCTAGACTCTCCCCTCGTCTATCCCTCCTTGGCTCACCTCAAACCTCTTTTTACTTCTTTGATCTCCCAAACAACCCTTTCTACATTCTTCCCTCATATATCCCTCCTTTGACTCCTCCGAAACCTTATTTTACTACCATGATCTCCCTAATCCATTTCTAGAGACTCTTCCCTCCTCCATCTTTCCTTTGCTCACCTAAACGTCATCTTACTTCTATGATCTCCCAAATACCACTTTCTAGACTCTTCCCTTTTATACCACACCATTATCTTATTCCATCCAACTAACAGACTCATCTTTCCACCCCTCAAATTAACTCATATTTCCCTATACTAATCTGGCACTAATTCTTTTAGGTCGGACTTTAACGTTTCATAGAAAATATGATCATTTGTTTGAGAAAGATGGAAGTGGTCCAATCAATCCCACCACAGCACCAGTGAGTGTTGAAATTTCGGAAAGTGATGTGTCTGATGGAAGTCTATCAGATGCATCTACATCAGCAGCTCAGTCTGTAGGTACTCAAGCACAACTGAAAAAATCTACCAATTTTTTAGCCCAATTCCAAATGATGAATCAAGGACGGACAGAACAGCAACAAGAGCAGGGTGCTCAGAGAGGGAGAGGGCGAGGGCGAGGCGGCAGAGGAAGAACCAGAGGAACAAACAAGCCAAGCAAAGGAGCAAGAAAAGACGTGACAACCCCTATGGGAATGGTGACAAGGGGAAAGAAGACACCAATATGACGGTGGTGGTAAAGAAACATTTTAACCATGAAAAATGTCCTGATGTACGTCATCATGTACAGAAAAAAGAAGCTGTAGGAGGGTAGTTAGCTGTAGTAGATGCCACAGAGCTGACCTGCATTGTACCTAGTATACCTTACTCATCCTTTGAGTGTGCAAACACCTGCTGTTATTTCAGTCATTGATTTCTCTTTCATCAAAATGGTCACCCAGCAACCACAATTACACAATCCAAAACATCATGAGAACTTAATTTGTTGGAGGACAGACAGATCTAACATAAAACCAGCTTCTGAATAATAGTAAAAAGAAAATGCAAGCCCTGGACATTAGGTACATCACATTGTTGCAGTCCCCAGTTGTATCCTATAGTTTAGTAACTGTTCTTTCTTGACTATTCTTGTGCATGCATGTTTTTTTTGCCCTGATCTGTCTATGTATTTTGGTCCTGGATTGCTGACTGTACGATAGTTAGTGGTCAAGATCCGGAACATAGGACGCTGGTCAGCGGGCCCATATCTACTTTGTTTCTTATAAATAAAATACTTGCCAGCAGTTTGAGCCTTGCCCTCCTCTTCATTCACCCACAAGGAAATAACTTAACAATTTGGCAAAAATTACCGAACCTACTTCAGGGGGCCAACAACCAATAAATATTGCCCCAAAAATATCTTTCTTGTATTACTTTGATGAACGACTATTTGATGACTCTTGCAAGTGAAGTCGACCACTCTCTGTAAGATCCCTGTTCCCGAGGATCTGGCAGATGACTGCAGAGGGGGCAGTCGACACATCAGAATGACCTAGGAATTGACATCAAGCAGTGCTGTCTTAACGCATGGGCCCGCTGGGCAGTTGTCCGGTGGCCCCACGAACATAGGGGCCCCATGCAGACCAGAATTTATCCCTAATTTTCCGTTAAACATTTTTATTCCAGTGAGTGGTTGTGGAGGCAGGGCCCAGTGCATTGCTTAGCCTGGGGGCCTATAATGCTGTTCAGACGGCCCTGACGCAAGCTGGATTGTGCGTCCATGATTATGATGATGAAGAATTTATAAAGCACGACAAATACCCTGGGGTGTCTAGGCGCTGCCCTTAACACACACAGATTAAGACGGACTGAGGGAGAGAATGATGATTCTCCAATTAACATACAGAGAGAATCTTGATTTCATTAAAGACAACGGAGGCTAACATTATGCAATAACTTTTATTGCTGCCCACAACATGCAGCCCTTTAAAGAACATATTACATCATAAACTAAACATTCCATAGAACATAATATAATGTCGTGGTAACCAGGCATCATCCTCTTAGAGTTGCGACAAGGTAAAGTATCTGTTAGTTTGACTTTTAGTAATTACGTATATTTAAAAAAACAACGTATATTCATATTTTCTTTAAAGTCCACCAGGGAGTGGTGGGTGGGATAATGTTGGCCTCTGTTGTTTTTAAGGAAATCAAGATTCTCTCTATATGTTAATTGGAGAATCGTCATTTCATTACAAGACCGGAGGCCACCATTATGCAAGTTCAAAGCTTTTTAATGCTACATTGCTTATGTGTTCCACAGGTTTAAGGTAAAATGTAACAAAGGTGGAAGCATTTGACCAGTCTGCTGCTTTTAGAATATCAGTAAGGGATCCCTCACCCCAGAACACTTTACTGGCCATTGCGCCATGGGATGAGTGCGCGCCAAACTTGGATAAGTCTATCCCTGCTTCAAACATGGCTGTTCTTACCCATCTCGAAATTGTAGCACAAGAGACTGCCTTATAGGGTTTTACAAAGGATATTAGTAACTGACTTTCCCTGTTAGGTCTAACATCAATCATTCTTTGTTCATAGACTTTCATACAACTCACCATGCATAGTTTTGGGTAATCAGTAAAATAAGGATAAAAAATATTTTCAGACATAGTTGTGGTCCTTTTCCATATCTCAAAAAGTACTCCATCTGGGGAATAGACTCTGTTACAGGTCTCTAGCGCCTTAACATCTGACACTCTTCTAAAGGATATTAGACAAAGTAATGTTGCTAATTTAATCGATAATTGTTTTTTGGAAAGATAAGAGTTATCAGGCCAAGAAGTGAAAAGGTCAAAGATAAGATTAACATTCCATAGTGAATCATATTTGGGCCTTGGAGGGCGTCTAACTCTTATCCCCTTCATTACTCTACGAATTAAGGGGTTGGTACCAATAGAATAATCATTTAAAAGTGAGTGGCCTGCTGAAATTCCTGATCTGTAGAAGTTAACTGTTCTATTGCATAAACCTGATTAAAATAAATCTGCTAGGTAATTGGCTACGTCTACTACAGGGGCGTCCATTTCCTCCATACACCAGTGTTTCTTTTCCTTGTTCCTGGTGCCCGTGACTCATCCAGTAGGTTTTTAGCTTCTCCTGAAAAGCCAGAGTATCTTCTGGAACCCCTGAAATCCTCCAAGCAAGAAGGTTCATGTTTCCTTCTAGAAGAAGAGGGTGTACCTCTCCTTCTTGTCCCTGAAGAAGGTCTAAACTCCCTGGGATAAGGCGTGGGACCTCCATTGCTATTTCCATCACCCCTGGAAACCATATTTGAGTATTCCAAAAAGGTGTAATTAGAATGATGCTGCAATGCTCCGTTCGAACTTTCAGTAGAACCCTCTGAATCAGTGCTAAGGGAGGGAAGGCGTAGCATCTCCGTTTGTTCCAAGATTGGACCAGAGCGTTCACTGCAGCGGCTTGGGGATCTGGTCTCCAACTGTAATACAGATCTATCTGAAATGTTAACCTGCTGGCAAAAAGGTCCACCTGGAAAGGGCCCCATAGGTCCTGAATTTTCTTGAAGATTATTGCATTCAGCTTCCAGTTGCTTGAATCTCTTAGAAACCTCGATTTCCAATCTGCCCTTGTGTTTAGATGGCCAGGGATAAATTCTGCTTTTAGAACGATCTTTTGACTCCAACAGAAGTACCAAATTCTCTTGGCGAGATCTGCAAGTTTTCTTGACCTTGCCCCTCCTAAGCGGTAGATATAGGAGACAGCTGTAAAGTTGTCTAGTTTGATCAAACCTACACTATTTTTTAGTACTGACTTGAAGCTCATTAAAGCATTCAAGCTTGCCAGCATTTCTAAGCAATTTATGTGGAGTGGTATTTCCTCTTGGGACCATTTCCCACCTGTTTCAATCAATCAATCAATCACAGAATTTGTAGAGCGCACTACTTACCCGCGAGGGTCTCAAGGCGCTGGGGAGAGGGAAGGGGGGGGTGCTGCTACTGGTCGAACAGCCAGGTCTTGAGTAGCCTCCTGAAGGTCAGCAGGTCTTGGGTCTGTCGTAGGCTTAGTGGAAGGGTGTTCCAGGTCTTGGCGGCGAGGTGTGAGAAGGATCTGCCGCCGGTGGTTGTTCTTCGAATGCGAGGGACGGTGGCGAGGGAGAGGTTGGCGGAGCGGAGCTGGCGGTTGGGGACGTAGAAGGAGAGTCGTCTGTTGAGGTAGGCTGGGCCAGTTTTGTGGAGTGCCTTGTGTGCGTGGATGAGGAGTTTGAAGGTGATCCTCCTGTCGACGGGGAGCCAGTGCAGGTTCCTCAAGTGGGGGTGATGTGGCTGTGGCGTGGTACGTCGAGGATCAGGCGTGCGGAGGCGTTTTGTATGCGTTGCAGTCGCTTGATGAGCTTGGCCGGGGCTCCCGCGTAGAGGGCGTTCCCATAGTCAAGTCTGCTACTGACGAGGGCCTGGGTGACTGTTCTTCTTGTGTCTGTCGGGATCCACCTGTAGATCTTGCGAAGCATGCGGAGGGTGTTGAAGCAGGAGGAGGAGACTGCGTTGACTTGCTTGGCCATGGAGAGCGTTGAGTCGAGGATGACTCCCAGGTTGCGTGCGTGGTCGGTGGGTGTCGGGGCTGCTCCCAGCGTCGTTGGCCACCAGGAGTCGTCCCAGGCTGAGGGGTTGGAGCCGAGGATGAGGACCTCCGTCTTGTCCGTGTTCAGCTTTAGTCGGCTGATCTTCATCCAATCGGCGACGGCCTTCATTCCTTCATGGAGATTGGCTTTGGCGGCGAGGGGGTCCTTGGTGAGGGAGAGGATCAGTTGAGTGTCGTCGGCGTAGGAGATAATGTTGAGGTCGTGCTGTCTGGCGATGCGTGCGAGCGGGGCCATGTAGATGTTGAACAGTGTTGGGCTGAGGGAAGATCCCTGGGGTACGCCGCAGATGATCTCGGAGGCTTCGGATCGGAAAGGTGGGAGGCGGACTCTCTGGGTTCTGCCGTCGAGGAAGGAGGTGTCCATTCCAGGGCCTTGTCTCGGATCCCTGCGTCGTGGAGGCGTGTGCGTAGAGTACGGTGGCAGACAGTGTCGAAGGCGGCGGAGAGGTCCAGCAGGATGAGGGCTGCGGTCTCACCATTGTCCAGCAGGATCCTGATGTCGTCGGTGGCGGCGATGAGGGCAGTCTCAGTGCTGTGGTTGCTGCGGAACCCTGATTGGGATGGGTCCAGGATGCTGTTTTCTTCGAGGTATCGGGTTAGCTGTTTGTTGACGATCTTCTCGATGACCTTGGCTGGGAACGGAAGCAGGGAGATGGGCCGGAAGTTCTTGAGGTCTCTCGGGTCCGCTTTGGGTTTTTTGAGTACCATTTCCCCTAATTTTGCACCCCAGCCTAGATTGCTTGCATCTGATTCCAGAGTGTAATCCGGGTTGTTCCCGAAGCTCGCTTTCCCATTCCAGCTGTCTAGATTGTTCCACCACCATAGGAGGTCCTCTCGAGCCTCCAATGACAAGGGAACTCTGTCTGAATATCAAAGGCCCTTCTTTAGCTCTGAAGATTTCAGTCTTTGTAAGGCCCTGTGGTGGAGTGGCCCTGGGGAGATTGCCTGAATGGAAGAGGATAAGAGACCAACTACTCTCGCTAGTTCCCGTAAGCTTACTATACGTTTAGATAATAAATAAGTTACTTCCTTTTTTATTTTGGACAACTTCTTCAGGGGGAGTTGTAACTGGGCCGAAATGGTGTTTACCTGGAATCCTAGGAATTCTAGGTCCTGAATTGGGGTCATAACGGATTCATCTATGTTGATAATAAATCCTAATCCTTCCAAAAGGTCCACTGACCATTTCATGTGTATTAGTAGTTCTTCCTGACTTTGAGACATCAGTAATATGTTGTCTAGATAGATTACTAGCCAAGCTCCTATTCTTCTCAGGGAGGCAACCACTGGTCTCAGAACCTTGGTGAAACACCAAGGAGCTGAGGAGAGGCCAAAGGGGAGACAACAAAATTGGTAGGCCACTCCTTTTCAGATAAACCTTAGGTATTTCTGTGATTCTTTGTCCATAGGGATTGCAAAATAAGCGTTTTTGAGGTCCAGCTTCACGAGCCAGTCTTTCTCTTGTAGGATGTCCCTTAGAAGATGGATACCTTCCACCTTGAAGTGTCTATACACAAGGAAAGTATTTAGTTCCCTCAAATTTATTACAGAGCGCCTACCTTTTCTTTTTTCTTTACTAGAAATATTGTGCTCACAAATCCCTGACCAGAGTTTGTTGCCTTGCATATAGCTCCCTGTGATAGCATTTGAGTCACTTCTGTGTCTACCAGAGGTGATTGTTCCAGGTCTAGGGTAAGTTCCCTGGGTTGGTGAGACTGGTAAGGAGTTGTGATAAAATCTATTTTGAATCCCTTTATAGTATCTAGAACCCAAGAGTCGTTTGTTAATAAGGACCAGCAATGGTTGAAGAACCTTGGAATCTGCCTCTACCTCCGCCTAGTGCACGAGTGCTGCGGCCTCTTTGCGGAAAAAAGCAATTATTTCCACGGAAGTATCTTCCATAACCTCGTTGATTCTATTGGCAGAAGAGGGACCTGAAGTGTCCGTGGCTGACAGCCAGTCCCATCCTGTCAGCCCTTTCAAAAATTCTACTTCCAAACATGCGTCTCATGTTTGACTGAGCCTTACTAAAGGCAGAGAATGTGTAAATGTATTTCCTCAAGGTTTTGACAACCTTTTTGCCAAAGAGTAAGCCATTCGTGTCACCTTGGGCATCTTTGTTCGCCAGGTCTCCCAATTTAGGGTTAATTCGCATTAGTATAGCCCTTCTCCTTTCCGAGGTAAGCCCTGCATTGGCATTACCTAGAAGGCATAGGGCATGTTGGCTCCATCCTTGGAGGAGCTCTACATCCACTGGAGTGCCTTTAATAGAGGTTTCTTCCGCTAAATCTAGGATTCTAGCCAGGGGTCCTAGAGTGTCCAGCAGTTTGTCTTGACACTGCTTGAGACAACGTTCCAGTCCCTTTCTAGGGTCTCTTCCGGTTTTAAACAGTAAGGTCATTAAATTGGGGTCTAAATTGGGTGTCATCCCTGATTTGTTATCCAAAAAGGGTCTAGGGAAATCTGCCTTCATTAAGTTTTGTGTGTCCTTCTCAAGGGGTTTCCTTATCAAAAATTTGATAAATTTTGCTACGTGGTCCAAAGGCCACCAGTCAGATCCCCTGGGGTGAGCAATGCGAGAGGGTTAAACATCTCCAAACCCGCTGGGTCTTTAATGGAACTGGAATTACTGGGTTGGTCTAGATCCTCATCAAGGAGGTCATCATCAAATTTCTCAAGGGGATCAAATATATATTCATCTGTATCATCGTCAATATTAATTGGTAGTAAATAATCTTCATCATCATCAGTTGGTGAATTAAATCTTTTGTGCCGTGAAGGTCACCTGGTCTTCTTGTGCCGCGAGGGACACCCACACTTATTGCACCAAAATGGTCGCTCCTTCTCTTTGTGCCGCTAGGGGCACCCACATCATCTGTAGCGCACAGGCTACCTAGGGATAATACCCGGTCTTTTTTTTTTTTTTAGTCCTCATACCTTCTCCAATCTCGAAATAAGCACCTTGCGTGTTGTGATGACCCTGGTGCCTAGCAGATTGGACTAACTTCTTCAAGCAACAAAACGTTGATTATTGGGCCCCTTCTCTTGCTGCTTGCTTCCTGCGCCCGATGTTGTGAGAAGATGTAATCATTGGATCAGTCATTTTACCAAAGTACTCAATAGGTCCCATACAACACCCCCTGATTCTCTCTTATCCACCTTTTCAAAAAAGGCCACTGAACTTCTCCCCTCCTGCCACGCAGGGGCGAAGCTTTGGGTCCATAATTTACAAATTACCCTTCTCGCTATGAGAATTAGGTAGAACATCAAGTATCTTTGTTTTACATTAAGACACAAACCCTTTAAGTCTCGTTGCCTTATCCCAAACATAATTAAATCCGTGCTTACCTCCACCTCGGTACCAATTATGTCAGAAATAGTCTTACCAACAGTCAGCCAAAATTCTTCGATCTTTGAGCAAGTGGCAAACATATGCATGTCGTCTGCATCAGCTCTACCACACCGCCTGCATTTGGAGTCACCATTACTTTTCGGAGTCCAGCATATTCTGTGGAGTGTGAAAAAATGGTTCTTCCTTCATGCAGTGGATTTAACAATCATATAAAGTGTAGATAAAGATACTTGCCATAATTCTTCCAGCTCAGCATCCAGCAAGTATCCTTCCCATGCAGAAAAAGGTGCTCTCATCTTTTCATTGGCCGCTGTAAGTAGATGTGAGTACCATAATGCCACTTTCTTCCTCCTGGCCTGCGAGTTTTGAAGATCCATTTCCATTTGGTTTGGGCTTTCACTTATCCAGTCCTGATTTTGATTTTTCATCCAGGAGTTTATTTTAAATATTTTAAATCTAGAGATTCTCCCTACTGTCCTATAATTCCAATACTCTCAAGTCAAGTTATGATCTGCATCTAACAACTGTCCCCATCTACTTATACCGCTTCGTCTCAAGGGGTCTGTGAGGGAATCTAGCATAAATTCTGGGGTGCCAGGAGAATCCCATATATATGACAGCTTGCTGTAATATGTGATACCCACAATAGTTCTTACTTCGTACCAGACTTTAGCCGCTGCTTGGAGGCATTTTAATCTGACCTTCTTAAAAAAGTACTTTGGGGTCCCAAATTTATACAGGAAGCCTTCCACAGGTAGCTCACAAAGCATTGCTCTATACATTGTACCAACTAAAGTCTCATCTGGGCAGGATAACAACATTCTATTATTTTTAAGTTGAAAGGCCCAACAGTATAGTTGTAGGTCAGGAAGCCCTAACCTCCCAACACCAGCTTTCCTCCTCAACTTCTTCCAGGATAGATGCATGCCCTTATTGGCCCAGACACAATACGTTATCTTCCCCTGTAGAGCTGTAATGCTTTTTTTCTCAAAACATAGGGGGATATTATCAAACAAAAAAGAGATTTTAGGCAGGAGGGACATTTTAACCAAATTTATTCGCCCATAAATAGACAGTGGGAGATTCTGCCATCTTTTTAACAATTTCCCTGCTTCCTGGCTCACCTTCTCGAAGTTTCATGTAGCCAGTTTCCCTATATCTCTAGTTATGTGGATCCCCAGATATCTCATATCCATAGCATTTCATATTTCTCCTACATTTTGATTCCACACCATTAATTCAGTTTTTTCCTCGTTTACTTTATAACCTGAAAGGGCACCAAATCCTCTTGCCTCGGCCATTAATTGGGGTAACGCTGAATGCACATCTGAAGTGAAGCGCATTAGAACATCCACGTATAAAGCGATTTTTCTTGAAAAAGATTCAAACTTAAATGCCTCTATCCCCTCATTCAGCCTCAGACTCAATGTACAAATCGAAAACTATGGGTGAAAGAGGACAACTTGTCTCGTCCCTCTTTCTATCTTCACAGATTGTGAAAGGCTTTCGTTCACTAGAATGCGGGCTGTTGGGCTTCTATAACTCTTCTCTAGCGTACTTAACATTAATTTTCCCATTCCAAAGTGATCCATTACCGCCATAATATAGTTCCAATTGACCCGGTCAAATGCTTTCGCAGCATCTACAGTCACAACAGCGAGGGGGAGACCTTTTGTTGTAGCTAAATCGATGGTACCAATCAAGGCATGATTCAACTCTCTCAAATTTCTCCTGGGTATAAAACCTTTTTGATCTTCATGTATTAAGTGCCCGACTACCTTGTTTATGCGTGATGCTAATATGCTAGTAAAGATTTTATAGTCAGCATTGAGTAGAGAAATAGGACGGAATGATTGGCATTGAAGAGTACTTTTTCCTGGCTTTGGGATAAGCGTTATGACTGCATCATTCCATGACTCCGGTATTGGCATATCTTCTACTAAGATAGAGTTGAACAGTTTGACCCAGATTGGAACAATCTCATCTGCGATTGCGGAGTAGATTTCACTGGGAATTGTATCGGGATCTGCCGCCTTGCCTTTCTTTTTTTCTTGACAGCACAGAGTATCTCACTGCCCATTATTTCATGAGATAAATAACCCTGCTGTTCCGGAGTCAGTTTAGGAAGTTGCTTCTTTTTGAGCCAAGCATCTATATCTGCTCTATTTATTGCGAGGTCTTCTGTGTATAAATCCTGAAAGAACTCCCTAAAGACCTCTCTAATCCTACTACTATCTTCAGTAGTGTGCCCGGTATTATCCACTTCAATCCTCCTAACATAGTTTTGGTTCCTCTCTAGCATTGCCTTCCATGCCAACAGTCTCCCACAGCACTCCCCCTGCACTATATCTCTAGCTCTACTTACTTCCCATTGTTGTCGAACCTTTTCTTCTGTCTTGACTCTAAATTTCATCTGCAACTCCTCCACTGCTACGACAGTCGCCTTCCTGTCCTCTTCACTTAAGCCCTCTATCTTCAGCACCTTTTCTAAACCCGCTATCCTTTCCTCCAGATTGGCAAATTCCTTTCTCTCCTCCCTTGCCCAATTTACCGATATACCTTTAAGTACCCCCTTAACCAAGCTTTGTATGCGTCCCACACTACATTCAGGGGCGCTGATGAGAGATTCAAGGAAAAAAATTCTTCTGAGCCTTGGGTCAATTTGGACACCACCCCCTCTTGTAGCAGGATCCTTCTATTAATCTTCCATCTCCTGGGCCCCCTTGGATCCTGCAACTCCAATTTAAAAAGAATTGCCGCATGATCTGAAAGGTGTATGGGGAGATGCTCTATTCCCACCACTTTCTCCACTTCGTTCCTGTCTATAAAGTAATAATCCAACCTAGAGAAGTGACTGGTTTTTTTACTATGGAAAGTATCGTTCCTGCTGTTCCCTTTAATTCTACAGAAAACATCACATAAATTGCAATTTTCCAACATAATGCCCTCATTTTCGGGGAATTGATTTGTAATCATATGGAGGATCCATCGAGAGTATTATCTAAGAGGATATTGAAATCCCCCTAAAATTATAGGCGCTTTAAAATCGATCAGAGCCGAAAACATATTTGCCAAATGTGAACTGTCGTCTATATTTGGACCGTAGTAGCTCACTATCGTAAATAGGTTCTGCCTTATTTTCACTTCCGCCACGATCCAACGCCCTCCCTCATCTGCCTTGTGACGGACCAACTCAACTCCTGATTTAGTTTTGATTATTAACGCTACCCCTTTAGTACAGTGCAACTGATCTGTCACTACTATATTTTCTACCCACCTTTGCTTAAAAAAGAGATTTTTACACTCCTGCCTCCTAAAATGTGTCTCTTGCAGCAGAATTATTTGTGCCTTTTGTTGCTTTAGGTAGTGCAGAATAGCCTGTCGCCTCTTTTTAACCCTCAACGTTCCAGCATAATATTTCAAAAGCTGATATCCCTTCACCCTTTGTGCTCATTTTTTTTTCTAAAAGATTTACTTTCAATTACTGCTGCATTTTGTCATTTTTTTTTTTCCTTTTTCCTTTTCATTTAAGAGGTGATTGCGACTAAGCGGTGCTGCTCTGCTGTACCAACTTGAGGACCTAATTTTTTTTCCCTTCTGCACCTCACCCTTAGTGCTCCCCCCCGGGAACCCTCCCCTTCCAACAACTAGGCCTAACCATAGCCTAATTGAGCTAACCCCCTGAGGAAGTAAACCAAAAATACTTTTCCTGGGTTTCCCCCCTCTTTGCCTGGTTTAAAAAACTATCCACGTCTGCAGGCTCAGAGAAATTATACATTGTGTTCTGCCACATCACCCTCAAAGTTGCGGGGAATTTTAACTGGACATTAGCACCCAGCGCTTTCAGTTCCCCCATTCTATTTCCCAACTCCCATTGCCTATCTGCTGTTTCTTTCGAGATGTCTGATCTGATCTTGAAAGTGACCCCCATCGCTTGCAGTGTTTTCTCTCTTAGGGACAGATTTAGGAGACACTCTTTTACAGTATAGGATAGAAAGTTTACCAGGATCTTCCGGGGGCTCTTCTGTCCAAGACGCAGTTTAAAAGGGTCTCTATGTACGCACTGTATGTCCACTTCTAAGTTGGCAAATCGCTCCTCCCGCGGGAACGTGCTTCTCAACAGTTCTATCACAAAATGTTTAATATCTGTGCCTTCTGTGGCCTCCGCAGCTCCCAAAATTCTGACATTGTTTCTCCTTGCATTGTTCTCAAACTTCTCCATCTTATCAGCAAACATCTTCTCTCTCTGTTTCAGGCGTGCTATTTCTTGAGTGTTTTCTTGCATTGCTGTCTATAGACTCGAGACATTGCTATCTAAATCCTGAGTATGCTGCGCTAAGCTTTCGAGTTTTACTTCCAAACTTGTACAGCTTGCCTGTATCTCCTTTTGATTTGACTCGGAGATCAAAAAGCGTTCTTTAATTTCTCGAGCTAACTGACTTAACATGCCTTGTAGGGTATCAGTCTCCTCTGAACCCATCCCGGCTGGGACCTCAACTGCGACCTCAGCTGGAACCTCAGTAGATGTAGCACAACCTTCTTCGGTCCTTACATCCCCATGTCCTGATTCAGCTGTTCTACTTCTAGGGCTGAAAACTTGTTTTTAGTGGGAACCACGTAGTTTGTTAATGTCTTGCCCTTTCCTCCCTCGCCTACTTTCATATTGGCGATCTCTACCCAGGCTCAGCTGACTCTTAGGGACCAAATTACTGCTGCACCTTACAACACTCCTTACTTCTCCCTCCCCCTCCTCCTTTCTCAGTTCTAGTCTAGTCTTGAAGTAAGACTTCAAAGAGGGGGTAATTTTTTTAGGCTTATAATTTTGCTGCTTCTGCTTCAGCTTATCTTTTGGCCTTGCTGTGATCCCAGCAGTAATTATAGCTGGAGTGGACCTATCTGACTCCTTTCTATTTAGGTGGCTTTTTTTAAACTTGTGGGGTTTTATATGCTTAGTGAGCACACTTGCTGGGGGGTAAAAGACCTTCTCAAACTCTGGGGTTATTGCATTTACCGCCCATGTAGATTTATGTTACCTCAGAGCGTATCTGTTCCTCTCCCCTCCCTGAGGCTTACCTGCTCCTACTTGCACCTGCCTCCCTTGCACCACAAGCTCTCTCTGCTGTCCAACCTGCTTCTCCACAGCACTGGCTGTCTGAGGGCAGGCCAATAGAGCACACTTACCCTCAGAGCCGGCAGACTTCTCTTCCATTAGGGCATGTTTTCTCCCAGCTACTGCAGTACACAGCAACTGCTGTGGCCAGCCCTCCCCTCCTCTGCTTGTGCTGACTCTGCCCGCGTCGTTGCAGTGCACGTCTCTGCTTCTCCGAAGAAAACATCAAACAACGCGAAACCTCCTGAGCCATGCCACCGCGATACAGCACCACTGAGTCCCCTGCTCTACCATCAGCTAAGCCAAGGTGATTTACGACTAACCCTGGGCATTGAACTCCGCTCCGCTGGCGGAGTTTGCGGAATTTTGCATACTCCGCGTTCCGCGGTGAACGTGAAGTTCCTGCAAAACTTCCGACTCCGCAGCGGAACGGAGTTCAGCCCCAAACCCTCCCGCCTCCCACCCCTCGCAATAAATATTTTTTAACTAAAATTTACAATTAAAGTAAATTAAAAGCGCACTTACCTTACCGCGGCGTCCCGGGCTGCCCTCCTCCTCCTCCTGCCGTAATCCCGTACGTCATGGTAGGACTGCGCGTGTGCGCGCATGCGCAGTCCTACCATGACGTACGGGATTACGGCAAGGAGGAGGAGGAGGGCAGCCCGGGACGCAGCGGTAAGGTAAGTGCGATTTTAATTTCCTTTAATTGTAAATCTTAGTTAAAAAATATTTATTGCGGGGGTGGTGGGAGCCGCGGAGCAGAGCTCCACGTAGTTTTTGGGCAACTCCGTAGAGCTCTGCGGAGAGCAACTCTGCCTGCTACGCCCAGGCCTGTTTACGACCCATATTTCATATTCCGTTCCATTTCCGGTATTTAGGCAAGGTGGGACCCTCAACCAGCACCTTTCTTCATGCTTTTCCTCTCAGGGCCGCTCCCGATCGACCTCAGCTGGCTGCCATGTTCCCTAGCTCCACCCCTCTCCCTATTGCTCCGCCTCTCTCCCCTCACGCCTTCAATACCCAGTCTTTTGTAGCGCGAGGCTACCATGGGGTTCAAGATGGTTTGTCTTCTTCAAAGCCTTACCTCCCTTCTTGGGTAGAGGGTTTTCCTCTTCAGAGATATCTGCTGAGTCATCCTCAGCGATGTGGTATCTTTTCCTTTTACTAAAGGTTGCCTCTACTGCCTCTTTCAATGAGGACGTAAGCTGTTTCTCAAAGAGATTCAATAGTGTATTCTCGGTAAGGAGGATAACTTATTTGAACTGTATTTCGTTCTCTAACATCTTGGGATAACTTATTCTTAAGAGCAAGAACTCTTGTAGATTTTTTTTTTTTTTAGGAGTATTAATTCCAATAGATATAAGGCAGTGCTTAGCAAGTAGCCTTTTCAATAGAAAATGGATATTTACAGTGTTAAAATATAAATTTTCATACTAGAGGCAGGTTTTTTAAATAAATTGGTCTTACCGTGTCAACCGGTAAGGCTTAGCCTGTTAAAACGGTTCTGCAATGTATTGCCGTTGAGCTCTGCGCTGTGTGTAGTCATGGTAACGCACAGCGCGAGCCGGAGCGTCCTTCCTTGATTTGTTATTTTTTTGCTCGGCGGGTCCCAAAGGGAGAGCCCGGCTGAGCGAAAATGGGGAAAGTAAGCCCCACTCCGCGACAGTGTCGTTGGGGGAGGCAATAAGGAAGGAAACAAGCAACCCGGCGTCGGCTGTGTCGAAGGAGCAGACAGTCAGCCGAGGCCGGGGCACACTGAGCCTCACATGAGCGACAGACAGCTGATTACGATAACGGAAAGGCCGTTGGCTCCGTTCGACCGAGCGCTCACAATCGTGTTCAGGTCAGGTGGCTCTTAAGAGCATTTTCTTTAGAAATAAATAGATAAAAGTTATTGCATAATGGTAGCCTCCGGTCTTGTAATGAAATTATGCCTTAAACAGCCAGGTTTTTAGGCCATTTCTAAATTTTAACAGATTGGATTCTTTTTTTAGCTAGGTTGGCAGGGAGTTCCACATCTTGGTTGTCGGCGCCATGGAACTCTTGCCACCCCACCTGGCTCTGCTAACTCTAGGAACAATTATGTTTCCAAGTTGGGCAGATCTGAGGGATCTTGCAAGTATATAAGGCTTAAAAAATGTCGCCAGTTGCAATGGCCCTAGGTTGTTGAGTGATTTAAAGGCAATGCAAAGTGATTTGAATTGGTTCCTCTTAGCTACCGGTAGCCAGTGAAGATGGAGTAACGCTGTGGAGACTGAGTCAAATTTAAAAATACCTAGGAGTACTCTTGCTGCTGCATTCTGAGCAGTCTGTAACTTTTGAATGCTACGCTTGGGAGCACTGGAAAAAAGGGCATTGCAATAGTCCAATCTTGAGGATATCAGCACAGATACCACCGTTTCCCTCAAGTTCGTAGGTATTGCCGGAAGAATTTTTCTCAAAATTTCAAGTTCAAAAAGCAGGCCAAGGTGACCGAATTGATTTGCGCTTCGAAGGACACCTTGGTGTCAAAGATAACTCCTAAGTTTTTGGCTTTGAGCACTGGTGTATGTAGTGAACCAAGTTGGACCGGCCACCAGCTATCAGTCCAGAATGAGGGATTGTTCCCCAGTACCAAAACCTCAGTCTTGGAAGGATTCAACTTCAGACAATTGTCTGTCATCCAATTAGCTATATGGCTCATACAGTCGTGAAAACTAATCGGTGTCTGGTTAGATGGACTGCTCACCGAGACGATAATCTGTGTATCGTCTGCATAAGATACAAGTGCAAATCCATAACTTTTTACTAGTCTTGCAAGGGGGGCTCAGGGAAGAATCCTGGGGAACTCCACAAGGCAGCGTAAAGGAAGGTGAAACAATGTTCCCCAGTGCCACTTCCTGGGACCGTTCGAACAGGAAGGAACCCAGCAGGGAGAGCGCCTTATCCCTGATCCCGATGGAGGCTAGACGGACACGCAGCAGCTCATGATTGACTGTATCAAAAGTTGCTGACAGGTCCAGAAGGATCAGAGCTGTGCTCCCCCCACTGTTTAAGGACTGCCAAAGCTCCTCCGTAGCTGTAATAAGGGCCAGCTCAGTGCTATGATAAGCACAAAATCCAAATTGGGAAGAATCCAGAATAGCGTTACCATTGATAAAAGAGGATAGTTCGATATTAATAGCTTTATCGATCACTTTTGCAGGGAAAGGGAGTCTCGATATGGGTCTATAGTTGAGAGTCTCCTTAGCATCCAGATTAGTTTTTTTTTAAATAACGGAAGTATAGATGCCTTCTTCCATTCCATTGGGAAGTATCCTGTTGTGAACATGGTGTTAAAAATCGCTGTGAGTGGAATCGCTATAATTTCAGGAGAAATATGCAGAATTTTTGGGGGGCATGGATCTGATGGAGAGCAAGATTTAATTGCACCAATGATTTTTGAAGTTTGTTCAATTGTCATGGCAGCGAATGAGGAGAGGGTTGGAGTAGCTGACTCTAGTGAACCTTGTAACTTGTCATAAGTTATAGATTGAATCTTATTGAGTTGGGCAGGTGTCTGAGCTAGGCTGTTGTCCTGAAGCACAAAAGTGTCAAAAACAGACTTGACCTTATGCTGAAAGGATTCTGCTAAGGAGTTGCAAAACTCCTGAGTGATGTTAATATCTGGTGCAGCTGGCAGCTTTGCCAGATTCTTTACCGTAGTAAACAAGGCTTTAGGACATCTGTCGGCTGCTATGACTTTCTCCGAGAAGTAAGAAGCCTTTTCCCTGAGATTGAGTTACTTATAATTTTGAAGAGATAATTTATATTCCATATGAGTGATTGAGTTGTCTTCAAGTTCCCATTTCCTCTCTAGTTTACGACATAATTATTTCTGAGCTTTCAATGTGTCATTAAACCATGGTTCTGAAGGTGAGCTCCTAGAACGTCGACACTGTTTGGGAGGAGCTAGTTGTGTCATGGGTGAATCAAGCCAGGAATGATATTTAGCTGCTGCTTGATCAGAGTCAGTAGTCAAACGTGGTAAAGTTTCTAAAAGAAGAGGATTTAATGAACAAGCCTCTATTTTATTCCAGGGGGCCTGACGAAATGTTCCCTGGGGACTTTAAGGTGTTTTTAGTGAGGCAGTAGTATATCAAAAAGGACTGCCTTATGATCCAACCAGATCATAGGCAAGGATCTTGTCCATCTTAGATGGGGGTTATCTGAAAAAATCCCGTCTAAGCAGTGTCCAGCAACATGCGTCGAACCCTTGACAAGTTGACACAGCCCTGCACTGGCCATCTGATCAGTGAGTGCTTTCGTATCTGGATCGGTGACATTTTCCAGGTGGAAATTAAAGTCACCCAGCACTGAGAAATTGGAGTGTTTGACTTTTCGAGCTAAAAAGGAGCCTAAGTTATCTATAAAACCGGCCCTAGGTTTAGGTGGACGGTAAAGTAAAATTCCATTAAAAGAGTATTGACCGTAGAGTTCAATTTTTAAATCAAATGCTTCGCAGTCCTGGTTATCCAAATTCACTTTGATACAGAATTTGAAGCAGGATTTGAGAATGAGGGCTATGCCACCTCCTTTCCTCCCTACACGGTCTACTTTGTGAATTTTAAAGCCCGCTGGTATGGCCAAAAGTAGATCCAGGTCCAAGCAGGCGTCTACCCAAGTCTCGGTTATAAAAGCTATCTCTATTTGATTAGATTCTAAAAACTCTTGAAATGCAATGGCATCTTAACTAACGCCCTCACATTAATAAGTACGCATGATACCCCTTTGGGAGGTGCCTTAGTAGTAATATAAGTTTGGGTTGATAGTGATAGATGCTGGGAAGTTAGGCCATATTTAGAGCACTGCACTGTGCCCTGGGCTAGGTAAGGGTCAATACATGGACCAGAACATATCTTACCTGACCATTGCAGCTCCATTAACGGATCCCTGCTATACTGTGTAGTAGGTTTCAACACATAACTATTCGGTTCAAAATCGACAGCATGGCTGGCGCTGAGCGCGGTAGGAGCGCGGATGGGCGCGGATGGGCGCAGACGGGTGCGCCAGCGGCCCGCCCTCTGAGTGCGTCTGGGTTTCCCCCATATTTTATAGTCCTCAGCTGAATCCCCGATAGGCTAGACCATCAGCCTCACCCAAAATGGCAGTCAGCCGGAAATGAATCAACGAGAACCAAACAAACCAACTCTCTCCGCAACAAACGGGAAGAACCCGGCGGCAGATCAGAAAGTTTTATCAGCAGAGACAGGTAAAGTGCAAAGTGCAGAGTTGTATTTTTAAAAGCATATAAAAATAAAACAGTAGCGCAAGATTAAAACCGTTCCCACTATCTCCCTCAGACACGTCCACTCTATATCAGTTCAAGGGCAAAACACAAGCGGCGCCGTGCTTACTGTTCGCGTCCGCTGCGTGCCCGGGTTCCCCCCATATTTTATAGTCCTCCGCTGAGTCCATGACTGCAACACAACAGTAGTGCGATATTTATGTTGTAAACACACTTATGTGTTTACGTTACATGTAGGCCACCATTTTGGTTTGGTGAAGCTGCGATCAGCTGAATTTGACAGGCAGTTTTACCTCAGTCAACGCATTAACTGAAAAAGCACTTTGAACATTCATAACCCGCTACATTTTCAACTTTGGGCATTAGATACACACTTCAACAGTGAGTCTTTTTATTTACAGCTTTACTGGATAACTGTGATTTTCTGCAAGGAGCAGTACTGAAAGCTAGTAGTATAACCATTTGCCAAATAACCTTCCAGCTTTCTTATACAACAAGGATTTTCCCTCATTAATAACGCTGGAACAAGGGAATAGCAGTAACTATGTGAACGTTGTCAAAATGGTGAGTGGAGGACATTTTTAACAACCTCCTGTTTGTTTGCAGAATCCTGGATGCCCTCCACAACAATGGAAACACTGGATAATAGTGTATCATAACTCCCTGGTAGTAGTTGATGGTGTGAACTGCTCTCCACCCAGAAATTATGAAGGTCAAGCGATTTTTCACCTTCCATCTGAAATACAGTCTACTGAGGCAGAAGCAGATGGCTGGAATGTATATATTGGAACGCAAAACCGACTTTCAACACAATTTTTGGATGAGCTCAGGGGCCTACTTACAAGCCCCTAGCGCCACAGGAGCGTCACTTTTAGTGAAGTTCCTGTGGTGATAGGGGCTTTGCCTTATTTACAAAGTGGCGTTAAGCCACTTAGCGTGCCTTAACGCCGCCTTGTAAATAAGGCCCCTTTTCACACTATACTTAGCGAGAAAGGGGTGTGCAATGGGTGTTGTAGTGGGTGTTCCGTTGCAACACCCATTGATTTTGACGGCGCCCCTATTTACAAGGGTGGCGTAAATAGGAGGCAGCGCCAAAATTAAGACCAGGGAAAACCTGATCTTAACATGGCGAAATGAGGAGAAATGCTTTATTTCTCCTCGTTTTTGCTGTTTCTATATGTGCTGCATTGTGCAGCACACATAGAAACAGCAAAATGCCATGTATGATTGTTTATGTGCAGGAAGGTGGCCCTTCCTGCACATAAACAATCATTACAAAAATGACGATTTGCAACTTCTATGTGGGCTGCACAATGCAGCGCACATAGAAGTTACAAATCACCATTCTGGATTGTTTATGTGCAGGAAGGGACACACCTTCTTGCACATAAACAATCATTCCCTCAACGCAGGCACCCTTGCACTATGGTGCAAGAATGCCTGCATTGGCACTAGGCAGCTTAATTTAGTGCCAGCGCAGGGAGAAACGCAGGGGTGCACTGTATTTATGTAAATATGGCGCATCCCTGTGTTTCTAAAGTGACGGAGCACGACGTTAGCTATTTTGGAGCTGACCTGCCCTCTGCCACTTTATTGTAAATATGCCCCTAAGTGTAGTTGTAGAAAGATTACGGGGCATATGAGCAAGAAGAGGCGATAATCATCGCTAACCCTGCTTAGCGTGATTTTTTTATCGCTGGCTATCGCTGGAATATATCGCCACGCTAACGCTGTATTAGCAACGATTAGCGCTATGGCGATGAATATTCCAGCGATAGCGAGGAAATGGGCCAACATCGCTGAAAAACCAGCGATGTTGCATGGAGAAGGGAGAACACCTTGCTGATCCGACCCTGTGGTCGTATCAGCATAATCCACCCCCCATGTTAGGTATGGCTAACACCTGCTAATTGCAGGTGTTAAATAAATGGCGATGACCCCGGTTAGCGCGACTTTTCACGTCGCTAACTGGGGCCATGGCCACCTTGCTAATAGGCGATAGGCCTGTTAGCGAGTGTTTCCCAGGTTTGTTCGTTGGAACGCCCACTTTGCATGTCATTAGCGATAAATATCGCTGACATGCAAAGCGGTAAAAACAGGCGCTAATGCCCGTAAACTGTCGCTAACTTCTGTTAGAGACAGTTTGCTGATAGGGCGATATAAATATCGCCGCTTTAGCGGCAAAAAGTGCCGCTAAAGCGGCGATAGTGCCCTTGCTAATATGCCCCTACATTTCTTACTGTGAGAACATTGTGCAACATGTTGCTTTTTTAACGTTCCTTGTAAGTACTTTAAATTTTGAAAATAGTGTTAACTGGTATATAAGGGATCAAATTGTGGGGCATATTAACAACAGGTTGTCACTAAACGCGCTCAGCGCGGTTTGTGCTATCGCCGGCTATCACTGGATTTATACGCCATGATAGCGCTGTATTAACAACGCTCTGCGCATTGGCGATGACAAATCCAGTGATAGCCAGCGAAAACCCCTTCAACGCAAGTATTCCGGCGAAGAATGGACAGCCATGCTGGCAGAGCTCGCTGATACGGAGGGGTGGATTAAACTTCATAATCCACCTCCCCATAGGATATTATTGCTAAGTCTGCTTTTTAGCAGACGTTAGGATCTGGCGATAACAGGGTCTCAGCGCGAGTTCAGGCAGCACTCGCGGGTCCGCTGCCGGCTTGTTGATTTGGCGAAGCCGTGTCAGCGGGTACTGCAATGCTGTTTTACCTCCGGAACGCCTACTTTGCATCTAATTAGCGATGCAAGGCGAGGCGTTAGGAAAACAGCTGCTAACATGCGATAATGCATGTTAGCGGCGCATTGCTGATATCGCGCTATTGTCATCGCCGCTTTTCCGGCGCTACGTGCCTGGAAAGCGGCGATGATGTCCGTTGGTAATATGCCCCCTTATTTTATCGTGCCTCCAAAAAAATAGAAAACACTTTTTTGGCACACGAATCTAACTAGTAGAAATGATTAGAATTGCTAGGGGGCATGGATCGTTCCGCAGAATCTGTACGTGCCATTTCAGAAGAAACTAATGAGACTGACCTCAAGCTTGTGAATTTAGTTAGCAAGGTGCATAATACTACCTCTAAAAGTAATAAAACATTTTCACTAGGTGCAATTTATTGCAGATGTGGATTAGCCAACAAGAAGGGTCCATTTGCAAAGTGCATATTGAAAATGTTGAGCTGAACATTATGGCGAATTCGGGTTCAGCAGTTTCCATGTTAGATGTATCCATTTATAATGATCTATTGGGTACTAGGAATTCATGTAAATCTTATATTAGAGCTGTTGCAGATGGCAACAAGGAAATTAAGACTTTCAGATTTTTTGAGGACACCATAAATGCTTCTGGTAAGGAAATTATAACAAAAATATATGAAGCAGGAGATGGGTTGGGTAGACCAGGGCAGATTAGGAATTATTCTAAGACCTGGTACCTCTGGCAAATGTCATTTAAAAATGGATGTATTGTGTCCTTCAGGATGTCCCAGGGTGCAAGACTTTCAGGGCGACATACTAATTTTTGCCAAGGATGTTAGATAACACAATTTAAATTGGACATGGTGCTACATAACTTAAAAGAGAGCAGTATGATGGTATAGAAAGAGAAGTGTACATTTTTTATGGAGTCTGTCGATTATTTAGGCGACAGGATCATAGAGGAAGGAATTAAAAGTAAGGATACCTTAAATAAAACTTTATGGGATGCCCTTTGTATAACCGGCAAAGACCAATTTAAATCATTAATTGGTCTTAATAATTATTACTCACATTTAGTTCAGGGTTATGATACATTTATGCAACCCTTAAAAAAATATTAAGAAAAAAAGAACATTTTATTTGGACAGAAGAAGGGCAAGCTGTTTTCAGGAATATAAAGTACAGTTTATTTAGGATCCCTGCTCTGAAAACCTTTGTCTCAGGATACCAATGCTCCATTATAATTGATGCCAGTGGAATTGGTATTGGAGTAGGTTTGTGTAACATGAGAATACTAAAGCTTTTACATTGAGGGCGCTCACTGAAACTGAGCAGAGGTATAATGCTATAGAAAAGGAAGCCCTTGCAAGTGCATGGGGGTTTAAAGAGTTTAAAGCACACATTTGGGGAACTTAATTTATTCTTGTGCATGGACCGTAACCATTGATTTACCTGTTGGGTGAAAAGAGTGCAGGTTCTGCATTCTCTAGAATAATTCGCATTTTGTCAAAGTTACAAGAATTCTACTTTGAAGTGCATTACATTGCACAAGATGCTAATACACATGCAGATTTTTTTTAATGTAGTTTACCTTTAAATTACAGTTCTAATGTGTACAGTATGTCTGACAAAGAATGCGTAATGTCAGTTATGGATGTAGTTAAATGTTGTCAGGGAAGTATTTAAGAAAAGCAGTGGCAGGAAGGATATGAACAAGATTCTACTATGGTTAAAGGGATGCAGTATATGTGTATTGGATGGCCATCTGTGAAGCATCTTGATGGTGACTTACTGAATTTGCTCATGTATCTGCTGATTTATCTGTTGAAAATGGTGTTCTCTTAAGAAGTTCAATGTGAGACATGTCTATTACCTGATAAGCACTGGAAACTTAGAGCCAATCCTATACAACCGGCCATTAGTGCAACTTCCAGTACTTATGTGTTGTCTTATAGTACTTACAGATTATTTTTCCAAGTGGGTTTACTACGAATTTGTTGAAGAAATGGGAAGCCGGGTTACCATGGATTTTTTTTACCAGATTAATTTCTATTGAAGGACTTCCTTCTGAGCTTGTAGCCTATAATAGTGTACAATTATCTTCAGATAGGATGGACACATTTCTAAGGCATAGAGGTATCAAACATTATGCTGTTGCATTGTTGCATTGCATAGTTCACAAAGCAATTACGCCTCCGGGAGAGTTAACAGACTTTTGAAAGAAGGTATGCAAAGTGCTTTGATCTGTGGTGTGAATGTTGGGAATTTATGGAGAAAAAATGTGGGCATAACGCACACAGGGGCATATTACCAAGGGCCTTATCGCCGCTTTAGCGGCACTTTTTGCCGCTAAAGCGGCGATATTTTTAACGCCCTATCAGCAAGCTGTCGCTAACAGGTGTTAGCGACAGCTTTTTAGTGATAGCGACCGTTTTGGGTGCCCCTTTGCATGTCAGCGATATTTATCGCTAATGACATGCAAAGTAGGCGTTCCCAACATAAACACCACGAAAACAGCCGCTAACAGGCCTAACGCCTATTAGCAATGAGTCCCCGGCCCCGGTGAGTGATATGAAAAGTCGCGCTAACCGAGTTTAGCGCAGGATATTTAACACCTACTAAAATCCTGACTTAACAATGATATCCAATGGGAGGTGGATTCATAGGCTGAATCCTCACCTGCCTATTAGCAAGCTTTACGTCAGCGAAAATTTTTTTATCGCTGTTGTACCCGTGTTACTGGAGGATTTTGCCGCTATCGCTGGTTTTAATATCGCATTGGAGATAAGCGTTGATAATAACGCGTTATCTCCACGATTAAAACCAGCGATAGTCAGCGATAAAAAAAATTGCGCTAAGTGCGGTTTGCGATAATTATCGCACGCTGTTGGTAATAGGCCCGACAGTACGACTGAAGTTTCTCTCTTTAAGTTATTAAGTGGGAGGGAAGCCAAGAATGGGTTAATTCCTGAATGGGTTCATTCTGGCATGGTTGGAGTAGAAGTGTCAAAACGACTTTGTGGCGATGTCTTTTGATAAATTGCTTTCCAAAGTTACAGAAAAACAGAGGAAGATCAAGAGTTATTACAATGACAAACATAAACTTTGATCCAAAGATGTGGAAGTTGCTTGTTGGTTGTTGGGGTGTGTTGAAAAATATGAGACCAATGAGATTTAAGTCGGAATTCAATTTTATTGGACCTTTGCAAGTTATTCAGGTGGCTCGCAGCTCTGTTAAGCGGAAGGATGGTAGATGGTTGTCTAAGTGCTGTTTAGTGCTGGGTGATGAGGTGCAAAGTAGAATCTTTGCTAACAAATTACAAAGGCCAAGTGACGTGTTCTACAAAAATAAAGGATGGCTCTAAAGTAGCTGATGGTTCGAAATCTACAGCTGAAATATCACTAAGGCTCAGGTTCTGAAAGCTGACAGGCAACGCAGCGCAGCACTCAAAGTTGCTATGCTGTGTTGCCTGACAGAGAGGAAGCAGGAGAGCACCATATTCACATAGAAATGTCTCTCTCCTCCCCTGTCCCTAGCGCCAGCGCTGATTTTTTCTGCAGAGTGACACGCACACACTTTAGCGCCATAGCCCTAGGGTGTGTGTGTGAGTCTAGCATAGGCTTTGTACAGAAAAGCTATTCTTCCTGTACAAAATACTATGCTTAGACAAGTGAAAAAACATTTCCTACTTTGTATGTGTGCTGCACAGTGCAGCACGCATGCAAAGTCAGAAAAGCACAGACAAATGAAAACATTTCTCTGTTTAACATCTGCTTTTCGGAGGCGTAAATTTTCGGCACTAAACCCTTTCTGCTGATGTTTGAGAATAGGAGTCAAAAAGCATGGGTGGTAGCACGGGTACGCCCATGTACCACCCATGTAACGCTCCCTTGGTGCAAAGTAATGCAAAGCAGCGTTTTTGTGCTGCTTTGTGTTACTTTTCCATACAAACCAACGCAAATATCAATTTGAGTTGGTTTGTGAATCCCAGAAAAGGTTTAGTGTCAGTTTAGCATTACCATAGTAACGCTAACTCGATGCTAAACCTTTTAGAATCTGGGCCTAAGTGTTCAGAATGCTGTTCAGCCTGACGCTTCTGATGAGAATTTGCAGCACCACAATGAATGCGGTGGGGAGATTGAGTTGCATAATGGTGATCCCATGATCACACAATGTGGTTGTTTTTTCTAGAAAAACTCAGTATTTACTTGATTTTGATTCTAAAGTTTATTTTTCATTTTACTTGTTTTTTTATTATGTTTGTTTTGTCTTTTGTTAAAAGGGGAGATGTAATCCCCAGTTGTATTTTATTATTTAGCAATTGTTGTTGCTTGAATATTCTCGTGCATGCATGTTTCTTTGGGCCAAAGGGGGGACGCAGCATAGACCACAAAACGCTCTATATGTGTGAATAAGGGCGCTTTATTGAAGACTAGACCACAAAACGCTCTATATGTGTGAAAAAGGGCTCTTTATTGAAGACAGGTGCACCTCACAAACATTTCCCTTGGCCTTTGCCGTACAAAACTAAACCTCGCTATACATTTGTTCACCTACCTTGCCTCCTGCCCCCACCCCTAAGGTTTCCCCTTTTTCCTTTCCTTGCAACTATTTATAAACCCCCACTCGGTCATTTACTGTTGCCACTTTAACTCTGTAAACTCCTACCTACTTCCCAAAACATCTACCTAACTAAGCATTTTCTATGTTAACTTCCCCTTTTTGCCTGCTCCCAGAGTAACTTGTTCCCAGCCATAAACTTAACCTGTAAACATATAAAAACTAGTTACCAAACGCCTCGCACCTGCTTCCAGCGACAACCAAAATTACAACTTCTCCCCCTAGCGCACCTGTGCACAACAAAGCAGCCCAAAGCCCCAAGTACTAGCTCAACTAAACTGAGCCACCTCCCACCCCTCACAGCAAAGGGAGGGCAACATTTTTTTAAAACCCAATGCCCTGCTGACACAGTACCCAAACTGGCTGCCTACTAAAATGGTGACACGGTCTACAAAATGTCTGGTTTTAAACCCCCCGCTCCCCCCAGCTCCCCTAGCCAAAATGAAGCCCAACGAGCCCAACTGGGCTCTGGGCTGCATCATGGCCCAAAAATCCCAGGGGGGGCAAGCCTCCCTGGTGGTCGGCCGCCCCCCCCAAAGCTCTATTGCCCTAACTCATCTACACTTTGTGGTTCTTGATTGCCTACTTTACGGCAGTTAATATTCCAGGCTTGGGAGGCAGGACGCTGCTCAGCGGGCTCCATATCAGCTTTATTTCTTGCAAATAAAATACTTACTTGCAATGTCCTGCTATTAACTACCCCCAACCTCCTCCTTAGAATAAGAAGACAGGCATTCTGTATTGAATCTACCAGTATTGAATAACCACGTGGTTAAACGGATGGATAGATTTACAAATATGAGTTAGCTATAATCTGGAAAACTTTGGGTGCACAACATTAATTGAACCCCACAAGGATTTCTCCAGGGATGGAAACAGGAGAGGGTGCCACACAGTCTTCAAGACAGCCGAAAAGGTGAGCTTCCATATTTTTTCCACCAGGTGCCTACAGATATTGCTCCGAAATACACCTTGCACACCCCAAAACACTGTGAGGCCCTGTAGCCTTCCTTCTCCTAAAATTCCAAAAAGGCGTGATTCCACTCTAATCAACCAAAGCCTTTACCATGCCTCCACCTTTATCTTTTACCACTTTCAAAACTTGGAAAGAGAAGAAAGTGATTGAATAAGCTCTAATAATGCTTCAACCTGTCAGTGGTCCTGTTTCCACTCTCATGCTTAAGGCAGTTCCACCCTTTATTTGCTTGGATGCATCAAGTACTGTATGCATATCCCCACTGACAGAAACTGTCCTGGGGGAAACACCGAAAAGTGCAGCAGTCACCCTCCTTTGAACTGTCACTGATCCTAAATGTACTGGTGAAGTAGAAGCCTATTCATAACCAGCCTCATCACAGTAAATCTTGTACACGGAGGTGTGGCCAGGCTGTACATGAATATATGAGGCAAACCCACCCACACCAGAACCATCCGCTTGGTTTTAAACCACTGAGGTATCCCTCTGGCAGGCGAGACACACAGCATGTCCCTGCATGCAGATGACTTGCTCCTCTACATATGGGACGTTTCGGCCGGCTTCGACCCTCTTCAGGTCACGCTGTCGAACTTTGCTGCTGCGGCTGGACTGCTGTCCAGTTGGGCGAAGTCTGCCGTTTACCCTCTCTGCCCCGATCTCTCCGCGCGAGAGGTGTGCATTGGCGACTTTCACCTCACCTAGCATGCACAGGCGCCTCCCTACCAGGTGTTTCATCTGTACCATACACCCTGTGACTTGTATGAAGGCAATCACCGCAGGGCTTTGGCGGGTATACGCTCCCAAGTCGGCTTTTGGAGGACTCTTCCCCCAGCTCCCAATGAAAAGATCGCCCTGGGAAAATGGTCATCTTCCACCACCTTCTATATTATTTGCGAACCTCCCGGTTATTCCCCCGCTCTTTCTTTAAAGAACTGGATACATTGTTTGGCTCCCTTATATGGAGGAATGGACGCCGACGAGTCGCCCTAGCCAAGCTGCAGTTGCCAGCACACCGGGCAGGTGTCTGGGCCCCATCCTTCAAAACATACTTTTTGGCAGCGCAGCCCCAGTGGCTGTCCCACTGGACAGTGAGGGGTTATCTTGGGGAGACTTGCTCAGAGTCTGAGCCCTTGCCGGTGATTTGCTGCTTGATTTTCCCGGGAGCCCAGCCCATCTCGACCCACCACATACAAGTGACTATAGCAAGGGCAAGTATGCTTTGGATCCACAGCCTTTCTCGTGGGACTCCGCTCTTCACCCCATTGTTGCCATTGGTTGGTCTGCCTCGTGGCAGGGGCTATTACACAGCCCGGGAATTATGAACCAGGACCAACCACTCGCTCCTTGAGGTGGAGGCTCCTCTTTCTGATGGACAGCTTCTCCCCTTTGACCAACTGGTTAAGGAGAGGGGGCCCCTCCCCGGGCAGTTCCTCTTCCATCGACAGCTCATACACGCTTGCCGGCACCTCTGGGACCTATCTGGAGGCGAGCCCGCAACACACCCAGTGCTTCACTCTGTGTTAACTATTGGCCTCAGCCGTCACCTTATCACTTGGCTGTATAAGGCCATATGAGAATTGTCGCATGTCCCACTCGCCCCTCTTCACCAAAAATGGGAGGAGGAATACGGAAGCCTGCTCCATGATAAAGAATGGGAGCAAGCTTTAGAATTTCCAAAGAACGTTTCCCGGAACAGTTTTTCATACTACACTGGGCCTATCTGATGTTGCCACAGTTCCACTGGCACTTCCCAGAGTCACAATTTGCCTGCCCTCATTGTCACGTCCTACCTCAGCGCTTTTACACATGTTCTGGGCTTGCCCAACTTTACAGCATTACTGGCACACTATTTATGCTACATTGCACGAGGGTACAGGACTCCCAGACATCTATTCCTGGGAAGCCTGTTCACTTGGCGTATTTAGGCGTAGGAAGCAACACAAGGTGCAGACACGCTTCGCTGCCCTCCCTTTAGCCAAGTGAGCTATCACCCTGCATTGGCGCGCTCCCATGGGCCCTCCTTTGGAGGCCTGGACAGGAGCATTGCACAATTGGGCCATGCTGCTCATGCGCTTCCGGCAAACAATAGACAATGATGCTACACCCCCGCAGTCACAAGACCCACATGGGGCGCCCAGCTGAGTATCCCTCCCAGGGGGTAAGACCTACCTCCCCCATGATGTCCCCTTTTCCCCACCTTATAAATGTTTCAACTGCTGTTAAGACCACTGAGACACCACAGTGTGCTTCCCTACACCAGTGTCTGTCTCCCCATCACCTGAAATGCAGTATCAATACATGCCCACCCTGCCCTTCCCCCTCACCGTCCATCCCAGTATTTACTCCCCTAGAATTCCTCTTGGGCACGATACTAGGAGGCAACACCTCCCTCAGGGGTGACTCCCAGTTCCAATGGGCTCCATCAATTGCTCCCTGATGCTTGCTGTGTAACTATTGTGTGCAATGATATGCTTCAGATTTACTATAGTATCTCCTATGTACCACACCCAATTTTAGGTGGCAAAGTATCTAACAATATTTAAACATCGAAAACCCAATAAAATGTTTTTTTTTAAATGTTACTCAATTATTAGTTCTGTCTATCTATTTAGCAGAACACCAGTGTTGTTTCTTCACAGTTCTTTAGATTTTCCTTCTCCATCTTTCTTTCTCTTCTTTCTTGCTTATATTCCAAAACAATGCCTTCTTTTTTACCTGTTTTTCCTGATTAATTGCACGCTGTATGTCAAAACACAACTCATTGATTTATCCCTAAACTGTTTGTTACAAATATCTGTGAGCTGTGCAGGATTACTGTGTTAATTTAATTTTAACAGATGCTTTCATTAATTTTGTTCTTATATCAATAAAGTTCATAAACTTAAGAAATTACATCCGACTGTGAATGTGGTAAAAGTCATTACTACACATTCTCCACACCAAATACAGTAAAAAAGGACAAGTGCTCTCGGCCTGTGAGGGAGAGAGGTCATGTTCTCAGCTGAACAACCTGCTGTGTATTATTGCACTCTTCAAAAGTCCTTAGAATAGCTCTTACATTTTGTCCGGAACACAGATAGAGATGTAGTTTTTCTCAGTCCTCAATTCCATTGCAATTTTAGCCCCACTACCAGCATGGTGGAGACAACGTGGTTTCAGCGATGTGCTGAAGCAATTCGCTGTATAGTCACATGCATCTGCAGTCTTTAGCTTCCAGGTAGGAAACTAATTGAGAATTCTGGCACCTCAAGAGAAAGAACACTCTGTCCCTTGCAGCAACCAATCCACAAAGAAATAAAAAAGCAACACACCCTTCCCTTCTGGAGACACCCAGTCAATACAGCAAATCATTTCCCCTGATTCAGCGAAAAATATGTCTCTCCTAAGGGATATTTAGAAGCTGGTTATTGCTTCTTGTGCCATTCAACAAACTCACTGTGAATTTAGAGCATGATTTGTGGTTCAACTTTTTAACTTTTATGTTTTTCAGAAACAAACTCCCTAAGCAGGAGTTTGTTTCTGGAAAAAAACAACCAATGGCCTCCACACCCTGGGAGATTTCTCCCAGGGTATGAGGGTCATTATTTGTTTTTGTTTGTCCCACACCACCATGTTTTACCTGGTGGTGACTGACAGAAAAAAGGACATTGTCCACCCTAAATAGGTTGGATTGTATAATGCCTTTCCTCCAACAACCCCTACTGTGTTGGGCCCTAATGGAAGTTTCTGTCGACTGAGCCAAAGGGGCAGTCTGGCAAACTGAATACTCCATTGTGTTTGTGAAGGACTACCCTGGCCGCCAAACTCTAAATCTAGTCTAAAAAAAACATAAATTGTTGTACCTATGAACTAAGAGATACAAGGACATCAAATGCTTTCTCTGTTTTGCAATTTGCAGACTTTTGCAGGGCAGAGGATTGGTAAAAAAAAAACATATTCTTTCTTACAAATGCACTCTCAAGTGAGGGTGAGAAGGTAATAGCTATCAGTAGTGCAGCAGGTGCTGCAAACCAAGGCCCGGGGTGGTAAGAGGTCCACATCATACCAAATAGTTCTGTTTTTTTTACATCAAAACATTGGATAGGGCCATTTTCTTTGCTTGTCTCATAGTGCACATACCAAAAGCATTGTCTTTGCTTACGGTTAGAGCCGATAAGGCTGCCGCTTGACCTATTAATACCGGCAAATCATTTTAACCTTAATTGTCTAGCAAGCATTTTGCAAAACTTTCCGTAATTTTAAATACTTATTTTTAAACTTTTAAACTTACTATTGCTGCTATGCTCTGAGCACATATTATGCCTTTTCACCTGCCTCCCCGTCCTGGTCCACCGCGGCTCTGCCGTTTGTGTGGAGGGCATGGCAGACAGGCATCGGGCCAATCACTTTTTAGTTCCGGGTGAGGAGGGGGGCGGATTAGCTTTGCCGCTCTTTCCCGCTCTTTCCCCTATATCAGTTCGATGGGCAAGCAGACGCGCAGCGGTTCCCGGTAAGGCTGCCGCTTGACCTATTTAATACGGGCAAATCATTTTAACCTTAATTGTCTAGCAAGCATTTTGTGAAACTTTCCGTAATTTTAAATACTTAGGGGCATATTAGCAAGACCGGCGATAAAATTATCGCTGTTTTAGCGGCAGGAAACTGCCGCTAAAACGGCGATAATGGGCTTGCTAATATGCGTTAGTAGAATTCCAATAGAAGCCCAGGTTAGATGTGCAGGACATCTAACTTGGGCTTCTATTGAATTCTATAACGCATATTAGCAAGCCCATTATCGCCGTTTTAGCGGCAGTTTTCTGCCGCTAAAACGGCGATAATTTTATCGCCGGTCTTGCTAATATGCCCCTGAGTTTTAAACTTTTAAACTTACTATTGCTGCTATGCTCTGAGCCCATATTATGTCGTTTCACCTGCCTCCCCGTCCTGGTCCACCACGGCTCTGCCGTTTGTGTGGAGGGCGTGGCAGACAGGCATCGGGCCAATCACTTTTTAGTTCCGGGTGAGGAGGGGGGCGGATTTGCTTTGCCGCTCTTTCCCGCTCTTTCCCCTATATCAGTTCGATGGGCAAGCGGACGCGCAGCGGTTCCCGGTAAGGCTGCCGCTTGACCTATTAATACGGGCAAATCATTTTAACCTTAATTGTCTAGCAAGCATTTTGTGAAACTTTCCGTAATTTTAAATACTTATTTTTAAACTTTTAAACTTACTATTGCTGCTATGCTCTGAGCACATATTACGCCGTTTCACCTGCCTCCCCGTACAGGTCCACCACGGCTCTGCCGTTTGTGTGGAGGGCATGGCAGACAGGCATCGGGCCAATCACTTTTTAGTTCCGGGTGAGAAGGGGGGCGGATTAGCTTTGCCGCTCTTTCCCGCTCTTTCCCCTATATCAGTTCGATGGGCAAACGGGCACGCAGCGGTTCCCGGTAAGGCTGCCGCTTGACCTATTAATACGGGCAAATCATTTTAACCTTAATTGTCTAGCAAGCATTTTGTGAAACTTTCCGTAATTTTAAATACTTATTTTTAAACTTTTAAACTTACTATTGCTGCTATGCTCTGAGCACATATTATGCCGTCTCACCTGCCTCCCCGTCCTGGTCCACCGCGGCTCTGCCATTTGTGTGGAGGCCGTGGCAGACAGGCATCGGGCCAATCACTTTTTAGTTCCGGGTGAGGAGGGGGCGGATTTGCTTTGCCGCTCTTTCCCCTATATCAGTTCGATGGGCAAGCAGACGCGCGCAGCGGGCGCGCCACTGGCGCGCCAAAGGCGTGCCTAAGGCAAGCCCGTCGGCGCCCGTCTGCGCCTGTCTGCGCCCGTCAGCGCCCGAACGGGACCAGGAGCCAGGAGCCCTGCCCCTCCTAAAGCAGAAAATAGTGACTACCTTCATTACTCTAGAGATAGACTCTTTGCACTATCTAAGCACGTATCAGGTAATAAACTACCCTGTATGAAATCCTTTCCAGGGAATATGGAGGGCCCTTTTTCTTGCCTTAGCTGCAAATGGTGCAGCCAAGTACAATCAGATTGGTCACACAGAAAAACTGACGACCAACCCAAACTCAAATGCATTTACTTTAATTCCAGATCTGTACCCAAGCACTCCCTAGAGATTTGGGACACAATAAAGGAAATGAACCCAGACTTAGTTTTTATTACTGAAACCTGGCTGGACCACAACAATTCTCCCGATATCGCTAATGGCTTACCTACAGAGTATAAATTATTAAAACAAGACAGGCAGGGACGGAGGGGAGGGGGACTTGCTATTCTGTTCAAGGACTGCTTCATCTGTCTCCCTGTTACAGTGGCCCAACTAGGAGAACATGAAATATTGTCATTCCAGGTTTCAAGGGGTGGCCATATAACACTCGGCGGGGCAGTAATTTACAATCCACCAGGATATCAATCAGACCTCAGTGCTCAACTACTCACTCAATTATTCCCCACATGTTTAAAATACAAACATTATGGGGCCGATTCCGATCTCGGTCGGTAGGGCTCCGAATCGGATTCGGCATTACCGGATCCGATTCGGAGCCCTGTTTCCCGACCGAGTCGGACGTGCGTCCGGGCGAGCGAGTACGATGCAAGCGTACGCGAAATCGCCGACCGACTCGTTCGCGGGACTCAACCGCTCCGACCGACTCGCACGGACACGACTCGCACCGCGCAATGGAGATGTTCCCCGGCCGGGTAAGTACGATGTGCGCCGCGAGCAGTCCGACCGACTCGCGCCGTCCGGCTCGAAAGAGAAGTTGGAGCCGCACTTTGGGGGTCCGTGTCGGACCCCCCTGTACGCCTAGCCGCGGCGAGTCGCACACAGGGGGACCCATGGGTCCCCCTACCTGTGCATGTACGGCGCGACTCCGCTTCGACGCTGCACCCGCTGTAGGGGGTGCCCTCAGCTCGCCTCGCACCCATTGAGTCAATGGGAGCCCGCGTACGCGTTGTACGACCGGCTCCCATTGACTTCAATGGGAGTCCGACCGAATCGAGTCCGATAGCATGCGAACGCATCGTACTCGTTCGGTCGGACTGCTAGGGTCCGATTCGGTCGGAAATCTCTCCGGGTCCGGCTCGGTCGGAGAGATTTCCAGCCTGAATCGGAATCGGCCCCTATGTAGTAATAGGGGATTTCAATGTTCATTTTGAGAAAGAAAACAATTCTATGGCAAAACAACTGGAAAATGACATGCAGATTCTGCAATTAAGACAGTGGTTCAAAGGGCCCACACATACCGCGGGGCATACACTGCACCTACTGTTTTCCAATATTGATTCCACCCTTGTCCAAGAGGTTAGACCTCTGACCTGGACAGACCACTTGTTAATCTCGTTCTTGTTCAGCCTGATGGCACCCTCAGTACACACTCACACGCCCTTGTCAATGGTAAATCGAGCCTGGAGGTCGGTCACTCTTGACTCATTTCAACTTCACTCCTCTCTTAACGATCCTAAGACACTAGGTGCACTCCCCATTAATACGGGAGTAGTACGCTTTCAAACCGATATTCTACACACACTGGATCAGTGTGCACCTAGAATAAAAAACAAACCTAAGAGGAGAACACCATCTGAGAAATGGTATTCGCCTGAACTTAGGACACAAAAAAGAAGGTGTAAAATGCTGGAACACAAATGGAGATTGTCTAAACAGGACACGGACAGGCTGGCATATAAGGCAGAGTTGAAAAGCTACAACGATGCCATTAAGAAATCTAAGAAAATCTACTTCGCAAAACGAATAAACGAGAACACCAACTCACCTCAAGAATTGTATATAATAGTAAAAGAACTCTGCAAACCAGCAAATATGTCCCAAAACCTGCTTCCTTCAGAAGAATGCTGTGAGAAGATTAGCAACTTCTTCTCTGACAAAATCAGCGAGATATATTCTTCATTTAGTATTAAACCTCCGACAGACACGATAACTTGGGATTACATGGATCCTCACCCCGATGCCCTAGCTCGACTGGAAGGATTTTCACCTTTTACAGAGGAACAGGTTGCAAAGGCAATGGGGGAAGTCAAATCAGGATCCCCACTTGACCCATGCCCGCATTTAATTTTTTCCCAGATTATACCGGCACTATGCCCGTATGTAACCCAACTATTCAATCAATCACTGGACACTGCAGTTTTCCCAGAAATTTGGAAGAAGGCCCCGTTACTGAAAAAGGCAGGAGCGGACGTCCACAACCCAGCTAATTATCGACCTATCTCCCAACTCCCTTTTCTATCTAAAGTTATGGAGAAGCTGGTTAATAAACAATTATGAAACTATCTTGAAACCAATGATTTGCTGGACCCCTCTCAAACTGGTTTCAGAGCCACCAACAGTACGGAGGCAACTCTCCTGGCTGTCTTAGACAACATAAGATCTTTAATTGATATGGGGAAAGCCGCAGCCTTGATCCTATTGGACCTGTCGGCGGCGTTCGATACGGTCTCACATGGACTACTGCTGAAAATTCTACACGAAAAAGGTATACATGCCAAAGCCCTTCAATGGCTCAGCTCTTTTTGAGCAATAGAACGCAAACTGTTCAAATGGGCACGTTTTCCTCAAGTCCAAAACCTATCAGCTATGGTGTCCCGCAGGGAGCCTCTCTGAGCCCCACACTCTTTAATGCCTATGTATCATCTTTGGCTAAAATCAGTGAGAAATGGGGATTCAGCATTTGCTCCTATGCAGATGACACACAGCTGATGATTGCCCTTGAGGAAAAGCATGAGAACACCAGGATTAAGTTGAACAACTGCCTCTCAGAGATGGCGACCTGGATGTCAGAGCATTGTCTGAATTTGAACGCCGACAAATCAGAGATCCTGCTCTTTGGAGGAGCCCACTTAATCTGGAATGCATCCTGGTGGCCCCAATCATTGGGAGCCGCTCCTGCACCTAAGCAGGTCGCACAAAACCTGGGTATCCTTATTGACAACAACCTGACCTTGCAGGACCATGTTCAGGCTTTGTGCGGAAGATGCTTCGCCACCCTAAAGCTGCTAAAAAGATTATTCCCTTGGATTCCTATTGAATGCAGAAGAACAATCACACAGGCCCTACTTATTAGTAAATTGGATTATGGTAATGCACTGTTCGTGGGCATGGCTGACTATCTCTTTACAAGCCTGCAGGTGATACAGAATGCAGCCGCCAAATTGGTCTGTAATAAAAATAGATATAGTTCAGCGTCTGATTGTATGAGACAGCTCCCTTCGCTGCCAGTGCGTCAAAGAGACAGATTTAAGCTTCTGAGCCACGCACATAAGGCCCTACACCAACGCGGTCCAGAATTCTTCAAAACAAAGTCCAATTCTGTGCCCCTACAAGGTGTCTGAGATCATGCTATCTGGCACTGGCCAAGACAAAACGTATCAAGAAAGCTAGGGCGGGAGGCTGAACTTTTTCCCACCTGGCTGCAACACAATGGAATGAACTACCGTTAGATTTACATCTCACGGATGACTACATGTCATTCAGAAAGAAACTGAAAACCCATCTGTTCCCAAAAGCCTAAGCGCTGGATATAGCGGCAGCAAACATTATCACATCTAACCCCTACCATAGGATCTCGCTTCTCTAGCACTGTGATATCCTTTTTGGATGAATGTTGCGCTTTATAAATAAATAAATGAATAGTCAAGCTTTTGTCTAGTCCCGGGAAATCTCTGGTGGGCGTTCAGCCTGTTTTTATTTTCCCATCTTCAGAGTCCAGTTAACGGGCAGTTCTTTAAACGATTGGTTGCGCTCCTCGAACGGAAATAATCTACTGTGAAACTCATCGCAATCACAGCCGAGGAAGAAGAAGCCCACAGAGCCAACTGATGAATTCAAGTGCAGCAAGTAAATCTGTCCACACTTTAGTGAAGCAGTGAAAATGTTGTAATGAGGTAGAACCATATTTGCAGTTTGAACAGGCTAAGAAAGCAGTGAACCATTCAAATCTGGATTGTGTAATTTCAGAGCATTCTATTTCTTTTCAGACCTTTTCTCATCGCTTAGAAGCATTCTGGTTGCCACCAAGCTGCAGCACACCCTTCTCATCATGAAGCTGGGGCTTAACACAGGCTCCTGTAGCCCTTTCGGTGTAGGGGTACCCCCAACCCTTCTGGAACTCTGCAGACCTTCAGGGAGCCCAATTAGCTCAAGGCTAATGCGAGAGATGGGAGACTCAGGGGGACCACTTCACAATATGCAGGGGGGCATCATTTTGCATCACGCTTGTTCCATTTTAGACTGCTAGTACTCAGGGCAGGACTTGGACAAAAAATAGGCACTAGGCAAAAAAACAAAAGAGGCCCAATTAGCGATTTGGACAGCTATAAAAGTGCCACAGGAGCCAGATGGAGGAAGCCTTTTTGCAGTAGCAAATGGCCAGATTTGCAGAATTTCACCATTCGCAAATGCAAAAAGGCTTTTCCTAAATGTATCAAACCCAAATTGTGATTCTGTAACACATTAACTGAATTACAATTTGGTTTTATGATTCCTCCACTGATTCAATATTTGGTAGTGTCATGTTTAGCACGTCCCTTCCAAATACTGAATCATAGTGGTATGTATTCATATTTTGTGACCGAAATGCGGCCACGGATCATTAATATTTTACCCATGTGCAAATGCAAAGGAGTACCTTTCTTCCCCTTTGTGAATTTTGAAAAATAATAATTTTTATGAGTAGGCAGTGGTCCAAAAAACTTCCCTTTTCATTTTCTTTTGTTTAAATGCATCCTGTTATCCTTTAAGGAAATCAGGTTCGATTTAAAGGAAAAAAAATACTTTATTTAAAAGCAATCGCAGACATGGTGGTCTGCTGACCTCAGCAGGCCAACATCCTTCTGACTGCTTTTAAAAATACTTGTTTTTAACTGCTGATGTTGAATGAGCTGAGTTAAAGCTCAGGGGGGCAAGCTGTTATTTTTTTATTCCTTTTTGCACACGCACTTTGAGCAGCCATCTTGGGTCAGCGTTCTAGTTGCTGCTCGGGCTTCATAAGAGCCAGATGACGCGAGCGTGCAGCGGACGCGCGCAGTGGGCGCGCCGCTGGCATGCCCAAGGCATGCCAAAGGCAAGCCCGTCTGCGCCCGTCCGCATCTGGACGGGGCCAGGGGCCACAACTCCTGCCCCTTTTTCTACAGATAATTATTGCTATAGCGCGGAGCAGCTCAGACAGTTAAATATAGCCCCAGGATCGAACTGTGTCCATTCCATCATTCCTAGTAGTTTAGATCCTGGCTGTGCGCATTGCCCATTCAGGCTATGGTCGCCCCCCCTTATCTCCAGGCCTTCTCAAAAACACTACAAAATGTTTTTGTTAAACTGCAGATCACTGCCTAAACATGCAGCAGAGATGTTCATCTTGTTAATGGATGAAAGTCCAGATGTTTTATTTCTCACAGAAACCTGGCTGAACTCGGGTTCAGAGCCCGACATTGTTCAATCACTTCCCCCTGATTATGTAATACAGAGGCTGGATAGGACGACAGGCAAAGGGGGCGGTATCGGCATTATCTATAAAAGCCACCTTAGCTGTCGGACTTTTGGGAGTCCTCTACCAGATTGCGAGAACCTCCATTTTTCGATAGGATTCACGCCCACGCTCTCCCACTCAGGCATCCAAATCTATCGTCCTCCCGGATCTATGGGCCAATTTTGAAAATCATTATCTGAGACAGTCGCTAAACTCGCTAGTACTGCCTCGAATTTTACTCTTCTGGGTGATTTTAATATACATTTCGATGATTCTGCATCGACGGTCGCAACTGAGCTATCTCAGGATCTTGCGGCCTACCAGCTTACACAGAAGGTGCTACATGCGACCCATTTGAAAGGACACCTCCTAGAACCTATATTCTCCAACCTGGAGGAATTAACCAGTCAGGAACCGATTCCAATCCCCTGGTCAGACCATTTTTTGATACCCTTTTTTTGGTCCCCCACTTGTGTCACCTCCTCAACCAGGCCAACGCGAATAATGTCCCGCTGTTGGCCGAAACTCCCCTTAGGCAAGTGGGTGTCGGTATTGGAAAATTCTAAGCCGCCCCCTGACACCGATCCGATTGTGGCCAACGAAAGATTTAACAACTGGATCGAGGGTACTCTAGACCAGGTTCTTCCGAAGAAAATAACTCAGATGCATAAAGGGCCCAATAGGACGGCCTGGTATTCCCCTAAACTTCGAGAGTTAAAACAGATTTGCAAAAAAACTGAAAGAGTCTGGAGAAAGGACTTCTCCTCAGTAAGAAAGGGGAATATAGGGACTCCATTAGAGCATTCAAGATTGAAATCAAAAAGGCTCAGGCCTCTTATATGAGAAAAAATTTCCCTTGCAGCTAATTCCCCCGCAAAACTTTTCGTATTGCGAAAAAATTACTCAAAGCCCCCTCTTCCCCTGATATACCTGATATAATGGGCCGACGCTGCAATGAACTTGCGGACTATTTTTATAATAAAATTCAAACTATTTATATGTCTTTCTCCCCGGCTGACAGTCATAACATTCTTTATTCAGAGGAGACTGGCCCATACAGCAGGGAACATTCTTTAGAGGCCTTTCCCCTAATGGACTGTGAGTCACTCCAGGCTATTTCAGCACTCGTCAAGAGCGGGTCGCCTAGAGACTCTGCCCCTCCCAAGATTCTGAAACAGGCGGTCGAATCGGTCGGTCCGATTATCCTGGATTTGATCAATTCCTCGATCTCCGCTGGTGTGGTCCCTCCTTTGTGGAAAAGAGCAATGGTGAAATCTCTCTTGAAAAAACCTAGCCTGGACCCAGATTGTCTCAGTAACTATCGCCCCATCTCGCTCCTCCCAGGGATTAGCAAAATAGCAGAGAAACATGTTAATTTGGCACTCTCCATGTTCTTGGAATCCCATAACCTTCTCCATTCCTCTCAAACCGGCTTCCGCCCGTGCCAAGGAACGGAAACGGCTCTGCTTGCAGTGGTTGAAGATTCCAGAAAGATTCTCGATGCAGGAGGCTCCTCTGCTGTGATTCTCTTAGATCTCAGCGCAGCCTTCGACACGGTCAACCACCATATTCTGGTCCAACGACTCAGAAATTTGGGGGTGACCGGAGTAGCCCTAACATGGCTGCAATCCTTTCTGGAGGAAAGATCTTTCCAGGTGTTCGAGGGTGAGGTTATCTCAAAATCCTTGCCTCTCCATTGTGGGGTCCCTCAGGGATCGTCCCTGAGCCCCACCCTTTTTAATATTTTTATGGCTCCTCTTGCGGACATTGTTCTTCCCTTTGGGGTGCACATTGTGACTTACGCGGATGATACCCAACTGGTTGTAGCGCTGAACCATTCAGACAAGGCCTCTACTGGCCTTTGTCCTTGCCTTGAAGAAGTAGCCAAATGGATGAAACACTCGCATTTAAAACTGAATGGTGACAAGACTGAGCTTATGCTCCTTGGCAATCCTTCTCTTTTTAAAGCAGACACTATGTGGCCAGCCTGTATGGGTCCTGCACCTGCCCCTAAGTCAGAGATAAAGAGCTTGGGCTTTTGGCTGGACCAAGACCTTAGCTTCAAAGTCCAGGCTAGGAAGGTTGTGGCCTCCTGCTTTGGCATCATAAGGCTGCTCCGCAAAGTGCTCCCTCTGCTCCCCTTCCAGGCAAGAAAGCTTATGGTCCAGGCTCTTATTCTTTCATGCCTGGACTACGGGAATGCCCTATATCTTGGTGCACCGAGTTCTGTCCTCGCTAAACTCCAAACAGTGCAGAACTGCACCGCAAGGATTCTCGTGGGGATTCCGAACAGGCAGTCTGCAAAACCTGCCATGAAATCCCTTCACTGGCTCCCTGTTCGGGGGAGAGTTCACTTCAAGGCTCTGTGCATTACCCACAAGATGTTAGGAGGAAAGGGACCAGCGATTAATTCATCTATGGTCCAGCCTTATCGAGCGAACAGGCGGCTGCGCTCCGATGAGCTACACTTGGCCGTCGTTCCTAGAATTAAGAGGGCCAGAAGCGGCGGTCGGTTATTTTCTTACGACGCCGCCAAACTATGGAACTCCCTCCCTCTGCATCTACGAAAAGAATCCAATCATATGGCCTTTCGTAAGTCGCTGAAAACGTGGCTCTTTCCTGAGTGATTCTTGAGGCTTTAGTTTAACCGCTTCAGCGCTGGGATGCCCCCGGGTAGCTACGCGCTCTATAAGTGCTGTTTCATTCGTTCATTCATGCCTGTGAGTCCTAGTGGGTCACAAATTGTGACCTACCTCATAAATATTCATAAGGTAGTGTAAATTCCAACCCACTACAAATGTGTACTTTGCAAATCAACCTACTGGCACATTGGTCACTTCACAAATTACCACACTCATCGAAAAACTATTAATTGCAAATTGCATCCAGTATTTTGAGACCAACTGTACATACTTCTGACCCAATAGCCCCAAAACAGTGCAGTTTTGACTTTGCAAAGACACTCTGTGCACATGTTTTGCAAGGAATGGGGCTGAGATTGCATGCATTTGTGCATGCTGCAGGCAATGTTTGAGGTAATATCAGGGAAATCAAAAGTAAAAGCCAACCCCATCAGGGAATAAAACAGGCCCACAAACAGACAAATAAATGGCCCACAGAATGACTTGTCAGCCAGCCCTCCAGGCACCTCCTGATTGCCCTATAGAACAATCCAACCCTGCTATTCTATTCTATTGTTTTCTGGTAGTCTTATATAGTGCATGGCTACCAGAAGGCCTCCCAGCGCCCAGTCAGTCAGCATGCAGCTAACTTAACCATCAGAGCTCCCTACCATAAAGTCAGGTCTTTAAGGTCCTACAGAAGGAAAGTTCATTAGACTGATGGTAAAGTTCAAGGGGAAGGGTGTTCCAAAGTTTGTGTCCTGATGCGAAAAAGAGCTGCCACCCCACTGAGATCTGACAAACTTGGGGATTTGTAGCAGGTGAGCTGAGGAAGATCTAAGTGACCTTCCAGGAATGTAAGGAGTAGCCAGCGATCTTAATAAGGAAGGACCTCTCTTGAAGAGTGATCTGTGTAGAATACATAAAGCCTTGAATTGAACCCGCTTCTCCATGGGAAGCCAGTGAAGATCCCTAATAGCAGTTTTGGCCAATCGATGCCTGGGTGATCCATCAGAAGCCATGCAGCATCATTCTGAATGGTTACAAACAGTAACCCTTTTGTCAGATAGCGAGGTGACCCAAGGTACAAAACATTGCCGTCATCGAGGCGAGAGATCACCATGGCCAGACCAATCAGTCTTCTGGCTAAGAACTAGAATGTCTTTTGTGATCTCTTGTGCTGGAGTTTGAGGAGAGTAAACATTTTATAGGTGTATTCCCATTTGGGAAATATGTCACCTTGTAAATTTAATCTCTTATATTTTTTTTTTAAACATTGACTATTTTGTGAAGTGAAAAGTTTGCTTAGCAATAAAAAACAGAAACAAAGGGAAGCTTGAACACCCCTTCACAGCTGCAATGATTCGCTCATCAGCGAAGGGCCATGGAGTTCAGTGGGTGAACCTTTAACTCTGTGGCAGTATCCGGACTCAAGTGCTGCCTTCACTTCAGAGCTTCCTTGCTTGACATAAGGCACCATCGCCACACCATACACCAGGGCTTTCTTCCTCGCCTGTGAAGGACTCCATACAGCGACAGAACAGTTCCAAGTGTGGTATCTTCTAGAAGATTCTCACTAGAGAATGCTGCCATGGAATGTTGGCTGCATTCCATGTTTCCGCGGGGAGATGAGTAATTTTCTAGATCTGGTAATTGAGCCAAGATCCTGTTGCTGGTGGATGTGAGGTGCTCCTAATCAAGAGCCTACACATCAAAACCTGAATGGCTTGATCTTTACAGTGGTGACAACTAGGTAGGGGCACCTTGACTACATAACCACTGGATTTGCATGACGGGTTCCCTGGATCTGGAAGGAGTAACAGTCCACAAGCCTCAGCAGTGTCCTGGGAGCCCGGCATATTGACTGTCCATAGAACTTACTATAACACCAGTTTACGGTGAGAAAGTGGCATGTTGAACACGACAATGAATCTGCTTTACCGGTGAACGCAATAACTGGGCCTGGCATATTGACATTCAAACATTTTTTAAATCACATACAGAAGTGGAGAAAAAATTATCTACAAAAATAAATTAGCCGAACATAAAAAATGTATTCTAGCTGCAAAAACGTCCCACTACTCTGAGCAGATAAAATCAGCATGTGATGCAAACAAAACTCTCTTCCAAGTCATAAAAACTGGTAGTACCAGCCAGTCCTAATACTGCAGTAGTTAATCAAACTTTTTGTGATGCTTTGGCCGACTTCTTCCAGGAAAAAGTAGCCAACATCTTCTACAAATTTGCCATAGGCAGGACAGTCATACAATCGGAAGGGCAATCTCTAAACGTTACATCAGGTCAAGCCAGATTTTCTACCTTCAAGGTTCCTTCTGAAGAACAACGTACGAAGCTAATTCCATTAACTAAACCTGGTGCTCCGCAAGACCCTTGCCCCCCAAAAATAATGTATATGATTGCAGCACAAGTGGCACAACATCTGGGGCAAATCTTCAATACTATGTTTGCAATGGGAGTCTTCCCTACACATTGGAAATTTGCTTCTGTTCTGCCACTTCTAAAAAAGGACAATCTGAATGCTCTGGATTTGAATAACTATCACCCTATCTCTAGACTTCCCTTTGCTGCCAAGCTGGTGGAGAAAGCAATGAATGAACAACTATCGGAGTACATAGAAGAAAATTGTCTACTGGATGATACACAATACGGGTTCAGGAAAAACCACAGTACAGAATCTGCTTTGGTGGTAGCCACTGAAGATATCCGTGAAACTCTTGATATGGGGGGGTTGGAGGCTTTGATTTTGCTGTACCTCTCAGCGGCATTTGATATGGTCAACCATGAGATTCTGGTTGACCGAATTTGGAGTCTGGGGATAGAGGATATAGCACTAGGTCTCCTCCAATCCTTTCTAGCCAATAGACAACAAAGTGTGGCACTGGGCAAATTTACATCCAGGCCTTTCTCCCTGCCCTGTGGAGTCCCTCAGGACTCGGCATTGAGTCCAACATTGTTCAATCTTTACTTCACGCCGCTAGCGTCACTTATCAAAAAATCTGGCTTCTTCGACAGTAAACTTCGGAAAGTCTACAACACCTTCATAACAGCGGTAGAGACTGAAAAAACAGAAGAAAGTGGGAGACGTGATTCCGAATATTCCTTCTCGGAATTCCTTCCTATCTCCCAACAGGAATCTCTGGTAGAGATCCTGAGATGTAGGTCAGGATCCCCAGAGGACCCGTGCCCCCCCAAGCTGTGGAAAGAGCTGGCCCACTCGGTAATCCATGTTCTGAAGCATATATGGAACACATCACTTGCTTCAGGTATCTTCCCTGATACATGGAAACATGCTGTGCTACTCCCCCTCAGGAAAAAACCCAGTGTGGATCCAGGGGAGCTAAACAACTATCGACCTATCTCACTATTACCAGCACCAGCAAAAATGCTGGAAAAAATGGTACAGCGACAGTCGGCTAACTTCATTGAGAGCCATGACATTTTGCATGCGACGCAGTCCGGCTTTCGTGCGGGCTTTAGTACCGAAACTGCACTGCTGGAGGTGGCAGAGTCTGTTAGTATGACTGTGGACGCTGGATCATCAGCTATGCTGGTGCTCCTGGACTAATCCGCAGCGTTCGATACGGTGGACCACCTAATCTTGGTACAGAGACTCCAAGCAATTGGAATTGGAGGTGTGGTACTCACCTGGCTGAAGACATTTCTTAAAGATCGCACGCAGAAGGTCGCCCTCCAACCCTACCAGTCGGAACCCAAACAACTATGGTGTGGGGTACCACAGGGGTCGGCTTTGAGCCCGCTTCTTTTCAACATATATCTGGCTCCTCTGTTCTCACTCATAGCAAACTGGGGTGTGAAGGCAATATCATACGCCGACGACACCCAGCTGGTGTTTTCCTTCAAGGACCAGTCTGTGGACTCCTTCACTAGGTTTAAGGGTTGCCTGAGAGACATCGCCCAGTGGATGAACAATAATAAACTTAAACTTAATGCTGAGAAGACAGAAGTGTTGGTCTTCGGCAAGGCTCTTCCGCCGGCAGCGGGTATTTGGTGGCCGGCAGAAATGGGCCTGCCACCTACTCCAGCAACTATGGCAAAAAACTTGGGCGTGAAATGGGAAGTAGATCTCTCTTTCACAGCTCAAATTCGACAGGTGACAGCCTCATGCTTCAGTAAATTAAGAAGCCTGAAGAAATTTTTACATCTACTGCCGGAGGACTGTCGCAGAGTCATTGTCCATGCCACAGTGACATCTAGGCTGGACTATGCTACCTGCCTATACCTGGGTCAGCCCGCCTATCTAGTCAGGAGACTGCAGATGGTACAGAATGCGGCTGCGAGATTGATTAGACGTGTGCCGTTTCAACATCACATCTCTCCGCATATAAGAGAGCTCCACTGGCTGCCGGTTGCGAGAAGAATTGAGTTTAAGGCCTTAACTTTGGCCTTTCGGGCGATACATGGCAAATATCCTAGTTACCTTAAACACTGGCTACGCCGCTACCAACAAAACCGCTCACTGAGGTCCAACTCTCAGAACCTGCTTTGCACACCTCGCTTTGTTAAAATTCGCTTAGGGGCAGATCTTTACAGTGGTGGCGGCTAAGCTTTGGAATTCCCTGCCAAATAATATCCTCCAAATCCAATCAGAGCCGATGTTCAGAAAGTCCCTAAAGACCTGGCTCTTTAGCCTAGGTTAGATCTTCTTGGCCTTTTCTTCTCATCTTGCATGCCGCTTACTGCTATAGCGCCGGGACACCTCTGTTTGAGGTAGCTGTCGCGCTTTATAAATTTCAGTATTATTATTGGTTCTCCTCCTTCCTGCATAACCGAACACAAAGAATCAAAGTCAACCAATCTTTGGCTGACAGCTCCACGGTCACTATTGGGGTACCTCAAGGATCTGTACTCTTTCCCACGCTCTTCAATCTCTTCATGGAACCGCTAACTGTTATTCTGAACGGGTCAAACATTCAGTACCATATGTACGCGGACGATACTCAACTGTATCTGAAGATCTCCTCTCCAGATGACATTAAAACTATTAATGGAGCGCTCCACAGAACTCAACAGTGGCTAACACATAACCATCTGTTACTAAATTCCCTCAAAACAGAATTTCTCCTGATTACCCCCCGCAACCAAGAGACCCCAACTCAAAATTGGATCAAAAAAATCTCTGCACTCAACTGCACCCCGCATATGGTGGACTCCGCCTGTTCTCTAGGTGTCACCCTGGACAAATTTCTAAACATGCAAGGACACATCAGTGCCACCATTAAGAGTGCCAATCATCAGCTCAACACTCTTAGGAAAATCAAATCTTTCCTACCTCCTGAGGACATTCAGGCAGTAGTCCAATCCCTTGTTATCTCGCGAGTTGAATATGGCTTGGTGACCCTAGCTGGGCTTCCTAAATCTAGGCTAGCTCCGCTAAGAGCTACTCTGAATGCCTCTGCCAGACTAATCACAGGCTCCAGAAAGCATGATCATATTACACCTGACTTAATTCAACTTAACTGGCTTCCCATTGAAGCAAGGATCCGCTTCAAGATAGCCTGTCTGACACATAAAGCTATACACTTCAATAGCCCCGTTTACCTGGCAAAGAAACTCGAGCTCTCCGGTTCCAGGCGAAACTTAAGAAGCTCTAATACCTTACTCCTGAAACCACCTAAATTTAAAAACAAAAATGTACTTACAATCGCACCTTCTCAGGGCTGGCTCCAAGAATCTGGAATGCCCTACCGACGGAGATCAGAGCCAACCCTCAACTGCTTCATTCAAGAAACAGGTCAAATGGATACTTCTGGAAGAACTTCAGCAGCAATAACTTCTAGGCCATGTGATAGTCACTTCCTCTAGAGCTTGACAATCATTTTTACTTTGTGTGTTGAAATGTATGCCTGACAATCTTTTCTCTTTATGTTTTGAAATATGTACTTAACAATCACTTTTACTTTGGATCTGAACTGTATTTTGTCATTGGTTGGACGTAGTGCGCTGCTTAAACTACACGGCCCGTCTAGTAGGGCTTTTACTTGTTTGTCCTCCTGCCACCACGTCCTCCCCTAGCACCCACATTTTCTTTTATGTCTCAGGCTCCTCTTATGCTGCTATTTTGTATTGTACGGTTACTGTTTCTTCATGTCAACGTTAATTTGCTTTTTGTACAGCGCTCTGATACCCGTCTGGGTCTTGTTCGCGCTTTATAAAACTTTTCAAATAAATAATAATTATTATTATTATTCTCCTTAGAATCATACGCAGATGACACTCAAATCGTGGTGTGACTAGCGAAACCCGATAACAATTCAGGCTCTGCATTTAGAACTTCACTGAGCAATGTAAGCAATTGGATGGACAACAATTGTCTTAAACTGAATGCCGCTAAAACTGAGGTCATCATTTTTGGCAATAACCCTTCATTCTGGATGCCGGAATGGTGGACGCCGAGCTGGGCCTTCTTCCTGAACCAACAAACAAAGTAAAAAATCTAGGTTTGCTGTTAGACAAAGAGCTGAAGCTTAAAGACCAAGTGAACAAAATTACAACCGCCTCATTTTGTTCTCTGATGCTTGTAAAAAAGATTGAAAAATTCTTGCCACCTGAGCTTTTGAAGACAGTAATCATCGCACTGGTACTTTCAAGGATCAATTACTGTAATAGCCTTTATCTTAATCTTGCCTTAGGCTCCCCGAATAGGCTTCAGACTCTGCAGAATGCAGCTGCACGTTTTCTTTTTAAAATCCCCAAATATGAATCAGCTAGAGGAGCCATCAGGAAACTCCACTGGCTTCCAGTCAAACAACACGTCAGGTTTAAGGCTCTTTGCCTGGACTACAAATCACTGCACGGACTGTGGCCAGCCCGATTCAAGGATAAGCTCAAATGGTATACCCCAGGGAGGACGCTTCACTCAGGCTCTGCTATGAACCTGGTAGTCCCCGCTTTTAGGAGGACAACCTGTGGTGGGAAGACCTTCTTCAAGACCACAGCTGTGCTTTGGAATAGCCTACCATTGGCACTAAAAGCTGCTGCCTCTTTACTCGCTTTTAGAAAAGCCTTGAAGACCTGGATCTTCTCACAGGACTAGTAGATATCTGAGTATCTGCAAGAACCATCAGCTCCGTAGCTATACCCGTTTCTACAGTGCCAAGACGTCCTTGGGCAAGAGTTTGCGCTTTATAAATCATATTCATATTCTACAACAAGAAAGTATCGTGATTTTTCAGTTTCAGGCTGTTTATAGTATTGTATTCTGTGTGTGCCAAGTCTCTTTGCTGAGGGATATCAGAGATCAGGGAGCGGTGTTCCGAGTGACTGTTAGAGAACATTTTTAAAAGTGCTGTATGAGCGTGAAGAGGAGTGGCCTAGTCTGTGTGAACGGCGCTTGTGGGTACTGCACATACTGCGTTAGTCACGGTGACTAATGGTAGAGGCGACGTGCATGTGTTGATTAAGCTGAGTTAGGGGTACAAAGTTTAAAAGAGACGCCATTGATATTTAATGGCTAAAACATGGAGTAAAGAATTGGTTTTGCAGCCTGCGCAGGCTCAAAAATCTGCCAGTGTGGAGAAAGGTGTGTTAGCCCGTCACAATCAAATTGCTATGTGGGCAGAGTATGCATGCTGACACTACCGCCGTACTTATGAATCCTCATTCAGTGCAGAGCATCTACGACAACTTCGACGAAGACAACCAACACACTGAACCCTCACCAACCACCCCCGACACCATGAAGCCAGCGATCGACAACTGGACAGCCCTGACCACCGAAGACACACTGAAGACGAATTCAATCCACTCCAGGGCCCCCACGGACCCCTGCCCCCACCACATTTTCAACAGAGCCGCCGACACCTTCGCACCCATGCTCCGCCACACCATCAACCGCTCCCTTGCAACCACATCGTTCCCCGACGACTGGAAACACGCCAAGATCAACCCCCTCCTCAAGAAACCCTCGGCGGACCCCACCGACCTCAAAAACTACAGACCCATCTGCCTGCTCCCCTTCCCAGTGAAAGTCATCGAGAAAGCCATCAACAGCCAACTCGCCACATTCATCGAAGAGCACAACATCCTCGACTCCTCCCAATCCGGCTTCAGAAAAAACCACAGCACGGAAACCGCCCTCCTTGCCGCAACAGACGACATCCGCACCATACTGGACAAAGGAGAAACAGCAGCCCTCATCCTCCTCGACCACTCAGCGGCGTTCGACACAGTCTCTCACCGTACCCTAATACGCAGACTCCACGACGCAGGAATTCAAGACAAGGCCCTCGACTGGATCCGCTCCTTCCCCTCCGGCAGAACGCAGCGGGTCAGACTCCCCCCTTTCCTCTCGGACCCTACACCAACCACCTGCGGAGTCCCCCAGGGGTCATCCCTCAGCCCTACGCTCTTCAACGTCTACATGGCTCCGCTTGCCCCCATCGTCAGAACCTACGGACTCAACATTGTGTCATACGCAGACGACACCCAACTCATCCTCTCCCTATCCAACGAACCCAACACCACCAGACACAACTTTCGAGAAGGCATGGAAGCCGTCGCCAAATGTATGAAAAACAGCTGCCTTCAACTAAACACCAACAAAACAGAAGTACTCATCATGGGTCCACACCCTGATGCCTGGAACGACACCTGGTGGCCCCCCGCTCTCGGAAGTCCGCCCACCCCCACGGACCACGCACGCAACCTGGGAATCATCCTGGACTCCGAACTCAAAATGGACCGCCAGATCAACGCCGTCTCGTCCTCCTGCTTCCACACCCTCCGCCTCCTACGTAAGACCTTCAAATGGATCCCCCTCGAACACAGAAAGACCATCACTCATGCCCTGGTCACCAGCAGACTCGACTACGGCAACGCACTCTACGCTGGAATAAACAAAAACCTCACACGCAAGCTACAGAACATCCAGAACGCCGCCGCAAGACTGGTCCTCAACCTGCCAAGAAACTGCCACATCTCCCAGCACCTGCGCACACTCCACTGGCTCCCCATCGAAGCTAGAGTCACCTTCAAGATGCTCACCCATGCTCACAAGACCCTCCACGACACCGGACTAGCATACCTGAACAGCTGACTCAAATTCCACGCACCCCAAAGGACCCTACGATCAGCCCAGCTCTCCTACGCCGTGGTCCCCCGCACCAGACCAGATCAGGCAGACGCTCCTTCTCCTTCCTCGTGGCCAGAGCCTGGAACGCCCTCCCGCTCCACCTCAGACAGACAACATCTCTCCCCATCTTCACAAGAAACCTCAAAACCTGGCTCTTCGACAGACCCCCTCCTTGATGGACTGGAACCTGCGAAACCCCCCTCCCCCAGCGCCTTGAGACCCTTACGGGTGAGTAGTAGCACTTAACAAACGTGTGATTGATTGAGCCTCAAATCAGTCATGCTTACCTGAAGTTGAGGCAAATTTTTCTCTCTCGTCAAAATCTCCATACTGGAGCATCATAGTGTTTTCTCTGCTGTGGCCAAGACTCATTGCAGTGTGCCCCGCCCAGTCACATGATCATATAGGAGGATTCCTGCTGTGACTCATCGGTGCACTCATCTACAAATGGAAAGTTTTTCCTCTGTGGATGGTTTTTGGCTCCACCCATCATGTGATCTTGAGGAAAACAATATTCTGCTAACAGTTGTGCTTATTCTCTGCCTGTGCATCACATTTAAACTTTATTTGTGGTATTCTGGATGGTTGTGCAATACTTGTCTCAGTTTTGTGGGAGGATTCCTACTGGTACCCATTAGTGCACACACCTACAGGCAGAAAGCTGCTAACAGTTAGACATATTCTCTGCTTGTGCTTCACTACTAAACTTTATCTGTACTGTTGTAGGTTGTTATGCACAACTTGTATCATTCACAGGTATCAGACACACAGGACATTGTGCCTCCCCGGTTTTTCCTAACTTCACCAGGTGAAACTACCATCCAATGGTCTAAATGTTAAAAAGCTTTTGCGCATTATGCAAAGGAGTGTGGGTCTAATCTCACTCCAGAAAGTTGTTGTTGATGCATTGCCTCAGATGTGAGGGACAAGACATTTTTGAAAATTTACCAGACCTAGAAAGGGATGATGAGGAGGAGAATGTTCTTAATGAATCTGAAACGTTTATAAAGGAATTGAATTCGCATTTTTTGCCCAAGGTCAGCACGGTTTTAGAGAGAGACCATTTTGGAATGAGAGAGCAGAAAAGTGGAGAGACTGTAGAAGAATATTTTACCCGTCTTTGGAAACTTGCCCCATCCTGTAGATTTGGGGCCACAGTGGAAGAACGTATAAGGGATCAGTTCATGCTGCAATGTTGTTCTGACAAGATAAGAATTATGGTTGAAGGATTATATCAAATTAAACTAAGTAATTACTATCACCAAACGTGTGGAACATTCCTTAGCCTGTGTGGAAGAACTGGAGAAAAACAAGATATCTGATATCTATAAGGAGGAGGTAAAGGAAGAGGAGGAAAAAACTAAACTATGCATTCAGCAGTAACGAGATTTAAAGGAGTGTTACAGGTGTGATTCTCCCAGGCATGTTGCCTCATTTAAGTGTACTGCTCTTAAAGTAGTGTGCAAAATTTGTGCAAAGAGAAGACACTTTGCTAAATGTTGCTGTTCACAAAATGGATCTAGTGATATAAATGGCATTTTCTCTGAACCTAAAGAAGTCATAGAAGATTGTATCTTGTCGGTGTCTACTACAGTAGAGGAAAAGAAACACCCAAAAGACTTAATTGCAATTAATGGTTTGTCATTGGAAGCCCTAGTAGACTCAGGGGCCTAGCTCACTCTTGTGCCATATGAAGTGTTTCATAAGGAGTTAAGTGGTATGGTATCTCTTGAGGAACCTGACGTCATACCTGGTGGCTATGGTGGGCAAACCATAGAAATTATGGTTTTTTTAAAGCAGAAATAAAGTTTCAGAGTAGTAGGATTAAAGGGAAAGTGCATGTTTCTGTTAAATGAGACAATGTGCTCAGTTGGCCTCACCAGAGAGATCTAGGAATTATGCTAGATCTCAATGCCTCTCCCTTAGTTAAACTCAGAGTAGATTACATAAATGAAGTACAGGGAAAGGATGTGAAAAAGATTCTGCAAATGGGAACTCAACCTGAATTTGTTGAAGAGTTTCCGAAGTGTTCCATGGGGAACTAGGATGCTTGAAAGGGTATGTGCATCAAATAAGGCTCAAAAGGGTTCTTTGCCTGTGGTGCACAACATGAGATCTATACCCATATCTATGAGAAATGCGGTTGAATCTGAACTGTAGAGATTAAGTGCTGAAGGCAAAATTAAACCTGTTGAGAATTCAGAGTGGGTTGTCCATATTGTGGTTGCTCGCAATCAGTCTGGTGAGATCAGTGGACCTGTGAGCTCTAAGCAAAGCTGTGATAAGTGATCCTTTTCCTTTGCCCAATATCACTGAAATGGTTTCATTATTACAAGCTGCCAAGTTCTTCACAAATCTGGATCTCGCTGCTGCGTATTACCAGATCAAATTGCATCCTGACTCTAAAGATCTTACTACTTTTATTACCCTTTCTGGCACGTTCTGCTTTGTCAGGATGCCGCTTTGTGTGGTGTCTGCATGGGAAGTCTTCCAGAGAGTAATGCACAAACGACATGATGACAGTGTAAGATGTGTACTGGAGACTCTCAGAAAGAAGGGTCCACCCCTTAAGGTGAACAAATGCAAGTTTGGGAAGGGAGAAATTTAATATTTAGGACACTGTATCAGTTGGGATGGTATTTCTCCAAAGAAAGCTCTTGTTTCCAATATTTTCCAATATCCAGACTCTTTGCAGTCCTAGTAAAAAGGACGAACTCCCGTCATTTTTAGGCATGGTTGCATTTCATGCTAAATTTATGCCAAATTTGGCACCTACAAAGTATAAGATGAGACAGTTACTGAAAAAAGGAAGGGAGTTTAAGTGGGGTGAGGATTGTGAAGAAGAATTTATCAATGTAAAGAAAAGTCTGGTGCAAGCAGATAATTTGCAATGTTTTGATCCATCTGAAAAATTTATTGTAGTGACAGATGCCAGCACATTAGGATTAGGTGCTGTATTAAGGCAGAGTGAGCAGGATGGGAGTAGTTATAAGACAATAGCTCACATCTCTAGATCTTTGCGTGGAGTGGAAACAAATTACTCCACGATTGAAAAAGAAGCATGGTGTGTCTTCTGGGCAGTCAAAAAATTGAAAACGTTCTTGTGGAGGAAGTTCTTCATGGTATTGACAGACCATAATCCATTGGTGGGGGTATTTTGCAAGAAAGGACTTGATGCCATTCCCATGCACATAAGCTGATGGGTTGTAGGATTGCAAGGTTATGCATTTGATATCCAGTATGTTCCAGGAGTTCAGAATAATGTGACTGACTGTTTATCTAGACTTACCTCCGTGATTGAAGAGAGTGATGGTGACTATGAAGAATATGTGAAAGTGTGTGTGATTTCTGAAGGAGTGATTTTAGAAGAAGATTGGTTAGAAGCAGTGGACAGTGATTCTGTGTTGCAAAAGGTAATAAGAGCCATACGTGAAGGGTGGAGTTTGGACACAAGTAAAGATTTGCAGTGCAAGGTTTCTGGAAAGTGAAAATGAATTGTCATATGAGAATGGAATGGTATTACGAGTGATGAGACTGGTAGTTCCAGAAAAACTAAGGGAGAAGTCATGACGCTGGGACAGGAAGGAGTCCAGGATTTGAGTAATGTGAGGGTTAGATTGAACTATTGGTGGCCTGGCATGGATCTACACATTGAGAGGGTGATAAGAGAATGCTTGGACTGCGTGAGGAGTGATAAGATTTTCAAAAATAAGGAATCCATTGTTGTAGACATTGTAGGTCCGCTGTATGGTCAGGGCACTAACATTTATCGTCGTTATCCTCATTGATCAGTTTTCTCGATGGGCTGAGATTTGAGTTGTGTAGGATAGACACAAAGAGAGGTATAGTTTTTTAAACTACATTTTCTGTGGAGAAGGTTTACCAGAAATCATGCTTACGGACAATGGTCCACATATTTTTCTAAAGAAATGGATACATTTCTCAAAAGGAAGGGAATTAAACATAGGAAATGCTCATTGTATCATCCCAAAGGGAATGGAACAGTAGAAAGGTTTAACAGGGCAATCAAAGAGTGTTTACAATTGGAGTTGAGTGCTCATAGGAACTGGAAAGAAGGTCTCAAGAGTTTCTTGTATGCCTGTAGGTTTACTCTACATTCTACAACGGGGAAGGTTCCTTTTGAAATGTTTAGAGGAAGGAAAGCCAATACAGAATTGTGTCCTGCCCAACTGGCCCTGGTCACAGTCCCACGTATCCGCAAGACTACACCAGAGGAAGATCCTTCTCCTACCTCGCAGCAAAGACCTGAAACACTCTGCCTCTCCTCCTCAGGCAATCACCGTCACTGCCTCACTCTAGAAAGGACCTCAAGACCTGGCTCTTCTTCTAAACCACAGTGCCTTCAACGGATCAGCAGCCCCCCCCCCCCCCTACAGTGCCTTGAGACCCTTAAGGGTGAGTAGTCGCACTTTAAAAGACACTTGATTGATTTATTGTCCTGGGTGCATGGCCTGGGGAAAAGGAAATTGTGTCCAGTGGGATGTGGATAATGGGTTGAGGAAGGAAATGAAGTCTGTTGCGAATCGTAGGTCCAACTATGATCTGCATAAGGCTGTCACTCAGCATAATTTTAATGTAGGTGACCAAGTAATGGTAAAGAATCAAGTGAAAACTGGCTGTGTCTCTAAATTAATGGGACCTTTCAAAATATTGAAAAAATATTGCAATGCAGTGAAGGTGGAAAATGGGAGGGTTTGGAACTTGAACCTAGTGGTGGCATTTAAAGGGTCATCATCTTTTTATAGAGTGAGTGACTGTTCATCAATTTCTATGCTTTGGTGAATCACAGTACAAGTGTTTTTGTTTGTGATTTCTTACCTCGTTTTACAAAAGAATTTGTATGTGTTTTGAACCTCTATCATAATGTATTGTGTTTTAGAAGTAGTTTTTTAGGGTCAGTAATTTAGCAATGATATCGTATTGGTTTTGCTGTTGGAGGGATGGTGTGTGGTATCTTCTAGAAGATTTCCACTAGAGAATGCTGCCATGGAATGTTGGCTGCAGTCCACGTTGCCGTGGGGAGATGAGTAATGTTCTAGATCTGGCAGTCGAGCCAAGATCCTGTTGTTGGTGGATGTGCGGTGCTCTTAACAAAGAACCTACATATCAAAACCTGGATGGCTTGATCTTTACACCAAGCTACCCTCACACAACCCACTGTCAGCCCCTGCGTTCTTGCCACGGCTGCAGCTACCATTGATGGAACATGTGCAAAGGGTCAAGGGCTCATAGCCATGAGAGACCCATTGAACCCTGATAATTGCCATATTTTACTACCCAAACAGTAACCAAAGGGGCCATTTTCCTTGCTTGCACCATGAGACATAACATTCTTACTATGCCACTGCTCTACCCGCCCCTTCCTTCCATATACCTCATATATGTGCAGGAGGATTTGCAGCATAATTGCCACAGATTTTCTAATGTAGACACTCTGCACCAGCTTGCCCAGCCTGCAGTGGGGGCAGTTTTCCTGGGGGAAAGGAAGTAGAGGATGCTATTCCTGCATTAAAACTGCATATTTTAAAGATTGATGTGGGAGTGAAATATCGACACTGATGTCAGGATGATATGTATTCTGGAGTGCATTGTGTTATAAAATATTGTTGTAAAGATTTAGCGCCTACTACACATATTGAGGGTGCTGAAGCTTTTACCCACTGGATAGCAACCAACACCATGTATGGTGGGTGGTCACAATTAAGCCTGGGCGCAGCATGCGGAGTTTCACTCTGTGGAATTCTGCGGAGTTACTGAAAAACTCCAGCAAATTACACGGAGTTCCATGAACGTGTGGAGCATTGCACCAGCTGTCCAGCACACACATTTTGATTGGGGTTTTTTACGTCATGTGAAGGTGTGCTCACTCTCACTGAAGTTCCCACTTCCTATCTCATTCACTTTTGAAGGCAAACCTGCCTTGTAGACTTTCTTTGCCCCTGTCCCTTCTGGACCCCTGCATGGCTCACACAACGCTGTCTCCCTTGGTTATGCTTGAAGACGACGGGAAGGAAGGACACGTCCTGCCGGCTTGTAACGTGCAGAGAAGGGAATGGATTGAGTGCTGTACAGTAGAGTGCAACAATCAATTCCCACCTCCTAGAATTGAAGCTGTGTGGTATATGGTTCCTATGCTGCAACGTTCCTACTTCACACACAGCCCTCTGCCTACCGCCCATAGAGTTGCACTTAGCTGGGGAAGGAGCATCTCCTCGCCTCTATTTGCATGTTCTTTTGGCCTGTCGCGTCAGTGTACCTCTGATTTTACATGGGGAGCAAGAGCCTTAGAGAAAACAACCCAATACCTTTTTTTAACCTGTTTTTATGATTAATTGCACTAAGTATTCTCTTCGTTAAAACACTGCCCATTGACTTATCCCTAAAACAGTTGATCTGTCAGCTGTATAGGAGTACAGTGTTATTTTAAATTAACAGGTGTCTTCATTAATTTAGTTCTTATATCAATAAAGTTCATGAACTTAAGAAATTGCACCTGACAGTGAACGTGGTAAAGGTTATTTCTGCACATGCTCCCCTCCAAATACAGCAAAGGGACAAGTGCTCTCAGCCTGTGAGGGAGAGAGGTCAGGTTCTCAGCTGAACAACCTACTGTGCATTATTGTGTATTATTGTGCTCTTCAAAAGTCCTTAGAATAGCTCGTACATTTTGTCCAGAACACAGACAGCAATGTAGTTTTTCTAAGTCCTCAATTCCATTACAATTTTAGCCCCGCTACCAGCATGGTGGAGACAACATGGTATTAGCTATGTGCTAAAGCAATTTGCTATATAGTCACATGCATCTGCAGTCTTTAGCTTCCAGGTAGGAAACTAATTGAGACTCCTGCCACCTGTAACATCCAATTCCCTAAGAAATAAAATAGCAAAGCACTCTTCCCTTCTGGAGACACACAGCCAATCCCATCTGTGATAAGGCAAATCATTTCCCATGATTCAGCATCAAACATATCTCTCCTAAGGGATATTTAGAAGCTGGTTATCGCTTTTTGTGCCATTCAAAAAAACTCATTGGGAATTTAGGGCATGATTTGTGCTTTAACGTTTAAACTTTTCTGTTTTTCATAAACAAGCTCCCAAGGTAGGAGTTTGTTTCTGAAATAAATAAGCAACTAATGGCCCCAACCCCCTGGGAGTGTGGGACTCATTATTTGTTTTTTTCTTTCCACACCACCATGTTTTTACCTGGTGGTGACTGACCGAAAAAAGGACATTACATTGTCCACCCTAAATAGGCAGGGTTGTGTAAAGGCCCCTACTGCCGGGTACTCCAGGAAGATTCTGTCAACAGAGCCAAAGGGGGAATTTGGTAAACTGAAAACTCTCTTGTGTTTGTGATGGAGTACCCTGGTCGCCAAACTCTAAATCAGGCCTTTAGTCTAAAAAACATAAATGGCTGTACCTATGAACTAAGAATTACAAGGACATCAAATGCTGTTTCTGTTTCGCACTTTGCAGAGTTTTGCAGAGCAGAGGATTGGTAAAAAACATATTCTTTCCTACAAATGCCCTCTCAAGCGAGGGTGGGAAGGTGATAGCTATCAATAGTGCAGCAGGTGCAGCAACGCCCGGGGCCATAAGAGGCCTTCAGCATTCTAAATAGTTCTATTTTTTTATATCAAAACATGGGATAGGGCCATTTTCTTTGCTTGTCTCATATTGCACATACCAAAAGCATTGTCTTTGCTTAGTTAAAGCCTATTTGATGAATTAGTCACGCTTTTGTCTAGTCCCGGGACATCTTCGGTGGGTGTTCAGCCTGATTTTTATTTTTCCATCTTCGCACTCCAGTTAACAGGCAGTTCTTCAAACGATTTGTTGCGCTCCTCGCAAGGAAGGAGCCAACTGTGAAACTCATCCCAATCACAGCCGAGGAAGAAGAGTCCGCAGAGGCACCTGATGAATTCAAGTGCAGCAAGTAAATCTGTCCACTCTGTGGTGGGGCAGTGAAAATGTTGTAATCAGGTAGAGCCATATTTGCAGTTCAAACAGTTTAAAAAAGCAGTGAACCATTCAAATCTGGAATATGTAATTTCAGAGCATTCAAGTTCTTTTCAGACCTTCTATCATCTCTTAGAAGCATTCTGGTTGCCACCAGGCTGCAGCGCAGCCTTCTCTTCATGAAGAAGGGGCATAACACAGGCCACTGCAGTGTAGGGGTACCCCCAACCCTTCAGGGACTCTTCAGACCTTCATGGTGCCCCCATCTAGGTCACTTCTAATGAACATCTGCGAGAGATGGGAGACTGAGGAGGACCGCTTCACATTCTGCAGAGGGGCATCATTTTGCATCACACCAGTTCTGTTTTAGACTGCGACCACTCAGGACAGGCTTTGGACAGAAAATAGGCATTGGGCACCAAATTAAAAGAGCCCCTGATTAGCGAATCGGACAACTGTGAAAGTGCCGCAAGGGCCAGATGTAGGAAGCCTTTTTGCAAATGTCCGGATTTGCAGAATTGCTCCCCTCGCAAATGCAAAAAGTCTTTTGATAATGTATCAAACCCAACTTATGATTCGATAAAACATTACTGAATTGCCATTTGGGTTTACGACTCTACCCTGATTCGGTATTTGGTAGTGGCATGTTTAGGGCGTCCCTTCCAAATATTGGGAACAATTAAAGAAAAACTAGAGGGTCACTGATAAAGCTATATACGTATTGAGAAGAGGGCAGGGAAACAACAAAATAAGCAACAACAGAGACTTCTCCAAAACCAGTTAATTAAGATACGGCAATATGTCCATAATACAAAAACTGTTATCCAACAGACCAATGGTTTTTGATGTTTATTGGTCAAAAGTATAAAAATGCTGTCGATAGATCTTTTTTCTTTTTTTTACATAAATATTTTCATTGTATAAACATACTGTTTTTGTATTATGGACATATTGCTGTATCTTAATTAACTGGTTTTGGAGAAGTCTCTGTTGTTGTTTATTTTGTCCCTTCCAAATACTGCATCATAGTGGTATGTATTAATATTTTGTGACCGAAAAGCGGTCATAAATCATTAATGTTTTACCCATTCGCAAATGGAAAGCGGATGTCCCTTTCTTCCCCTCTGTGAATTTTGAAAAAAAATATTTTTAAGAATATGCAGTGGTCTAAAAAATTACACTTTTCATTTTCTTTTGTTTAAACCCTTCCCATTTTCCTATAAAGAAACCAGGTTTGAGTTAAAGAAAAAAAAATACTTTATTTAAAAGCAATCACAGACATTGTGGTCTGCTGACCTTGGCAGGCCACCATCCCTGTGATAGCTGCGAGTCCTAGTGGGTCACAATGTGTGACCTATCTCCTTAATATTCATAAGATCGGTTAGATTCCAACCCACTACGAATCTGTAATTTTCAAATCAACCTATTAGTACATAGGTCACTTCGCAAATTACTACATTCATCGCAAAACTACTGATTGCAAATTGCGTCCAGTAGTTTGTGACCAAGTGTACGTACATCTGGCCCCATAGCTCCAAAATGGGGTAGTTTTGAACTTGTAAAGACAGGCTGTACACGTGTTTTGCAAGGAATGGAGTTGAGATTGCATGCATTTGTGCTTTCTGCAGGCAATAATTGTGGTAATATCATGGAAATCAACAGTAAAAACTAACACCATCAGGCAATAAAACAGGCCCACAAACAGCCAAATAAACACCCCACAGAGTAACCTGTCAGACCAGTCCTTCAGGCACTGTCTGATTGCCCTATAGGCCAATCCAGCCCTGCTGGAACATCTTATTGTGATTTCTTGTGCTGGAGTTTGAGGAGAATAAACATTTTACAGGGGTGTGCCAAGTTGTGAGATATGTCACCTCGTAACTTCAAATTGTTATTTATATTGCAAAGCATTAAAAAAATAAACAAAGGAAAGCTTGAATACCCCTTCACAGCTGCAATAATTCCCTCATCAGGGAAGGGCCATGGAGGACAGTGGATGAACGTTTGGCTCTGTGGCAGTCCCCAGTTCTTTCCTTCAGACTCAAGTGATGCCTTCGCTTCAGAGCTTCCTCGCTTGACATAATGCAACATAGCCACATCCTACACCAGGGCTTTCTTCATGGCCTGCAGAAGACCCCATACAGGGAAAAACAGTTCCAAGCTACCCTCACACAACCCATTGTCACCCCCCACTCTCTTGCCACGGCCGTAGCTACCATTGATAGAGCAAGTGCAATGGCACCAGGACTCTGAGGCATGAGTGACCCATTGAACGATGATAATTGCCGTATTTTACTACCCAAACAGTAGTCAAAGGGGCCATTTTCCTTGCTTGCACCAGGACACAAAACATCCTTGCTATTCTACTGCTCTACCCTCCTCTTCCTTCCATATACCTCGCACATGCGCAGGAGGGTCTGCAGCATGGTTGCCACAGAATTTCTAATGTAGACATCCTGCACCAGCTTGCCCAGCCTGCAGTGGGGCAGTTTCCCTTTGTTTTCAGTGAATTCTAGCAAAATCAGGAAACTTCACCTGCCTTCAGCCTCGTGACGTTTCCCGACTTTGCCCAACTAGAAGAAAGGAAGTAGAGGATGCTATTCCTGCATTAAAAGTGTGACTGTTTAAGAGTGATGTGGGAGTGAAATATCGACCCTGATGTCAGACCGATATGTATTCAGGAGTGTGTTGTGCTATATTATATTGTTACAATACGTGTCTGGTGGCTCAGTGGACTAATGCATCCACTGCAGGGGCCTGTGTTCAACCTCATGGTCACAGGTTCGAATCCCAGTGGGTCCACTCAGCCTTTCATCCATTTGAGGACGATAAAATGAGTACCGTTGGGTAACAATAAACATCTGTTATTCAGCGCCAAGATGCCCCGTTGCTGGGGTGAACGTGCGCTTTACAAATACACATGTTATGTTATGTTATATACCGCTTACTACCGCTATGTGAAGCACTTACCCACAGAATAGCAAGCTACACCATGTATGATGTGTGGTTGGAAGGTGTTGCTTTTCTTTGGAATCTATGTATGAAGTTTTTTCATGTGTGTGTGATTGGTTTGATAAGACAGGTGGTTGATTCAGTGAAAAATGGAGGGTATCCCTCTCGTCTGTCAATCAGGCGTCTAGCAACTTGCATCCTGAAGAGGTATCCATCTAGTGTTTGTGCACCACTTCATTGATGTTACAGAATGAGTGTCTGACATTTAGATTCTCAATGCCTGCACTCCTCCCCTCCCTCTCGCCTCTTTTTTTCTAATGGTTGTCATTGTGGTTTTCGTTTTGTTATGAATGATCTAAAAACAGATAGCTTTAAGAATCAGATTTTATCTCTATTCTGATATTTATTTGTTTATATTTAATATTATGGTGTCTTACACAAGGCAGTTTACAAAACAGTAATTGAGGATGTAGTTTCATTCGCTAGATATTCAAAGTCACAAATAAATGCTGCCATTCTTGATGCAACAGAGAAAATGATAGCCCTACTCTGAACATTTACTAGTGGCTACATTGGAAGGTGGGGGATCGCGGCGATTGGCCACTTTGCCCATACCTCAAAACATCTCTGCAGAGGTGCAACAGGGATACACTCACTGTGCTATAGTCAGCACATGTTCTTCCATAGTTCACTACAAATAGAAAGAGTGAAGGCAGAGCAGATAGAAATTAGAAGGTTATTCCACAGGTGTGGGGAATGGGGATGAGCAAAAACATAAAGAGACAGAGGTCAGGAAGCAGAAGAAAGTGAGACCCTGAGTGCAGGGAATGAGTTGGAGTGTATGGAGAAATAAAAGAACAAAATAACATGGAGCAAAGAAGACTTCCATACTTTTATTAGTTCATTCCATTGCACATGTTGTCGTGAGGTTACTTAGGCTCCGGCCGCAAACACTTCCAATTTTATATGCTTTTGTTTAAAGTTGACATCTTTTTAAACAATGACTTTTAACACACATTTGCTTTGATGACTGTATTGGATAATATTCTCAGAAAAGGGTTTGATTACACTTACACTTCTTCGTAGTCACATTATCAGGCCTTGGAACAGTCTATACAAAGACTTGGTACCCTATGCAAAATCTCGTTGTTTGTTGTTGTCCTTTCGGCGACAGCTCTTGGTGGGTAGAATCAACAATGACAGCTGAACCAGAGCTCAGGCACAGAATGAATTGGTCCAGTTCATGATGTAAACTGTACCAAGCCTTTGTGTAGGCAGGGAAGCATTTCAATGGGTTGTCAAGGGCACTCCATGCCTGAATTCTAGCCCAGCTGAATCCCGACACTATCCTGCGAAGGACGAAGGCCTGTTCTACACCAAGAGTGGCTGATAGATGACATACATCCACAGGTAAATGGGGAGTTAGACCACTCTAAGGTAAAAAGCATATTTTTTCGGTAAAAATCGCAACCGTTTCGCAGACTTGTGGCAGTTTGTTTTTTAAAACAAGCGCAGTCTCTAACACTTGTTCAAAGATTGGCCTTTGGGTGGGCCAGGTCCCGGTGGTAAGAGTATATTAAACAAAAGTGGAGGGGGGTAAATGAGCCCCCCCTCCCTAAGGGCAGTTTCAGCCCTGGGGACCACCACCTCCCCAGGGCTTACATGCAGCATGGGAGGAGGGCCGCGCAACCCCCATCATAGGGCTAATAGGAGCCCCGGGGACCACCGCCTCCCCGGGGCTTCATCGGGAAATTGGAGGGGAGCTGCACGGACTTCCCTCCTTGCCCCAGTAGCATGCCAAGGACCACCAAGTATTGTCGTCTTATCTTGACGAGGATTCATGTTATCACAGATTTGTGAGTGAAGACACTCAAGGAACAATCATATTGCAGAAATTACATGCAGACAATGTCACTGGAGACATTACCTCGAGGCCTTTACACAGCTGCAGTGTAAAATATGCACTAGACATTAACCCAATGAGGTAGCACTTACTAATTATCAGTGGAAAGTACTCCAGTTGGGTAGACATTTTAGGGAAAACTGTGGACTCTTCTTGGATAAAATGAAGTTCCATTTTGGTACTGATGCTCCTTTCACAGAAATTAAACCTCAACATGAAACACTTACAAATACAAGCACAGCAGGTGCCCAAGTTGTAGCTCCACTTATGTAAAGAACAAATGAGCCTAACTTCTTGGGCTAGGCGAAGACAAAGCAAGTGTGTTTCCTGTCATATTCCATATTGAAAAACAAGCTGAAATCCTTAATGGAGGTGTTTGCATTGTTGATCTATTGGAGGGCAATCTGATCTGAGTGACTGTGTTTAGTAGTTTCTTTCTTGTCTTGAGAGCAGAGTCCATGGTTCTCCCTTTTAAATACCGTGAGTATGCAAATGCCCAAAATCATCTGCAAGGTCTGCCCATTTGGTCCGCCCCATTTTCCTTAGCAGTATGCAAAGGTCTTCCAAACGTTTTCCACGTTGATGGACAGCTTACCAAAAGGCCTCCAATCGTGTTTCCCTCCGATTTTGACCCTTGTTGCAGAGGAATTATGAGGACATCTCCACCAAACAAAGAAGCACTTACTTCATAAAGTTAGGAGGAAGTTCCCTTGTTTGGTAGAGATTCCCCTCTTTGTAGTCTTGTCCTCTTCCAAGATGAAGATTTATGTTAGCATAGATTTGTGGATCAAGACGCTCAGGGAACAATAACATTGTCAAAATTACATGAATGCAAGGTCACTGGAGACATTTCCTTGTGGTCCATTATGCAGCTGTAGTATAGAATATGCACTAGTTATTACCCGAGGTAGCACTTATTAATTAACCAGTTAAAAGTATTCCAGTTGGGTAGACTTTTTCTGCAAAACTGTTGACTCTTGGTGGATTATGGGGCAGGTGATGTTCCGTTCTGGCCCAGTCACTCACACACATACTGGCACATCCCTCTCAGGCTGTTCTCGTCCCTGGGGACCGCCACCTCCCTGGGGCAGGCCCTAAAAATAAGAAAGGAAGGGGGCCAGGAGGCCCCTCCCCGGGAGCCATAGATGGCCCTTGGGACTGCCACCCCCCAGGGCTGGCTCCTGCTATGTCTGCGGGTGCCCACCCCTGGGACATAGCTGCTTGCTGTGGCTTAGCTGGAGCTTCACCGCTCCTGCCAAGCCACAGCAAATGCTCCACTTCCAGCAAGTGAGAGCATTATAAATGCTCTTGCTTGCTGGAAGCAGAGCAGAATTGCTTTTATAAACAGGGAGCTGTGTTTCCAGCAGCTCCATGGCTTTGAAAGCAATGCTGGCACCTGCAGGAGGCAGGGAGCCGGCAGGGACACAGGGGCCTTTTTTCTACCCTGCGATCCCTAACGAAAGTCACTGGGTGCCCTGGGTGGGACCATGGAACCCAGAATGGAGACCGGGCCCCAGTGGATAGGGTCTTCAGGATCGATATTAGCCCCTCCACTCTATAAAAATATAATTAAAGAAAAAGCCAGCCCCCAGAGGCCAAAATTGGCCTTAGGAGGGGTCCCACGCAGCCCCTCCCCTATATTTAATGGAATAAATTAAAGAAAAGGCTGGAGTCGCCTTGGGAGTTGGTCCCCAGGACCGAAATCGGTGGGGGAGAGCCCCCCCCCTCCACCATTCAAAAAGGCCTGTCCCTGGGCATGGGGTCCCTGGGGCTGAATTGACCTGGTGTAGGGGGGGCCTTCCCTAATAAAACAAAAATATTTATTAAAAAACGCCGCCGGGAGAAGTTGCCGAAGGCCCCACCCCCTTTCACTAACACTCTGCAAAGGGGCCTCCTGGTGCACATCTTGTTGGGGGATGAATTTCCCTTGACTGCTAAGGGTCCTTGGGGGCCAGGAACCCTTCCTGTTATCTCCAGTAAGTCCTGCACAGCAGGATTGCTGAGAGGTGTTCGGAGGTCATGCCCCCTTTCTCCACAACTTTGCAAATATGCCTCCTGGCACACTACTAGTTGGGGGGAGAAGTCCTCTTGAATGCTGAGGGTCCTTGGGGGCCAAGAATCCCTCCTGTTACAACCAGTAAGTCTCACACAGCGGGATTGCTGTAAGCTGGTCGGACGTCCCACCCCTTTCTCGACCACTCTGCAAACACGACTACTAGTTAAAAAAAGATAGAAATTCACTTAAAAACCAAAGGTTGCAGAGACGTTATAGCTAGGATATAGAATTAAAAAACCTTAGAAATTCACTTAAAAAGCAAAGGTTACATGGACGTTATAGTTAGGAAATAGAATTTAAAAAACAGAAATTCACAAAAAAACAAAGGTTACAGGGACGTTATAGTTAGGCTCAGATTTCACTTGTAAAAAAACATAGAAATTCAAGCAGTTATGGTTACCTGAGCTAATTATAATTTACGCCCCCGTAATGCACTTCTTATGACCACACATATTACATCACTCTTGACACGCTCAGTGGCATCACTGGTGACAACTCAAATGACATCACTAATGACATCATCCACAGAACCACTCACATACCCACTCACACCCCCATACAATCTCTTGTACGCTCACTCACACACCCACACAACCACTCACATACCCAATCACAGACCCTTACCAGTACTCACACACCAACTCACTCCTCCATAGAGCCACTCACACATACACCCACTCACTCACTCATACAGCCACTTATACAACCATTCACTCAAAGATACAGACACTCATACAACCAGTCACTCACCCTCACAGCCACTCACACAGCCATACACTCACCCATACAACTACTTACACTTTGGGGTCGATTCCGATCTCGGCCGGTATGGCACCTAACACCATTCGACCGGAAAAAAACCCAGCCGAATGCGTGTTTCCCGACCGATTCGAACAGTCGTCCGAACGAGCAAGTACGATGCGCATAACAGCACAAATTCCGAGCGAGACGTACTTACCCATTCCAGCTCCTGTTCACCGCCCGAGCCGGATCCGTAAACGCCGAATCGAGTCGCACGGAAGCAAAAATACAGCACCTTCCGGCCGGACTAGTACGATGCGCTTTCCATACGCGCCGAACCCGTCGCTACGTCCGGCACGTCAGAGCATCCGGGAGAGCCGCACATAAGCTCCGATTCGCGCCACAAGACGATCCACGGCTACGAGACGAACAAGCCAGCCACGAGTACGAGTCCAAGCAACGAGAAACACGAACGAGACGAACCAACCATGAATCCCATCGCGCAGGTCCTACCAATACTCTACATCTATTACCGGAACCGGTACGGACGCGTGCGGCGCAGACGATAAGTCAAACACCCACTACACAACATATGTCACACACACATAGGGATGCAGAAATGACGTACACTAGCAACAGCAGAACCATAGGGGCGGGATGGTCATCACCAATGTCATACACACCCATAGGGTCCTGGATGCCTACCACTACCACCACCCCACTCATGGGGGGCTGGATGCCTGTCACTACCACCACCCCTACTCATGGGGGGCTGGATGCCTACCACTACCACCACCCCTACTCATGGGGGGCTGGATGCCTACCACTACTACCACCCCACTGATGGGGGCCTGGATGCCTACCACTACCACCACCCTACTCAGGGGGGGGCTGGGTGCCTGTCACTACTACCATCCCCACTCATAGGGGAATGGATGCCTACCACTACTACCACCCCACTCATGGGGGCCTGGATGCCCACCACTACTACCATCCCCACTCATAGGGGGATGGATGCCTGTCACTACTACCATCCCCACTCATAGGGGGCTGGATGCCTACCACTACTACCACCCCACTCATGGGGGCCTGGATGCCCACTACTACTACCACCCCTACTCATGGGGGGCTGGATGCCTACCACTACCACCACCCCTACTCATGGGGGGCTGGATGCCTACCACCAACACCCCCTACCCATGGGGGCTGGATGCCTACCACTACCACCACCCCTACTCAGGGGGGCTGGATGCCTACCACCAACACCCCCTACTCAGGGGGGGCTGGATGCCTACCACCAACACCCCCCTACCCATGGGGGGCTGGATGCCTACCACTACCACCACCCCTACTCATGGGGGGCTGGATGCCTACCACTACCACCACCCCTACTCATGGGGGCTGGATGCCTACCACTACCACCGCCCCTACTCATGGGGGCTGGATGCCTACCACTACCACCACCCCTACTCATGGGGGCTGGATGGCTACCACTACCACCACCCCTACTCAGGGGGGCTGGATGCCTACCACCAACACCCCCTACTCAGGGGGCTGGGTGCCTGTCACTACTACCATCCCCACTCATAGGGGGCTGGATGCCTACCACTACTACCACCCCACTCATGGGGGCCTGGATGCCCACCACTACTACCACCCCTACTCAGGGGGGGCTGGGTGCCTGTCACTACTACCATCCCCACTCATAGGGGGATGGATGCCTACCACCAACACCACCCCTACTCATAGGACGGGTAATGCTTTACACAACCAGCATACTCCAACATAAGGAATGTAAGGAAAACACATCCCCCCAACACCATGACAAGCGTGTGTAGACTGTGTCAAATGCCTACAACACTGAACATGAAATTGAACATACAAAGTGACCCCTATCACATGTGTCACACATAAATGTGCGTGGCCTCCACAATGCAAGCAGACCATGACCACAGTGGCAATGGGGTCTAAACCCCCATCATCACAGTGACCAAAAGGTAAGTGTGGGGTCCATAGCTGAAGCACATTTTGAACATTGTGGCAATGGGGCCTAAACCCCCATCATCACAGTGACCAAAAGGTAAGTGTGGTGTCCATAACTGAAGCACATTTTGAACATTGTGGCAATGGGGTCTAAACCCCCATCATCACAGTGACCAAAATGTAAGTGTGGGGTCCATAGCTGAAGCACATTTTGAACATTGTGGCAATGGGGCCTAAACCCCCATCATCACAGTGACCAAAGGGTAAGTGTGGGGTCCATAGCTGAAGCACATTTTGAACATTGTGCCAATGGGGTCTAAACACCCATCATCACAGTGACCAAAATGTAAGTGTGGGGTCCATAGCTGAAGCACATTTTGAACATTGTGGCAATGGGGTCTAAACCCCCATCATCACAGTGACCAAAATGTAAGTGTGGGGTCCATAGCTGAAGCACATTTTGAACATTGTGGCAATGGGGTCTAAACCCCCATCATCACAGTGACCAAAAAGTAAGTGTGGGGTCCATAGCTGAAGCACATTTTGAACATTGTGGCAATGGGGTCTAAACCCCCATCATCACAGTGACCAAAATGTAAGTGTGGGGTCCATAGCTGAAGCACATTTTGAACATTGTGGCAATGGGGTCTAAACCCCCATCATCAGAGTGACCAAATTGTAAGTCTGGGGTCCATAGCTGAGGCACATTTTGAACATTGTGGCAATGGGGTGTAACACCCTATCATCACAGTGACCAAATTGTAAGTGTTGTCATGGAAAAAGCTGCAAAAGCCAAACTGCGTGGATTCTCCCTGGTCACAGAACAACAAACACATCAGTGGCATAGTAGTGCTTGTGTCCCATAGCAACATAGATTGGGTGAGGCAAACAGTGCAGTGCAAAGAAGACATACCTATGGCCATGTGCAGACAAACATCATCCATGGGGGCTGACACTGTCAACATTCATCAATAACACAATGACAGAAGTGACCATCATAATGCAGACCCACATATCTGCACCAATGGGCACACAAATGTAGATATCCTGTGGAGACTGTAGATGTGAGGTGAACAAATACCATACCATGCCAGCAACGGGACATACAAACCATGATCACTGTGCTGACTGATGACCTAGGAGTCCCAGGGACAGCAGGGGAAACACACCAAACAACATACAGCCAATGGCACACTAAAGATATGCCAATGCAGTGGTGCAGATGCACAAACACAAACATGCAGCCCCACACTGCATATCAGACACAACAGGTGAGGGGGTGGTGGTGCCAGTGTCCCCAGGCAACCACACAACACGTGAGGAGGCCTGAATCACAATTACACAGATGTGCATACAGTGCCACACAAAAGTAACTCATGGATCCGAATACCCTATGTGGGCAATCAGGCATTGTCAGATGAGAGGGAGCCCAAATTACACATGTCACACAAGCCTGTAGGAACAGCAACTAACACAGCAAGACACAGACCCACCACAGCACCACCCCCAGGGTCCCCACATTGTGGTGACACTGGCCTGCATGATAATCCCACTCTGATGACAATGCTAGATGTCGTTCACACTGTGAACCACAGTCATGTGTCCTGAGCAACAAACTACCATCACACCTACACAAGCACAAATCACTCAAGACAGCCTGTCAGCCAAGGCAAATATGGAGGCAGGGGCCTAGCCGTGAAACAACTCTCATCTGCACACACTCAACACCACACACCTTGATCCCCACCAATGTGCAGCTGTGAAGCTCACATGCACTGGTGACATTGCACATGCACCCATGACAATACCAGGGGTGGTGGTGGGAACTAAGGTGCAGACACCCATCACACATGGCCAGTCAACAAGACTCGGGAATGTCTGACACACTGCACAGTACGCCGTACATGGGCATGACGTCAATACCACACCAACCAAAGGGATCCCGGCCACAGTCACACACCAATGAAGAGGTCATGGTCACCCACAAAGAACACACATAGACAACTACCAACACTGCAGCTCTGACCCTGAGGAGTGGCAGCAGTCACACACACAATGTGTCACAGTCACTTGAAAGCTAACACAAACTGTAAATTACATGACTGGTGTAACCAACAAGTGCCAAGGGGAATCCTGACTGTGTCTCATCTGCGTTTGCCCACAAACACAGCCCTGACAGCAAACACACCTATGGGTGACACCCTGATGACCAGTAATGTGCCATGCACCCACATCCCAGAGAAGCCAGGGAGAAGACTTTGCGGGAACATAGGTCAACTCAGCAAGCATCACAAACAGGAACATCACTAGGGATCCCAGCCTGCCTAGCAAAATGGAAGTGAACACACACAGACATGCTCACACAACACACACCTTGGGCTCAGGCAATGTCACAGAATTACACACTTAAAGCAAAAGGGTCCATACCATCCATTGAATAAAATCGTTCTGGAATCAAAAATCTTAAAAATCTTAAAGAGGGTAAATGATGCTCTCCTCTTCAAACATAAATCCTTGTATTACAAGATGTTTTTCTTATAGGTATGTATACTGGTGCCACCATCAATTGATTAAAATCAGGATACGATTGCTGAGGGATTCAATATCTCCAACTTTTGTGGTATGCAAAAAACACGCTACAATTTAGGCTGATATGCCTATTTATGGGGCGTCGTTACACAGATACGCGCACAGCCACTGGATATGGCCTCTGTTGTCCCACCTGATACAACAACCACGGCCTCCCTGCAGCCAGTATACAACATCCGGATCGGGTGGCACCAGTATACATACCTATAAGAAAAACATCTTGTAATACAAGGATTTATGTTTGAAGAGGAGAGCATCATTTACCCTCTTTAAGATTTTTAAGATTTTTGATTCCAGAACGATTTTATTCAGTGGATGGGTTAGTTCAATCAAACACTAACACCATTTATTAGTGGCTAGAAAACTGTCCTGAAGAAGGTGTTTATTTTACGTATTCACCGAAACGCTGCGTCGACAACTGTTTTCTTAAAATTACGGACTTTCTATGAAAAATTCTGACGATGATAACTGTTCTCTCAAAATTACTGACTTTTTATTAAATGCTTTTATGATTATTACGTGTCTAATACTATGTACGACAATTGTTTCTTGATAATTACGGATTTTTATGAAATGTTTTTATGACTATTATTTGTTTATAATTGTGTATCTTTGATGTAATGTTTTTATGACATTGTCTTTTATAAAGATTGAAGTGAATAAACAACTTATGTAAACTTACTCTGAGGGTACTTGATGTTATGTTGTGACTTCATAGTATTGAACAAACTGCTTTATCCTCCTTTATTTGCTAGCTCTTTAACCACCAACATTAGTTCAACGTGTGATTTTTCACCACTGGTAGGGACCCTTTTGCTTTATATGATTCCCCTGTCCCGAATTGGATTGTAAGGGGGCTTCCCTTTGTTTTTTCCTTACAGAATTACACACTGCCATGAGGGGACTCCACTGCTGTGCAAGGAAAGCTGTGCCATACATAGTCCCAGTAGGGCTCTATCATGTCAGCAGAACACTTGGTCACTCAGTCAACAATTAGCACATAATGAAGGCTCACGTCATATCAGCCTGGGCATGGGACTGTCACCGGAAACATCAGCACAGATCCAACACACATGTGTAGCAAGTTGCACTGATAACACAGATGAGTCCCTCCCCATTGATGCCCAAACTTGCATGTCCAGTGGAGATGGTCACACGGTCAGGGAAATAGATAAATAGAACAATGGCAAGCACAACAGATGTGCAGGGGTGTAACCCACAGATGTGAAATTGCAAATAAAAGTAGGGGATCCCATTGCCAAATCTTGAAAACATGACACCCTCATATTGCTGCAAAGGATTACATGGATACACAACAGGATAGGACACATTCTCCCTGGACCACATGGGGTCCTGCACAGTAACACCTCCTTATCCTGACATCAAAATTCACCATCACTGCAGCAAGGGCATGGTTAGCATCATCAACATCATGTACATATGAAGCAAAACCACTAGAGAACGGAAAATAGCTTTATTCCAGCATATGTGTGTGCAAAAGTGAAAGTTCAGAAAAATAACAAAGGCCAATGGCCAGTCCATCATCAGAGTCCAAACAGGGTGACAGTGGCAGATGTCACCCTTAGCATGCATGCACTGCTACACACCAGGGACATTCCCTTCGGAGGGGCAGACGGGGGGGCCGGCCAGGCACCGCAGGGACAGGATCAGGGCTCACCAGAAGGAGGCAGGGAAGGGGTGGTGGGTGCTGGAGAGTCACTGACAGCTGCAGTGGAGGTGTATAACATGGTGTGTGCCGGCACAACTGGGGGGCATGAGTCAGATGGTGTAGGTGCCGGCACGACTGCAGTGGTCTGTGCAGATGCAGTGGACAGGTTCCCCACTGCAGTCCCCAAGTCAGACGGGGTGGTAGTGGACTCCACTACAGTGCCTATCTCCAGGGGAGTAGAATGGGGTTCAGGTAAGGTGTGCAGGACAGAGGGTGAGGACACGGTCTCCACACCAGTGGCACAAACAAGCGCAGCGGGGGTGTGGTGCTGGAAGAGCAAGTGGTAGGGGGAGAAGGCCGGATCATTTTGGGGATGGTGTATCTGCGGGTGGGGGAACCTGGGGCAGGGTGTGGTGGGGGAACCTGTGGAGTGGGGGCCCGAGGGATGGAGGAAGGAGACTTGGTGGTTGTGCTGCAGGGCGGCGGAGGGGCCTTGTTCTTCCGGGACCGGGAGGACTTGCGGATGGGGGCCTCAGTCTGTCTGTGCCTGGGGGAGGGTGTCCGGGGTGAGGGGCACTCCCTCTGTGTGGGTGGACTTCCTCTTCCCCTGTATGCAGGATCAGCTGGATTGGAGGGGAAGAGGCCGAGGTCACAGAGGAAGATCTGCTGTGTAGGTGGGGTTGCAGGTGAGGCAAGGGAAGGGGCCTTGGAGGGAGAGGTATCGGAGGACTGCGGAGTGACTGTGGATGCCTGTGTGTGTGTCTGTTCCCCATCCCCTGTGGGTGTGGTATCAGTCCCCTGAGGATGCCTGCATGCACGTCTTGTTTTTGTAGTGGGTGTGTGTGTGCTGCTCGTGTCTGTGTGTTTGGGTGATTGTGCAGGTGTGCATGTGCTTGGGACAGGTAGGGTGCCAGGAAGTGTGGATGGGGCAGAGGTAGGAGGGGTGAGGGACTGTTGGAGGAGGGACACTGCTGCCGTCAGGGAGGAGTCCATGGACCTATTGCTCCTCTGTAGGGCAGACATGCCCGATGAGATGCCCTCCATAAACGACACCAGCTGTGTCAACAGAGTGGTGTGGGCATGGAGGACACTCAGCATTGCTGTCTGCCCTACATGGAGCTCGCGAAGTAGGTACACAGACTCCTCACTCAGGGCAGCAGGGGACACAGGGGCAGGGGCTGCGGTGCCTGGCACAAAGGAGACACGCTCCCGAACACGGGAGCCTCCACGGACCTCTGGAATGGGAGCCGATGGGAGGGCGGTGATGGTGGTGGTGGCGGGGACAGCAATACTAGCTGGGGTGTGGTGGCTGCTGACACCCGCCTCCACAAGGGAGTCATCCTCTGAGCTGCTGTGGTCCTCAGCTGAGGTGGATGCTGCTGAGGACTCCTCGGTGTGGCTCCCTCGCCCTCCGTGCCACTGGGTCCCTCCGACCACTCATCGGCTGCTGACCCAGTCTGGCTCTGCGGCTCCTCCTGGTCCGTGGAGCTGTCCCCTCCTGTGGCCGTGGATGTATCTGCAAACAATTAGGCAAACAGACAAACATCAGTCACCTGCACTGACCGCACACTCCACAGTGAGTACAGCACATAACAGAGCAAGCCCTGGCATCCTCAGTTGAACATTGCCAAAAGTGCACAAACAGAGTAGGAGAAGCCAATTGTCAGTCTGATGGTCCACCATGGCACACACATCCCTCCTGGCCTTGCACCCATCTGTCTGGTGCCTGTCGGATGGCAATACCCCAGTGTGGACACATGCACCACCTACACAGTAGTTGGACAGTGCAGAGAACACGGTGAAGTATGTGAACATGCACACATCACAACTCTTGCCACGGAGTCAGTACAGGTGTCCGGATAAAGGGATGGCCAGAGTCTATTTTGAAATGCATGTGATGCATACCAGCACCAGACACCATGATGCACCCATGTCCTGATAGTCAATGCCACAATGGGGTGCATGTGGCACATGTCACTCACCTGCAGGATCACTCTTAGGGAGTTCAATGTCATGGCACAGGCATGCCTGCAAAGTCATACATCACTGTCTCCAGTCACATGGGCAGGGCAGCCAGCCAACAACAGTCTGCACTGTGTCACAATACTAGGTCATGGGGAATGCAAGTTCTGTAGCTGACAAGTGCACATGTCCATCCCCCACAAACCACATAATCTGCACTCTTATTAGTCCACGTCATACCAATTGGACATATGGGAGACATGAAACACAATCCTCGGAACCTGAGCACCTCACAATCTGCTGTGAATGGGAGACAGCTGCCTGTACTTCACATTCGCATACCCCAGTCTGCACAGTCAAGTGATCAGACACCTATATGTCACACATGTATTGTCTCCTATGGTCACATCTCCGGTGGCATGCTGAGCCCTAACCGATAAACACCCCAGTAGTCCTGACAACAAAGCCACAGCACAATGACACAGAGGCAGACACCTGAGGGAACATTCCACTGAGCACAACGTGTCAGCTGATACACGGGAATGGTAGTACAGGGTGTATTGTATGGCCTGGAGTAGACATGACTGTCCTGCGCCACATGTAAGAGGGATGATCCCTGGACAGTAGGCAGGTGGCTAAGCATGTGTGACACACTTGATATACATACTCCAGAGGCCCAAACATTGTTCACACCCGCAGCATGGGGGGGCGCCAAATACCCCAGGCACATGTGGTGAGCCAGATCAGCAATTGGACCACACATCAAAGTCACACGCAGATAACATGTCAGAACTCAGGCATTGTGTGAGCAATTGACCCACCCATGAAGCCCACCACAGAGTAACGGGAACAAATGCTGTCCCCCACCATTAGCTAAGCAAAACGCAAGGACACAGTACCCAAGTGACACAATATCCTGACTGCAAGGGCCACACCTGGGTATCAGATGAGGAGTGGGCATGTTACAATTGAGGGACATGGCTCCTGGACCACAAGACTGATGTACTGTGGAAGTTTAACCAGGCCAGAGGAGGGCACATAGCATGTCAGACAAAGTTCACAGTGCAGTCATGGACTCACCCCCTCCTTGCTGCTGTCTGGCCTTCAGCTGCCCATCCAGGTCAGGGAAGACCACCGCCAGGATCCGGAGCATGTGGGGGTCAGGGTCCGGTGTCCGCCCCTCCTGCGAGGAGGCGACAGCTTCAGCTGGACCCTTGCAATCCTCCGGGTCCAGCCCCGAAGGTCCTGCCACCTCTTCTGGCAGTTGCGGATCCGGCGCTTGTAGACCCCCACGGATCTCACTGCCCGGACGATGGTCAGCCAGATCTCCTGCTTCTGGTGGGCATCAACCTGTGAGGATGACAAAGTGAAAAGGCCATCACTACACATGCAACATATCCGTGCATCACACAGTTGGATATACATGTCTCAATCACAGGGGCCTATGATGTACACAGGTAGTGCAACTATGGCTATGAACAGTTGTCCATCAGTTACTAAATGGTATCATTGCCTGGGAAGTAAAACCTTGTTGGAATGCACTGTTATTGCACTATACCTGTTCAGTGCATGTGACTACACACTTTGGGGGGTGAACTACTCAGTGAGCATGCTGGCCAATGGTGTGCACACTGTAAGCCTTGCTAGTCAGACAACATGCACAATTAGTAAGGCAGTGGACAGCACACTCACCTGCTCCCCTGGTTTCCCATACAGCTTGCTGTACTCTGGAAGGAGGCTGTCCAGCAGGGCCTGGTTCTCCTCAGTGCTGAAGGCTGGGGCTCTCTCCAGAGTACGTGCCATTGCAGTAGCCAGAGGATGCAGAGACAGCAGCAGTGTTGGTGGACTGTCGTCCTGGAGCATGTAGTGCAGGCAAGTGAGCCCTCAGGGGAACAGCCAGCATTATATGTGTGCTGCAGAGGCAAATACTGTCCCATGTGTCCAAAGTGATAGGTCCAAGTCGTTTGCATCTTCTGAATCTGGCCAATCCATGGAATGCATCACTTAGACACGCCCACAGCATCCTTCAAAAGTTCAACCTCATGACACCCATGTATTTGCAACATTGTTGTGGCTGGCCAACTGAATTCACTGCATCAGACTCGTTAATGCTTAGAAAACGCGCCCGTTGCCATGGCAGGCCCTAGCCAATGCGTGCGCACCGATCGGTCCATTGCTGTACAACGCGTATTTCAAATACAACGCGTACCCGCTCACATCATATGCAATGGCCAATGCGTGCGCACCGATCGGTCCATTGCTGTACAACGCGTACCCGCTCACAACAGATTCAATGGCCAGTGCGTGCACACCGTTCGGTCCATTGCTGTACAACGCGTACCCGCACACAACAGATTCAATGGCCAGTGCGTGCACACCGATCGGTCCATTGCTGTACAACGCGTATTCCGGGAAACAACGCGTACCCGCTCACAACAGATTCAATGGCCAGTGCGTGCACACCGATCGGTCCATTGCTGTACAACGCGTATTCCGGGAAACGCGTACCCGCTCACAACAGATTCAATGGCCAGTGCGTGCACACCAATCGGTCCATTGCTGTACGACGCGTCCCTGTACAGGTCACTCGCATATGTCACCATGCTTGTCACTGGTGGACGTATGCCAGTGACATATACTTGCCAGGGACTCAGGGGCACACCTACAACACCACAGCCTGTCCACACTGTATCCTAAGGCATGTAAGGCTGCATTACCTTATCTGTGTATGGGGGGCAACATGTGGTTTTTGTGGTGGCACTTGGGGGCAGCCACTCCCAGGCTGTGCACGTGTTCATGGGGACATGATCCTTTGTGTGTTGTGCACATGACCACTGTGATGTGCAACTGTTCATTACTGAGCATGTGGCATGGTCACATTTCCAGGTTGTGCATGTGTATGTCATGTCACATACCCCCAGAGTCCCATGTGTGAAGGTATGTACGTCACAGGGTGACCCATTGCCACAATAGTGATGGCCCTCCAGAGTCTGTGTGCATGTCGTGTTTCCGATGTCTCTGATTCCATGTGCACAATGGGAGACAGTCTCCACATCCACATTGTTTGTGCATGGACTTTGATGTTGTGCGTGTGTGTGTCACAGACGTCCATGTCTGTCCTGCGGAGGCAACAGGGGCCACTACCTGTGGGAGTCATGTTAGTTTTGCTGACGTGTACATGATACGCCATGTCATGCCAGTGTCCATGTGGCAAGACAGGGTCCCTGGGAATCTACCTGTCAATGAGCTGTGATGCCTGTGGCGCATCTGTCCAGACATGTCACTGTGGTGTGTGTTTGGAACGTGACAGCAGTAAATGGGTACTGTGACACAGCCTAATGGTTTCCCATAGCACAACCTGGAACCTGTTGTCAACACATGTTGAACTGAGATGTTAGATGACGTCCATGTAGGTGCCACATATGTCCATACAGAACGGCACACACATCAAGTACTTGTGTCTCGTAATGATGTATCATGTGATATTGAGTATGGTCAATGCCACATATGTGGGGTGACTGACAATATTTCTTTGTTCACCTATACACTGCAGGGCACCAGCTGTCCATAGACCATTCCCTGACCTTGCAACGATGGTGGAACGTGACAGCATCCGACGGTACCGCTTCACCAGGCAGCTGATTGATGATTGGGCTGTGCGCTTGGCCCCACATTTGCAACCTGGCCGGCCGTACCCTACAGCGCTGACCCCCAAGGTGAAGGTGATGGCAGCCCTACACTTCTTTGCCACTGGTACCTTTCAACACACTGTGGCGTCTGCTGGTGGAATGTCACAGACTATGTTCAGCCATGTGCTACGCGATGTTTTGGAGGCTATGTTGAGATACCTGAACCAGTATATCTATTTCCCTAAACGTCACCAACTCACTGACATCAAGAGTGACCTGGGGAGGATGCCGCATGTCATTGGCTCCATTGATGGGACACATGTGGCTTTGGTACCACCACAGGCACATGAGCAGGCATACAGGAACCGAAAACATTACCATTCGGTCAATGTTCTGGTGGTATTTCTTACAGATATATGCATCTCACACGTGTGTGCCCGTTTCCCCGGTTCTGCACACGATGCCTACGTGATGAGGAGTAGTCGCATCCCGAGGATGATGTCACAGATGCCGAACCAGCGTGCCTGGCTTGTCGGTGTGTACTGACTTTGTACCATTGTGTGTGTTCTGCGATGTAGTATTCCACCCTCTTTTCCAAATCAGCTAATGTGCAATTGCCTGTATGTAGGTGACTCGGGATACCCCAACATGCCGTGGTTGCTGACGCCCCTCAGGAACCCTGTGACACCAGCCCAGATGCACTACAATGAGACACATGGTCAGACCAGGAGAGTGATCGAGCGGACATTTGGTCTCCTGAAGAGCCGCTTTCGCTGCCTGGACAAGACAGGAGGGGCCCTCCCATATGCCCCAGCAAAAGTGTGCAAGATTGTCATCGTCTGCTGCATGCTACACAACCTGGCAGTGCGGAAGGAGTTGCCTCTCATCCTGGATGACGATGACCAACATCCGCCACCTGTGGAGGATCCTGGCCTGGGCCACGATGCCAGTGATGGTGATGATGATGAGGGTGATGTCCGCACACAGCTCATCACCAACTTTTTCAGCTGAATGTGAGTATCCAGAGATATCATGTCAATTATGTGGGTTTGCCTGATATATGTTGGTGGTGCTCTGGTGCTGTTTGAGTGTGGGCATGTGCTACTTGACTGTATGCATGCAGCGATGTGTCCTTACAGGTAGTCTGTACTCCCCAACAGTGTTGACATGCTAACTTGGTTTTGTGTAGGTATCTTGTGACATGTATTGGGCATGAGTTCTGCAGTTCTGTCCTGTTCTTCAGTGCTTTTGACTGTGTGTCATGTCTGTCCTTCACAGGGTACTTTCGGAGTTGTTTGGTCAACTGTGATCCACCGACACCGTGATTCAACTTCCAGAGTGGAAGCTGTCGTTTCCCTACAGGTGATGTGCCACACACCCCTGGACCTTCTTTCTTCTACACTTGTTGACTGTGTGGCCACTGCCACGTGGGATTACCTTGCATCTGTGGTGGAAACAACATGTTGCAAATGTGTAATAAACCTGTGCTTCACTTTGGGATGTGCGTTGTCTGTGGTCACACATCTGACTGACATTTGCTCACTGCACCTGTGGGCTAGTTGACACTGACTGTGAATAGGTGTGGTGTCTGTGCATTGCACTGTATTTCCTGGGAACATCAGTGTAGGCGATAAGTCAGATGGCCCTGGTGTGTATGTGTTGTGTAGCCCTAGTGGTGTGTCTCCCTCATATGTGTCACGTCGCCATGACTCACATGACGGTGTTGTACTTGCTGTAGCAGTTAGCATGCACAGTGTCATTTAGCAGATCATCATCTCCATGACAGAAACCACGTTGGAATGACAAGAGAAGCAAGTATGGTGTATTGGTGAGTTTATTTACATACATGTGTGAGTATGGTGCACAGGATGGTGGGTGCTGTACATTGGGATTGTAATCCAAAGTTCCCAGATGAGTTGGAAGTCTTGGTAGTAGAGATGTCCAGAGTAAAGTCAACAGTCATGTGATACATTGGTCCAACTTAAACTCCCCATGTAATGTGGGAGATTTGGGTTGCATTCAACAGGGTGAACAGTTTGCACACAAAGGAGAATGTCCAGAACAGGTGTTGGGATCCTGGGGGATGTGCGTGGCCATTGGCCTCTCAGTTTTCCTTCCTCGGACGACCCCTCTTCTTTGGTGGGGGACCCTCACGTGCAGGCTGCTGCGGTGCAGAGGACTCTCCGCCAGAGTCATCCTCCCTCCCTGTGGCAGTGTCAGTTGTTGCAGCAGCAGATGTTGTGGGCACACAGGGAGGTGTGGCCATGTTGTTGCTCATCTGGCGGAGGCATGTCAATATGTCCCTGTGCACCGCTGTCAGTTCTTGCAATGTGTCCCACTTGGACTCCATGCCAGACATGTGTGTCTCCACATGGGACATGTGTGTCTCCACACGGGACATGTGTGTATCCACACAGGACATGTGGGAGTCCAAGCGGGCATGATGGGCAGCCTGCTGCTGTTGTATGTCCTTGAGGATCCCCACTACCTGGCTGACCTCTCCGGTGCTAGTCTGGTACGCATCAGCAATGCGTGCCAGTTGTGGGTCATCATGCAGTCCTGACCCCTCTGCAAACAGCGACCTATGTCTCCCACCCCTCCCACCACCCCTGGCGACACGTGCAGGACCTGCGGTGGCACGCACAGGTGACCCTAGGCCCCCTTGGCGGTTGTTACTGGTGGTGTTGTCTGTTGCTCCGCGGTGGGCCTGGGTCCCTGTGTTGTTGTCATCGGTGCACCTTGGTCTGTCTGTGTGGGCGGGGGTGGTCTGTGTGTTCTCAGTTGTTGGAGGAGTGGGTGCAGGGGGTGCAGATGTTGGTCCTGCTGGTGCTGCATGATGACTCTCACCGGAGGGGCCAGGTAGTTCTTCACCATCCGAGGTGGGCAGAGGCTGTTCCACACCAGTGAGCTCAGTGTCCCCCGGAGCCTGGGACAGGGACTCCTCCTCGTCTGCTGCTGTGTCCCCATCATCACCTGTTTTTGGAAGAGACACACAATGTATGTTATGTTTCTACAGGCATCAATGGTTCACACACCTGACAGATGTGACTGTACCTCTGGATGCGGGCCTGTACATTGCATTGTCCTAAATTGTCAGAGTCAGAGGTTGATATTGGGGTTGCACATTGTCCTGCCAACCTGATGCATTTCAATGTGAATGTTGAGGTGTGTGCATGGCCAGCATTGGTTGTATTTGGTGGACATCCGGCCCTCCTTCTCCCCCCAGCCCAGTTATCCCACCATGAAGCATGCCACCCTTGCAGTGTGTGCAGGTTGACTCTCAGGATGTCAGTCAGTGGTGTCCTGCTGTTGGTTGGTGCACACTTCCCAGCAGGGCCTGGTACTCCCCACAACATAGGACCATTGTCAGACATCTTAGAAGTGGCTTTTCACTCCCTGTGAGGTGTGCATGCTTCAGTGTGAGCTTGCCGGGCCATGTGGGTGGGGGATGTTGAGCTGTGACTACCACTCCCATCATGCTATTGCCTACACCCCTCTTCCCAGCATGCCCATACTTCCTTCCTTTTGAGTGGACTTCACTGTGTGTGAGTGTGACAGCAATGTCAAGATGGCTGACAGTATGGTCCTGTTGTTTGTTGGTGCCCAGTTCCCAGCAGCGCCTTGTGCTCCCCACAGCTGAGGCCAGTGTCAGACATCTTTGAGGTGGCTTTTCACTCCCTGTGAGGTGTGCATGCTTCAGTGTGAGCTTGCTGGGCCATGTGGGTGGGGGATGTTGAGCTGTGACTACCACTCCCATCATGCTATTGCCTACACCCCCCTTCCCAGCTTGCCCATACTTCCTTCCTTTTGACTCTGCTTCCCTGTGGGGTGGTGTGCCTGTGCTGACAGGATGGCTGAGAGTGTTGTCCTGGCGTTAGTTTGGCTACATGTCCCAAAAGTGTCCCTGTGCTTCACACAGCATAACCCAGGGTGGTGGTTCTTTGTGGGATATTTAATTGGAGTGTGAGGCAATGCATTCTCCCAGGTGAGTTGTGTGGAGTTTGTGTTAAGGGTGTGTGTGAGAAAAGCTGCTGGTAACTATGGTCAGTGCTGTCAGTCCTCCTTCCCACCCAGCCAGATATCCCACCATGGAACATGCTTCCATTGCAGGGAGTGCAAGTTGTCTTTCAGGATGTCAGTCAGTGGTGTCCTGCTGTTGGTTGGTGCACAGTTCCCAGCAGGGCCTTGTGCTCCCCACAGCAGTACCCAGTGTCAGCCATCTTGTCAGTTTTTTTCCACTCCCTGTGATGTGAGCATGGTTCAGAGTAGTGTTGATGGGCCAAATGTGAAGGTGAGCAATATCTGTGCCTACAACTCCCATCATGCCATTGCCTACACCCCCCTTCCCAGCTTGCCCATACTTCCTTCCTTTTGACTCTGCTTCCCTGTGGGGTGGTGTGCCTGTGCTGACAGGATGGCTGAGAGTGTTGTCCTGACGTTAGTTTGGCTACATGTCCCAAAGGTGTCCCTGTGCTTCACACAGCATAACCCAGGGTGGTGGTTCTTTGTGGGATATTTAATTAGAGTGTGAGGCAATGCATTCTCCCAGGTGAGTTGTGTGGAGTTTGTGTTAAGGGTGTGTGTGAGAAAAGCTGCTGGTAACTATGGTCAGTGCTGTCAGTCCTCCTTCCCACCCAGCCAGATATCCCACCATGGAACGTGCTTCCATTGCAGGGAGTGCAAGTTGTCTTTCAGGATGTCAGTCAGTGGTGTCCTGCTGTTGGTTGGTGCACAGTTCCCAGCAGGGCCTTGTGCTCCCCACAGCAGTACCCAGTGTCAGCCATCTTGTCTGTTTTTTTCCACTCCCTGTGATGTGAGCATGGTTCAGAGTGGTGTTGATGGGCCAAATGTGAAGGTGAGCAATATCTGTGCCTACAACTCCCATCATGCCATTGCCTACACCCCCCTTCCCAGCATGCCCATACTTCCTTCCTTTTGAGTGGACTTCACTGTGTGTGAGTGTGACAGCAATGGCAAGATGGCTGACAGTGTGGTCCTGTTGTTTGTTGGTGCCCAGTTCCCAGCAGCGCCTTGTGCTCCCCACAGCTGAGGCCAGTGTCAGACATCTTTGAGGTGGCTTTTCACTCCCTGTGAGGTGTGCATGGTTCAGTGTGAGCTTGCTGGGCCATGCAGGTGGGGGATGTTGAGCTGTGACAACCACTCCCATCATGCTATTGCCTACACCCCCCTTCCCAACTTGCCCATACTTCCGTCCTTTTGACTCTGCTTCCCTGTGGGGTAGTGTGCCTGTGCTGACAGGATGGCTGACAGTGTTGTCCTGGCGTTAGTTTGGCTACAAGTCCCAATAGTGTCCCTGTGCTTCACACAGCATAACCCAGGGTGGTGGTTCTTTGTGGGATATTTAATTAGAGTGTGAGGCAATGCATTCTCCCAGGTGAGTTGTGTGGAGTTTGTGTTAAGGGTGTGTGTGAGAAAAGCTGCTGGTAACTATGGTCAGTGCTGTCAGTCCTCCTTCCCACCCAGCCAGATATCCCACCATGGAACGTGCTTCCATTGCAGGGAGTGCAAGTTGTCTTTCAGGATGTCAGTCAGTGGTGTCCTGTTGTTTGTTTGTGCACAGTTCCCAGCAGGGCCTTGTGCTCCCCACAGCAGTACCCAGTGTCAGCCATCTTGTGAGTTTTTTTCCACTCCCTGTGATGTGAGCATGGTTCAGAGTGGTGTTGATGGGCCAATTGTGAGGGTGAGCAATATCTGTGACTACAACTCCCATCATGCTATTGGCTACACTGACTTGACCAGCATACACAGAATTCCTTCCTTTCAGTGAGCTTCCCTGTGAGGTGGTGTTCTAGTGGTGGCAAAATGTCTAACTGTGTTTGTTGGTTATATTTGTGCCACTGCCTTGCTGTATTTGTAGTTAGGTTTGTACTTATCATGACACAGTTACATATCACTATGAGATGGCATGTATTGTGTTCATCTGACTGACAGACAAATCTTGGGGTGATTGTCTTTTGTTTGCTGTGTATTTGCTAAGGGTGCATGGTTTGACTATCCCCTTGACAGTGATGTGTGTGTATTGTCACACAATATTGTGTATATTAGTTGTGTACTCACCAGGCTCTGGGATGTTTGATAGTCCATATACGCTCACTGGTGGTAGGATGGCCCGCACCTTCTCCTCCCAGGGCCTGAGGTATACTGGTTTGGCAGGAGGGCCACTGCCGGTGTGCTGACTCAAGGTGTAATCCTTCTTTAGTAGGTCCCTGACCCTCCTGCGCACATCATACCACCTGTTCTGGATGTCTTCCTTTGTGCGCAAACATGGTGATTGTGCATTGACCCTGTCGACGATCCTCTCCCACATCTTGGTTTTCTGCGACATGGGGGTCTGTTGGACCAATGTAGCAAACAACTGGGGCTCTACCCTGAGGATCTCATCTACCATGACTTCCAATTCACTGTCTAGGAACTTTGGATTCTTCTTTGGGGGCATGGTGATGGGTGGTGGTGGTGATTGATGTGGGTGTGCAAGTGAGGGTGTGTGGGTGTAGATTTTGCTGGGTGTATGTGAGGGTGCTATTTGTTGAGGTGCTAATGGTGTGTGGCTTGTGTGATGGATGAGCTGTGAGTGTGTCTGTGGTTGCTGTCTGATGGTGTTCTGTGCTGGCAGGTCATTGAATTTGCAAAGGATCATGGTAGAGATTTGTGGCCTTGATATGGGTGGAGTTGGGGGTGTGTCCTTGTTCCATTTTTTTCCCCCTGTATTTATTGGCTTTGTCATTGCTTGTTTGGCCCTTTTTTTTTGTATTTTTCCCTTTGTATTTTTTGTGCATGTAGGAGACGTTCTTCTGACCGAGTGGGACGCTGCAGTTGTCTCGTGCGAGCTTCTCCAAGTCGTTCACGCTGTGTTTCTGCTAGGTTTTTTGTGCGGCGTACGCGTCGTTCTCTGAGTATTGGCTTCCTTCTGCTGCCTTTTGAATGCGTGTCGGTCGTACGGCTTGAGCTCCGTGCGACTCGGTCTGGTTTTCCATGCATTACATCGTACTGCGCGGGTCGGAGTTCGCGGGTACGTTTCGTTCGGGTTCATTTTCGGGTGCGTGTCGGTCGGTTCGATTCGCGTGGTTTTCCGGCCGGATGGCTTGTTTCCGTGCGGTTCGGTCGTTCGGCTTGTGTTCCGTACGAGTCGGTCGTGATTCACATGCATTTCATCGTACTTCCCAGGTTGGGCGACGCCGGTACGTGTCGGTCGGATTAAATTCCCGTACCGAGTCGGTCGGTACGTTTTCCGGCCCGAATCGGAATCGGCCCCTTTGTCTTGTTCACCTATATATCCACTCACATAACCATACAGCCTCTCAACAGTCACTCACCCATACAAGCACTCACCCACTCACTCACACCCCCCAAACAACCACTTACATACTAATTCTCACATCCATACAAGCACTCTATCAGCTCACTCACCCATACAGTCATTCACACAGACACTCACTCTTCAGCACGCCCACAAAACCACTCACACACTCACTCACACATCCATACAACCACTCAGATACCCACACACACCCATCCAACCACTCACACAACTGCTCACTTACCTACAGACCTAGTCAGAAATCCACTCACTCACCCATACAGTCCCTCATGCATGCTGTCATACACCTATACAGTCACTCATACACAAATACAGACAGTCACACACCCACTCAGATCACACATGCTAGAGATACTATCACTCATTAGTAGTACAACTAGTATACTCATTTAACTTTTGTAGTAGGTTAGTATATATGTTTAACACCCATTAACTCCTAAAAACACTTATACTTACTGGATGATGTCATCAGTCTTTGATCAAGGACTGGGAAGTCTGAAATGCTTAAGGTAAATGAATCAATTTAATTGAGAATACAGGATTTGTGTGCCTTAATTATATAAAGTGAAACCCCTAATTGGGAGTGCGTCTTTGTTTGTGGACAATGTTTGGAGAAATAGTACGGCCGCACTGCCTTGAAGATTGCACCACCATAGTAACTTTCAATGTGGGTCCGCTTTGGCTTTGAATTGGATAGTCAAACAACGGAACGTCAGATTTAGGCAAAGAAGAATGGTTTAAACAAATCTGACATTTGACATTGAATGGCCAACTGGAGGGCCATGGACATTGTGAATTAATATTATTTGGCACCACAAACCCACTGAAGGGAAACACAGTATGCGACAGAACTACTAATTCCATCATGCACTTGAAATAAAATCTCACCTGGGAGGCCCACTGGAGGGCAATATTGATAAATTGGCATGTAAATTAGTACTCTGTAGGAGCGCTGCTATGATGCCTCTCATCAGCTTGTGATCAAGGACTGTGAAGTCCGAAACGCGTAATGCAAAGGAATCGATTTCAGTGAGAATACTTGATTTGTGTGACAATTATAAAAGTTATCACCTGAACTGGGAGTACGTCTTTGTTTGTGGGTAACATTTATATATATATAACTTCTCAAGCTAGTGAGACCGATATGGTAGATGTACGTCTAATCACCACATACAATAAACAGGAGAGAAACAGGAGAGAGGCATCAGATCTATCATAAACAAACAATGGGCCATCATTTTGACAGACCCAGTATTAGGTCCCATAGTACCTAAACGCCCAACTATAACCTACCGCAGAGCATATTCTATGAGGGATGCTCTTGTTAAAAGCAGTCCAGAGGTGATTCCTAAAACCAACTGGCTGTCAGCTAGAAAAGGTTTTTTCAAGTGTAGTACATGTAGGGTGTGTCGTTTTGGTGAGAACACCACCCAGGTGACTTCATCATTCCGTTCGAAACCAAAAGAAATCAATAGGTTATACACATGCAGGACGGAATTTGCAGTATACGTGTTGCAATGCACCTGTGGCCTGAGATACGTGGGTAGTACTAAGTTACAGGTGCATATGAGAATCTTACAACACCTCAGGGCCATAGTCAATTCTGTCCACACATGCCAGGTGGCGCGTCATTTCAAAGAGTTTGATGACAATAACATAAGCCATCTTAAATATTTTGTCATTGATGACGACCCTGTTTTAAGAAGAGGTGACAACCGTGAGAAGTTATTAAGACAGATAGAAACACGCTATATATTGGAACTCGACTCTAAGACACCCAATGGTCTGAATATTAGTGAGGATTTATATAATTATCTATAATGAAGTTTGTAGGGTTTTAGAATATGTCGCCAGCAGTGGTTTTTAGTTTTTATCAAATATATTGGTTCACAGTATTTATTGTGTATCTTAATGTGACGTTGAAATGAAATGGACATATTCCATACTCAAGGGGACCTTAAATCTATGTATCAATTTGGAACAAATACATCAAGTAGGAGTTTGCACATCGGCTACTGCACTTTGCACTTGATAACCCAAATTTTAGATATAGTTATACACTTTGTAGGTGATTTTTTTGCATATTTTTTTAGACAGCATTTGCACTTTAGATTGAAGCACCTTAAACACTTAGCACTTTTTTACTCAAATATGTAGGCTGATATAACTTTATCTAGTTTATTATATGAATAAACTGACCGCTTACTGAGCTAGTTGTATAGGTATTACAATCCAGTCATAGATTATGCTGAATGTACATAATTTGTAAATATATAGTCTGTTATTGATTGTGCATGGTATGCTATAGGAGTTCTTAGATACATTCTTTAGACTATGAATCATATTTAAACACGTTTTTAATATATAGAATGTTTATACATGCATTAATGTACTCCACATTTTGGCTTGCATGTGCACTATGCAGCAATAGGTTTCGATACGTGAGGTTCACAGAATGAACATTACATACGTATAGTTTAAGTGTCAGGCGATTCTACTCACGTGGTTGTGGTAAAAAAATGCACATTCTATAATAAAAAAATGCACATAAAAAGAACGCAAGAACTATGTAGCACACATGTGACCAAGGCCGCGGGCGGCGGCCAAAACGTGTCTTTTGGTCACAAAATGAAACTTTAATAAAGCACGTTATTTATGGAGTCTGTGCCCGACCTGTTTTTGTCGACCACGAAATCGGGAGGAATATATATATATATATATATATATATATATATATATATATACGCCCACACCCAGAAATATAAATATATATATAGATATGTAGGTAGATATATATGTGTATATAGATGTGTGTGTATATATATATATATATATATATATATTCCACACGTAGCGGGATGCAGCGAGAAACAACTCTACGAGCCCACTTGATCAGGTTAGATTTTTTATTTTTCAGTTGACAAAAAGACGCGTTTCGACCACGTCCGTGGTCTTGATCACCTGACCCCATCCTGGATCATTCCCCATTTAAATACTATCATTGTGGTCAAACATACCACGTGACACAGTGATAGACATAGAAAAAATATATGTATATACGTGCTTGATGAATAATAAGCAAAGTGTGCATTATGTGGGCTATGTTCTATTAAATGTTACACTCATACTTATATATTCAGTACAATATAGGGGCGTGTTTGATTTGCTCTGCCGACCTTAGGTGTAAGCGCAAGATGTATAAGCTTGACGCCGTATGTGATGTCATGGGTGAAGTAGTTACGTACTTCCTCCCAGTTGTGTGTGCGCGCACGTCATGGTATAGTACCAATGGTGCGTCAATGGCATCTTGCTATGTGTGACACGGCATAGAACTGTGAGGCAGTGACGGTATAGTACCGTATATATATATATATATATATATATATATATATATATATATATATATATATATATATATATTTTATTATTATTATTTTTTTTGCTGGCTTTGTCTCTACAACATCCAGTTTGCCCTGGAAAAGACGAACACGGACCCAAGGTTTCTGGTGCAAAGGTGAGTTTATTTGCTGCCCCGCACCGCCGCCATATATATATATGATATATACTCACCATTTCATTGTACACGGGGTAAAGGCATATGCATGGTAAAGACCTGCTTGGTAAAGGAAATGGGAGGTAAAGGCATTTCTTGGTAAAGGATGCAGGGTGAAAGCATTGCATGGTAAATGCTGCATTGTACAGGCTGTTTCCCAGCAGCAGGTGGCCTGTTGGGATTTAACACCATGCATAGCATCCATGTCCATGAAAACAGAACCATCAAGCACAATCCATAAACCAATAAACATAATTCATTCTTCTGTAAAAGCAAGGGGATAGTTAATAGACGATGAACTTAGGCAAAGAGTGCTGCTATCTGCAAGACATCCTAGTGCCATCCTTGCTTCATGCACTAGTAATCCCTGAGATTAGGTTTTGTTTGTGTACATTTCTTGGGGCCTTTTGGTGATGCGGGAGTGAGCAGAAACAAATGATAAGGCGGTTTTGAGAGGAGCTGAAGTGGCAAAGTTTGAATGAGTATCTAGGATAAAGCGAGACCGATAGTAAACTGATGAGTTGTAAGCAACTGATGAGCAAATCGGCATGAAAAGGGTAAACAAGTCGATAATACCAAGCTGCCTTTTAAGTGAAATACTGATCGCTGAGGTGTGTGACAATTCATTTCCTGGCAGAGAACTTGCATGAGGAAAGGGGATGACATCCAATATAGCTTGCAGGCAGATGAATATGGAACAATCTTTGCAGAAGTGTTCTCGGGGCCTTTGAAGTCACTCGAGAGGTAAAGAAATAGTCATACCTAATATAATGTGGCAGTGGAGGACCATGGATGAATTTCTGGGACATGGTGTATAGGCCTAATTGTGGTGTGACAGTCTCCACACTAGGTGAAAAGAGCACGAAACCCGCTGAAGTGTTGCACCTTGGAAGACCTCTGCTTCTGGACTCCCTCTTCACAAAAATAAATGAAACTCAGACCTATTCATCATTTTCGGAAGGGTAGTTCAAAGGCAGAGCCATTTTCATCATGGTATGAACAAAGAATTTCATGTTCAACAAATCAATTTACTGCATTATGAATCATCATAAAACCCTATCACATTAACACTAAGCCACTGTATGAATATTGATTCAGCCCTTCTGAACTAATGTATTCCGTAGGTGTCAGAAACAAGCTAGTAGCATAAACAATAGTTAACCATTGTGCAGTAGCGGCTCCTGGAAGGAGTGCTGCGGGGCGGGGGAGGGGCAGGGTGGGGGGTAGTAAACTACGGCATACGGCCGAACAGAGGTAAGTAACTAAGGGGCATATTATCAACGGCCAGCGATAATTATCGCTGGCCGTGCTTAGCGACAGATTCCCTATCGCAGGCTATCTCTGGAATTTATCGCCCTGGTAGCGCGCTATTAACAACGCGCTTCTCCAGGGCGATAAAATTTCCAGAGATAGCGAGGTTATCGCCGGTTTGCAGGGAACATCGCTGGTTTTCCAGCGATGTTCCCTGCAAACGGCGAGTACCTCTGCTGATACGACCCTGTGGTCGTATCAGCAGAATCCACCCCTATGTTAGGGATGGTTAAGTCAGGATTTTAGCAGACGTTAGATTTTGGCGAAAACGGCCGTTTTCGCCAAAATCTAACCTCTGCTAAAATCATGTGGGCTGCCTTGTAAATATCGCGATGTGAACATCAGCGATATTTGCAACGTAGTCCATCCAGGTACGCTCACTTTGCATCTCATTAGAGATGCAAAGATGGGCGTTGGAAAAGGGCGATAATGCAAGGATTCACGCGATAGCGTGACCTTGCTGATTAGGCGATAAAATTATCGCCGCTTTTCGTCCGAAAACGGACGCAAAAGCGGCGATAATTGTTTATCGCCTCGTTGCTAATATGCCCCTGAATAAATAAATAAAACAAATTACATTGCTCGCGCTGCATCGCCATTTGGCGTTGCAGCGCGCGCAATGTAATTCGTTTTATTTATTTATTTAGTTACTTACCTCTGTTCGGCCGTATGCCGTAGTTTACTACCCCCCACCCTGCCCCTCCCCCGCCCCGCCCCACCGCCCCGCAGCACTCCCTCCAGGAGCCGCTACTGCCATTGTGTATGAATGAATGCAACACCACTTGCATGTGGAAGGTCCTTGAAAATGTTACTAACACTAGAGGTCCTCTTCGAGAACAGTGTTATTCAGAAAGAAACAAATTTGCATCCTGCTGCATGTACTGTCAGGCAGAAATATAACCTAAGAATAAATATCATGATAAAGTATCCATTTTGGCCAAGATAGTGTTGAGGCCTAACTGACACGTAGTTAGCCAAAGCCAGAAAAACACACTTTACCATGTCATAGCAAATTTGTTTCAATTGTAATATCTCCATGTCAGAATACATATGTGAATTCAAACGTAATTGTTTTGCACACCATTAATAACGCACATTTTGATTTCAATGCACAAAAGCTCCAACACTTGCACCAGGGCCCTTAGTTTTCTTGCTTCACAACAGCACTTGGCTCCCATTTACTTCATATTCCTCATGCATGGGGTTTGCAACATGGTTACCTCAGATTTTCTGATGCAGACATCCTGCACTAGCTTGTCCAGCCTTCAGCTGTGTCATTTTTCCTTACTTTTGGGAGAATTCTAGCTAAATCACTGAGTTGACTGACAGTGATCCAACCATTCCGAAGGTGAACCTACAACTAACATCCAATGAGAGTCTGTAAAACACTTTGGCTCCCTTCCAAGTGCATGGAACGTTTACAATTTGCAGAATCTTCCTCACTCACTCTAGAGCATCACACATGGACGCACCAGTCCACCTGACTCTAGCCCACTTCAAACTCCTCATGAAACTGTTTGGAGCTCTACTCACCAATAACAGCAGCAACATTTACCAATATGCCAGTGATGCAGAACTCCACTTGAATGTCTCTTCTACTTCAGAATTCAAAGGACTCAAACACTGCATGCACTTCATCCAGAGCTGGAAGTCCAACACCTACCTGAATCTCATATCCATCAGGACAGAATTCTTTTTATTGGAACAGCAAACAATAAATAGTGGAAACCTTTCTCAATTAAATGAACCTTGATAGCTTTGATCCCAATTTTCCACCCAACTCTAAGTCAATAGGATTAACCCTGGACACCATCCTCAACCTCAAGGAACACACAGCAAAGATAAGAAAGACAGCCTAATATCAGCTCCTTACTAATGAAAGTGAAACCACTTCTCCCAGACAGTGACTTCAAAACTGTTGTTCAAGCCCAGTATTCTCCAATGGCCCCACATAAGAGCATCCTACAGCCTAAGCTTGTCTCAGTCAGGGCTGGAAGGAATATGATCATATCAACCTAATCCAGATGGAATGCCACTGACGTATCAAACTGGCCCACACATCTTCACAACCAGCTACGCCATTTACAAAGCCATCATGACCAGCATCCCCTCCTATCTAGCTGACAAGATCCCCATCTCTAGTGGCGCCTGAGCCTGGAACTCTTCTGTCCCAGCATGAGGGCATCCTCAGGACAGGAAGAAAGCTCTGGAGCTATGTTGCTTTATGACAAGTGAGAAGGCTATGGAGTGGAGGCAGCATGTGGCCTGGAAGAGAGAACTGGGGACTGGCACAGAAAGTCAGAAGATCGCCCTCTGTTCTCCATGGCCCTTTGCTGTTGCAAGAATGGTTCCTTCTTCTGTGAAGGGGTGCTAAAGCTTCCTTTAAAAATTTGCTTTTACCTTTGCAAGCCTTGCACTTCACAAAACAATCAAAGTTTTGAACAAAATAACTATTTAAAGTTACAAGGTGACATATATCTTAACTTTGCACCCAACCACAGTCAGTAATCCATCAGACTGTAGAGGATGAACTGTACAAAAGAGGTCCTCATGATCTATTGCAACATACCAGTTTCCATCAGGCCCTCCCCAGCCCTGCAACGATTTAGGAAAGAGTAGAAGATGCACCTCTTGAACTAATACTGTATCATGATGCGGTAACAGTACTCTTCTGCCCCCGGAACCAGCTAACTCTTCGGTCACTTGAAGACTTTCTCTTTATCTTTGACTCTGCACAGTGCTTCCCTGTTTTTTTTAGACAGGTGGGATTATAGAAATATCACGTACATTTATGCATACATACAGACTATGCCAATGTAGGACAGGCAGCCAACCGTATTTTCATTGTGCATTCTGAGTCACTTCCTGAGGTCAAGATGTCCATGCAGGGGTGTAGGAGTCACTAAATTTCTGGGGGGGACAGGGACAACCTTGTGGACTTTCCAGTTACCCTATAGAAATCGCCCGTTGCATGAGACCGTACGCCCGTTAATACATTCGGATAGTTTTAAAGTGAAATATTGAGAAAGGCAGGCATGTAGTCACAGTTTGCAAGTATGCTTTATTGTTATTTGAATTCACAAAGTAATTTGACAAATGTGGAAAAATCATGTATACTTTTTTATAGTGCTACTCATAGTTCACTCAGTTCTGTGATCTGCATGGTACACGTTCTTTGAAGCAGGCACAAAACCCTCCGCACTACTTTACGATGAGCCAAAACTTCCACTAGACAAAATTTCAAACTCTAGTAGGAACATTAATCACCAGAGTGATCTTGACATTTTTATTGTTGCCTGAAAACTGCCTGATGCACAAGGAAGTTCATGTACTTATAAAGCAAAAATTATTTTTAAACACAGCGCCCCCCACCAAAGTCAACGCCAGGTGCGGCTGTCCCGGTCGCACCGCCCTAAAGCCAGTCCTGCTCCCAGCAATGGGTCAGGACAAGCATTTACAGAAATGAGGTCAGAGCTAACCTCATAGCCATTATATGAGGAAAAAGATCTATGTAAGTGGTGGGGTGTAATACTCCCCCCAAATTGCAGCAAGCAAAACAATTTAACAGATTTCTTGTAGATCATTTAAGGGAGAGTAGACTTCTCCACTGAGATTTGATAACATTTTTGGGATCAAATTTCAAAAACGCAGCAGACCATTAGGGGGCATTCATAAAATATTCCAGTACTTTCATGGTGCACCAGGGAAGCCTGGCTTTTCCTAGGAGTACATCTGATTTTTTTTAAATGTCTTAAGTCAGAAATAACTTCCACTATACCAAGATCCTCATTTTTCATGGGTGAGCCACTTATGCCAATGACTACATTCCATATGACAGTGCCAGAAATTTACCATGGATACTGCAGCCACAGTCATGGGTACCTTTAAAAAGTCCCTCCGGCATACAAGGGTCAGCATTTTGCCATTGACAACCCCTATAAAATGAGTACTGGAAATCTTATGACAAGAGTTACCTCAAATATCAGTTCCATTATTTTGCTATGGAACCACCCCCTACGCTAAGAATTACGTGCATCATATCAGGGCCTTCAGCCAGGTGTGGTGGCGTGTGTTCTGTGTCCCTGCTGCTGGGTATGACTGGGTGATCGGCTTTCTCAGTTAGACAGTTTGAGACCCCACAGCCAATGATGGTGCCTTCATAGAAGCATGTCAAGGCCTGCAGATTGCCATAGGTAACACCTCCCATCCATATGCTGTTAGTGCCCTTGTCCATAAGGCAAGAATAACCTCCAGTATGCCAGACCAGCACCACACTTGCACGCATAACAACATACACTCACTCTATCTTTTGAACTCTTTCATACCTTTGTACTCCGACACACTCACACACACTGCCACTCACGCTTCAATTAGTAAATTTGCTTTTATTGTGTCAGAAAAGCTTGCCATGCTGCTTCTGCTTTACCTACCTTGCCTTTTAGTGAAACTTAATAAAAACAGATTCTTTATACGTAATCAAAATAATAATATATTGCCTTGACCATGTTTGTTACAAGTATGATGTGAATGAAAAATGCACTTCTTAAAATAGCTGTGCAGGGCTTATGTTTGGTTTCACATGTTGATCAAGCAGTTACAGTATTGGAAATTAATTAATCCACATTCTTACATGTAGTATCACAGCATCCAGCTGACCTTATGAAATTCTTGACTTCTTCGGCAACTATGGATTTCCTCCAGTAACACTTTACATTTTCGGGTTTTTGAGACCCACCTTGCAATGTAAAAAAAAAACTGCATGTCTCGAGATGAAGCATTGTGGTGAATGGAAAGCCAGGAATGGCGGAAGCGGTCACATGTTCTTCAATGCAGGCACCATACCGGAAGGCCTCCGCCCTAGTCTCCCTCCTCGCGCCATCCCACATTCTCAGTCCACTCTCCCCTCTTGCCCCAGCTCCATTGTTGCAGATGGAATTAAGCAGGCATCTAATACCACAGAAAGAGCAGGTATTCTTAGTGGTGCCTTTGTAGGAATATGTGTAGATTCATGAGAGTTGTGCAATTTTTTTAATGTGCAGAGTAAGAGGTGTGCTCATGAAAGTGCTGGGTGATGGTGAATAGTGTGAGTGAATGCAGCATGAGTGGTGCGAGTGTAGGATGAAAAATATGCCGATGTGAGTGTCAGGTGAGCTGCATGAATGCAGTGTGAGAGGAGGGCCCATGTGAGTGTCGGGTGGGATGAGTGCGTGAGAGGAGCAAGTGCAAGGTAGTGTGAACGGTGTAAATGCAGGATGAGTGATGTGCCTGTGTGTGGTGCAGGGTGAGCGGTAAGAGTGAAGGGTGTTCAGTGAGAGTGACTGGTGAGTGCATGGTCAGAGGAGTTAGTGCAGAGTGAGTGGTGTGTTCCTATGAGTTCCGGCACACTATTGTCCCTGTGTGCAGGCAGGATGAACAGGGTGTCTGTATGAATGCAGGCTGAGAGGTTTGTCTGCATGAGTGCAGGGTGAGAGGATGAAGTGCAGGGTAACGGGTGCGACTCCAGGGTGAGTGCTGTACTTGTTTATGTGATATGAGTGCAGGGTGAGTGTTGTGCCCATGTGAATGAAAATGGGCTTGGAGATGTGAGTGAAGGGCAAGCTGTGTGAGTGACAGGAGTGCCTATGTGAGTGCACAGTGAGGGATGTGACAGAAGGAGAGTTGGGTGGGAGGAGTGACTGCAGGGTGAGTGATTTGACATGAGTTTTGGTGCGGGGGAAAGTGCAGAGTGTGAGAAATGAATGCATGGTGAGAAATGTGTTTGCTTGAGTGAGACTGCAAAGTGAGCAGTGAGGTGAGTAAAGTGGCACATGAGTGCAGAGTGAGTGGTGTGCTCGTGTAAGTGCAGGGTGAAAAGTGTGAGTGCATGGCGAGTGGCGTGACTGCAGTGTGATCACTGTGAGTGCAGTGTGAGCAGTGTGCTGACGTGACTGCAGGGTAAGTGGAGGGAGAACGGCGTGAGTTAATGGTGAGGGACATGAGTGCAGTGTGGTCTCTGTGAGTACAAGGTGAGCAGTGTGCTCGTGTGAGCGCAAGGTAAGAGGAGGATGAACGGTGTGAGTGTAGGGTAACAGCGTGAGTTCAGTATGATGGCTGTGAGTGTAGGTTGAGTGGTGAAAGTGACAAGTGAGTGGAGTGTCATGTGAGTGCAGGGTGAGCAGTGTGCTCATGTGGGTGCAGCATAGGAGGGTGAATTGCGTGAGTGCATGGTGAGCAGTGTGATCGCTGTGAGTGCAGGGCGAGCGTGAAAGTGAAAGGTGAGTGATGAGAATGAAGAGTGAGGTGTCTGAATGCAGGGTGTATACCCAAACACCCGGAGTAACTCAACATTGTATTGACGTGTGAGTTGTATATGCACAGTATAGAGCCTTTTGGTTAAAAGATGTGCTAGTAAATGATCTTGGAAGTGGTGAATTAATTAAATTCCAGTTACAAAGGTGCTACATCTGTGGAAAAAAAATGTTCAGTTTGCAATTGCGGGAATTTTTCAGGATGATGTCCTGGGGCTTTACCTTTCTGTTGGAAACAAAATTAAGAACCAGGTGCGGGGAAGGGAGAGGAGGGAATCACAGGATGAAATTGTTTTGTGAGTGCTTAGCCGTCACAAACACTCCTGCTACTGGGTACGTCGCTGGGGCACCAGTGTCTCAAAACCTCACCACACAGCGTGGAAGTGCTGATATTTCCCTTGACTGCAGCATGCTGCTGACAGTTCTTCCTGCCTATGGTCCTTGCAGTCTTCCTTTTCTGGATAGCTTCTCATTTGTACAAGAACACCTGCAGTACCCCTCCTTACCAGTCATTCAGCTCTTTCCTTCAAAGTAGGCTCAATGAAGTTTTCTCCTAGCAGCAGAACTTTTCACATCTCTGTTCCCAGCACCTGGCGAAGTGGAGTTGTCAGTCAGAGACTCCATACCGTGGAGCACAGAAGAGTTTCTCGTTCTCCAGTTGTGAGGGACCTCAGATTCTGGTTCCAGAGAAAGCCTGGCACATTGGCTAGTGGTTTCTGTCCCGTACTTATAGAAAGTCAGCAGACAAACTCAGCTCTGTGACCTGTTTTAGACAGTCCTCATCTTTGGTGTATTCCTTACAGCCATTTTCCTTACAGCCATAGCCTTTGCTTCAGTGCCAGCAGGAAGGCAGGGTTATGTTGGGTGTTTCCTATCAGGGAGGTTTCTTATCTGGGAGGTTTCCTGTCAGAGGAGACCCAAAACTAAGGCACAAAAGATGGAGAGGCTTCTCCATTCAATTTCCCTCAACTTGCTGTGGGTAACACAGTCAGGAAAGGATGGAGCTGGAGGGGGCAAAGGGTTTCCTAACACTACAAAAGGACCTTAGTCTCCTTCATTCCAATCCTTAGAGTGTGGTCCACCACAAAGGACTTCAGTAATGCATTGGAGGAACCCCGGAATTCATAATGGTGTCTGGGCTCTCTCTAACCACTACCCTATGCACTTCGCCAGAACAGGAAATCAAAATGGATTCCTGAGTGACCACTGCCTCATGTAGCATTTAACCTCTACACACAGCCTATTTGACACACATAAATTACACACTCATAAGTCATCCATGTCTAGGGTCCCAGCATCTGAAGACAATTTTGAAGATTACCTTCACAGGGGGGAACGGGCACCTCTAAAAGGGGGACCCCCTTGGAATTCCATCACTTGATTTCCTCCTCAATCTCAGCACATCGTCAGCAAAATGCCATCAAATCCACATAATCCTCCATCCGGATGTTTTCATGCTGAGTGCCTCACTGCATTTATTGTTTAATGGCTTCAAGCATCCTCTAGCATACCTGTTGCACCATTGGCTGTCTGGAGGCGCTTCAGAACACAATTCATGAATTTCAATTGCAGAGCACAGTATGAATCTTCCTAGTAGGTGCTCCTTGCTTACTGCTGAAAATCTACATTTACTATGGATCTTGTAATCACTCAGCAGAGTTTGTGATGCCTGTACATCAACTCCATGGACAATGTGTGTTATAACGGTCATCACTACAACAGCACAACACAAAAAGCTCTTCACTTTAGAGACACCAAAATTATGGGTCTTATTTTATTAATTGTTAGAAGGCTTAAAATACAGTTTTGCTCACATTTGACTACAAACATAATGTGAACAGTGCTTGAAGTACCAGTGGGTAGGAATGTGGAGCGCTGCCTTCTTGCCCCATGGAAATCAAATTACTAAACTTGTAGATCTTATAAAAGCAGCTTCAGGTGTGACCTCCAATCCCTATGTCAGGGGCTCTCTTAACCAGGCAGTGAGAGCCAATAGGGGAATCAAAAGGTTAATTTACAGCATATTTCCCACTGTCCAGCCCCAATAAAGTACTCCTTCTGCCCCATCTCAGGACCATACCCTGCTCACCTGTGTTCTGTTCGGTTTGCCATCCTTTCCTCTGTTCGATGTGTCAGGTGGGGGGTGGGACCTTCTCTCCTCTCTGTACCACAGTCGAGGAGCCTGCATACGACTTCATACGTAGACTGCTGACCTTACAACCTTTCCCCGGCAATCTCCCTCCATACACTTCCTGCACTGAATCAGCAAAATCATTCACTCTGTTACGCTGAGTTCCATACAAATAGTCTCCTGGTCTCCCGCCTGTTACAGGCACTCTTGCCAGCTTCAGATGCTGTAGCCCCTGCACTATAAAAACTGCAAAGCTGAACAGGAGTTCTAGCATCAATTGCAAGATGGTCACCACTGTGGTAAACTACAAAAAATGGTTTAAGGTTCAAATCTGCCCAGTTTCAGCCCAGGAAAATCTTTGGGCTACAAAGTTTTCCCCTTTAAATTTACAAACTGCAAGCCTTGCTGGCAACAGATATCAGCTTATAACACGTGTTGCACATAACTGAAAGTAATCAAACTCGTAACAATGAAGAATGTAATACAAGCTTATACCTGCTCCACAAAATATTTTCTGGTTTTGTAGAACTTTTTAACAGTGCTCACACATACAATTACATTAACAACAAAGTGTGACTGAAGTTAAAAAATACTAACCTTAACAGAGGTCAACAATGAGAGAAATTATTCTGATTCTAGCTCATATAATTGCAGAAGGGGTCTAGTTTCTCCCCCCACCCTACCCCCACAGGTTACAAAGTTTGAGACCGATGAGTTATCCTACAGCATTTCAAATGATTGGGGTATTGCCAGAGGTTCATTAGTCAGGGTATGAACTCGAAGCTGTAAATCCCACAGAGAATGCCCTTACCGTCCTTAAACTGGATTGTCTATAAGGCACTGAACACCAACTACCTACTACCTACTCTTCCACATGCACGCTGGTAGCAGCGTGCATGTGGAAGAGTAGGCGCTTTAACAGTTGAACACTGATTTTGAGGCTACGCAATGATGGTCACTTGATGCAAGTGCAACAAAAGCTTGTACATTTGTAAACCAGTGAAATTTTGCATTCAACGCTTAGAAATTAATGCCCCCATAGGAAAATAGGTATTCATGTTTAAAAGATTCCACTAAAGCAGTATGTCATAGCTCTGGGAAACCAACATTAAAGACTAAATTACAACAAAAAATAAAATTAAGTAACAATATATTCTTAAAAAGTTCTCTTGCAGACTCTGTAAAGAACAACAACAAATGCCAGGTATTTTTTATTTTTTTTGAAAGGTGGCATCCCTACTTGTGAGATGCCTTTTCACTAAATGCATTCTCCCACTGTGGCAGTAAAAACAAAATGCAAAGTAAAGGAATAGGCTGAGTAGGGACACAGGGGGTACGAACCAGTGAACAAAACAACAAAGCCTCCTTAACCAGTTCCAAAGGGATGTAAATGGTCTTTAAAAGACTTGTGAAAAACTCGGGCGTGCTGGAGATAAGACTCCAGACATGGCCCAGTCTGCAGCAAGTCAAGCAGCCCGGGCTGAGACACACGACGACGGGGGATGGGGGTGGCTAAATCCCTTTTAGCCCCATCAGGCGTACAGCCTGATCCCAGGTAACTGGGGGCAAGTCGCAGGTCAAGTACAGGCTGAGGCTGTGCAGGGCCATTGTACGTAGCGCTTTTGCGTGTTAATGGCCCTGCGAATACAGAAGGGAGAGTGGAAAATTCTTTGTCCCCTCGTCCCCCCGATCTTGTCCCCAGTGTCCCCCCCACTCCAAAATCTGGGGGGGATATATCCCCTCGTCCCCCACACTTCCTACGCCCATGTGTCCATGGCACCTCCACAAACCAGGGTGCTTTATTAGAGCTGCACTCATCCAAAGGACTGGTACCCAACTAGGCAGGGGTGCAGCAGATCCCAATCCACAATCCACACCAGTGCAGAATCACATGGCACACTCTGCAAGCACCAGTGGGTAGATTGCAGACTCTTCTGTACCCTAAGCTGGGGAATCCACAAATCAGCTGTTTTTGTAAGGAAGCAGCGCCAGCACCTGTGAAATTTCTAAAACCAGGGGCTTGAAGTGCAATCCAGAAAAAGAAGGTGAGGCTGTCCCATACTGCCTTATGCACCCCCTACACGCCCTTCATTATTCCTCCTTAGGCTGCATTAACATGTTCATGACCTTCTGCAGGTGTCCTGAAAACTAATGCATTAGCACAAGTGAAAAATGCCATCTGTGAAATGAGGGGATTTTAATCCAGGCTTTGTGTTTTAATCAATGTTAGGCGTGGACAAACAACTCAGTTTGCCCCATTGCCTTTTTATGATCACTAGGACAGGTGCAATCAAGTAATGAAGGATATCTCATAATAAACTAGACTCGTCTGCTCATACTGGAGCATAAAGAAGCTTTTGATTATGCTGTATCCCATAATTCACGTTTCTTGACCCATAGAATGGCAGTAGTAGTAATGTATTCAACTTTCACCATTACAAAGACCATATAAATACATATTGTGTGTGTGTGTGTGTGTGTGTACATATATCATCATATACAGTATAAAATACAGCTGCATTTCATACATGAAACAACATGTTCCGGTTACAAACTAGCTAAGTCTAAAATCAACTATGTGCAAAACGTATTAAAAAATCCACGTACATGAAACAATATAGATTGAATTCAGCCATTTTATTAAGACATAATTGGTAAACTCAGCTCCTCAACATTAGAGTTTAAATGTAAATTAATTATTTAAGAATACTGAAATTTAAGCATAATTACTAGTTACTATTATTCATAATTGCATATGTCCAGAGTTTTTCAAACAACAATTTACATTGTATTTATTAAGGAATAGTATTCAACATTATTAAAGTTAAAATATGTTCCTTCTCTGTCAGCTACTGTTGCAGTAGGAGAATCATCTACGACTTTGGGTAAGGCTCTAAATTGTATGTTAATCAATGCTCGCTCAGTTTCCAGCCATGCTCATGAGGTTGCTCTCTTAATCTAGGTTGCCAGTCTCCATCCTTTGCTTATTACTGAGTTATACCTCAGAGATACCTCTGGTCCTGACCTAGCCATTGCAGTGCCTCATGGCTTTAAGATTTTACGAAATGATATGTAATATTGAAGGGGTGGGTGCGGAAATTATCTACTGTGCACCACTTGGGATATCTTCTCCCGACTGTCCCTCTTTTGAGTCAGCTGAGCGTTACCTTTTTTACCTTAGTTTATCTTCCACTAGTTCACTAACTACCTGTCTCATTTACAGCCCTCCAGCATCTGCCACTTGTTTCGAGCCGTCATGGCAGAGTTTATAGGTCCTTATGACTTTAAATACTCCAATTTTCTACTGTTAGGGGATTTAAATATTTGGTTAGCGATGCCTGATATCCTGGAAACATGTTGTCTAGTAGAATCAAATAATTGGCCAGGTTTCTCACAATTTTTCCATGCTTAGAAGCATCAGGTAGGAAGGGTCTCCAACCAGTAGCTCGTGAGCCACTGTAGCTCTCCAGCTACCTCTGAGTAGCTCACCTGTTTGCAGCCCAGCTTATTAAATTAGAAAGCTTTTGCTTGGTTGAATTATTATACATATAAAAAAATTCAAAGTATACAGCACTAATAATATTAGTAGCTGTCAATGTGTTTTATTTATCATACGTAGCTCTCAACACAGAAAAGGTTGGAGACCCTGGAAAGCTTAAAGTCTATTTTTTTCTACCTCTAAATTGGCTTCTCCTACCACCCCTGTTGATCTATGTTAGACAGATCACAAGGGAAGGCCTTTTCATATCTAGATCCCTCTCCCCTTGCATCAGAAGGGTTCTGTGAATACACAAACGGTACCATACTGAACACAGAACTTACATGCCTCCCTACACCTGACCAGGTGCGTCGCTTACTCACTGAGATTCAGGTAGTGTAAATCTCAAATCTCCTAACTAAAAAAGCAGTGGGCTGCAGGATGGAGGGGTGAATTGACCATAGTTCAGGATGGACTGTTTCTTGAGGATCAAGGTCAGTACAGATTTGCATTAGGTGAGTCTCTGTTTAGCGTTTAACAGTGGGTAAAAAACAATGGGTTGGAATGCTACCCCGACCAATTGCAACTGGTTAGACTCTGCGAGCATTCGTCCCATGAGCTTTGGAGTATTTGATTGCCAGTAATACGCCTATAAATTTGAGACTAGCACAGCTTTCCAAGCCTACTACTCCCAATGTTTGAGAATCCTAAAAGTAGGAAATTTACACCCATTCGGGGAGTACTTCTATGAGTGCAGATTTACTACTTTTTTAGTAATCCAGTCACTATATATATTTATGATCTGGATCCAAGAAAAATGAACACTTCTGACGCTGCACTAATCTTCAACACTTCGCTCTACAGCTTGGCCTTCTCTCAGAAGTATATCTCAATCTCAGGACGCATGTTATTGCCAGCAGTTACGTTCCTGGATGGGCTTCCTTTATTATTTCAGCGAGCGCAGTTTAGTATGCCGGCCGCAGACCTGGAAAGCAAAAACCTACAAATAAAATGAAGTAAAGAAAACATCCAAAAGACCCTTCTGCCACTTTCCTGCACCTGCCACCAGGACCGGGACTCCATATCCCAGGTGCCCTAGCGCCAGGAGGCGCCGACGCGAGAACAGAGCGCCCGGAGGTGCTTAAAACAACTGCTGGGCTCCCGCAGCGCGGGACGCCCTCACAGGACCCTTCTGCCACTTTCCTGCACCTGCCACCAGGACCGGGGCTCCTGATCCCAGGTGCCTTAGCGCCAAGAGGCGCCGACGCGAGAACAGTGCGCCCGGAGGCGCTTAAAACAACTGCTGGGCTCCCGCAGCGCAGGACGGCCTCACGGGACCCTTTTGCCACTTTCCTGCACCTGCCACCAGGACCGGGGCTACTGATCCCAGGTGCCTTAGCGCCAGGAGGCACCGACGCGAGAACAGAGCGCCCGGAGGCGCTTAAAACAACTGCTGGGCTCCCGCAGCGCGGGACGCATGTGGGCATGCCCAGGCCACACCCGGGCAAAGCCCGGGCCAAGGGCGGGCCCGTCTGTGCCAGTCAGAGCCCAGTGGAAGCTGGGCTGGGCCTACCCTCTTGGCACATCGGTTTCTTCAGCTTGGGACCCCGGCATCAATCTTTATTCCTGCAAAGCAGTGTTAAGGTAAAGATTTTGTTATATTCCCCCCATTCCTGGGTTAAAGTTTAAGAGAGATTTTGTTGAAAATCCTTTGCACTCAAAATGGGGAAACAGAAACCTGCCTCTGCGCCAAAATCCACTGATACCACTCTGGACTGTTTCCTACAAAAGGCGGTGGGGGCACTAAACAAGGAAATTGAACTGGCAGAGAGGCGATTGTCTCTAGTGCCCACCCCTGATTTATCGGTTACATCTACTGTTACAGATAACTCGCATATGGTAGATAAAGCAAGAAATACTGAACCAAGACCACCACCTCCACTATCTCCCGTTATTAACATTGTGAGTCAGGGGGATTCATGCGCTACTCAGGAGGTAGAAGAGACTCCCACAATTAAATATGGGAAAAATTGGACCTCCGAGTGAGATAGGAGGAAAAAGGAAGAGAACTGAAGCGGTAGGGGCCGATTCCAAAGTGAAGGGTCAGTCGCCAAGGGTTAAGCGCACAAAACAATCCCACCTCCCAAGTACTACATGCAGAATTCTCAATGGCGCAGGGAAAAATATACAGGCTGATCAGGACATATTGATGGAAAACATCGGTAAGGTTGTTAAAGGTGCTCTGGAACCCATCCTTTCTCGCCTGGCTAGGATTGAAGAGCAACTTGTCCTACTTCGGCAGGATCAAAGGGAACATTTAGCTCCTCAAGATGAGATTGTAGCAAACTCTTTACCCCCTAAACCTTTACCCAGGAAGGAAAATAACAGGGTAATTGAGGAACATTTTAGTTCCCCTTCAGTGATACTGGAACCATCAAATGGACAACCTACCACAGAAAGCCGGACTTTGAAGGCCAGCACTAGGAAAACGTTAATTACCATGGAAGGAAGGGAAACTGGGATGACTAGGTCATTTAGTGAGAGTGGACGAAGGGGGGGGGGGAATGGGCAAGATGAACTAGGAACTGTCACGTTTGGGGGGGAGAAACATACAAGAAACAAGAAGTCATTCGGACACAGGGGATAGAGGTCTAGTTGGGTGTGGGGCCGGAAATCCTCTAACCTACCCCCTGACTGTACTCCTTATACAGTAATTTTGACAGGTGTCCCTTACCTCCCCCCAGGGCAACAAGAAAGTTGCTCGAGTCTTATAAACAAGGCAGCACATTGGTGCTCTAGGAATATCCCATCTCCCTTTAATTGGCTCAACGTCATTATTATGGCTAGAAGGGTGGGCTGGTTAGGCCCTACAACCAAATGCTTAAAAGGGGACTGCGTTGTACTTAATTTTAACGACGCAAGGTGTGCGTCCTTTGCTTTGAAGCACACCAGAGACTCATTAAATGATTCTATAATGGTCTGTCCTCTGGGCTTTTTCTACCCCCCCCCCATCAGAAGTCAAGTAGGTGGCAATATCCCCTGGGGTACGGGCCAAAAAGACACCCTCCTTCCCATTACCTTTCATTTACTCATCCCAACCGCTTTGATGTTCTTTCAGGTCTGACAGACATTGATTGACTGCCTGTCCAATCAGGAAGTCTATTAGAATGGAAAAGATCACGGACAGGGTGCCTTGCTTCAGGGAGAAATTTAGAAACATATGATAGTGGGAGTAGGCAACTGACAGATTTATCTTGCCTGTTGTTGTCAAGCACCAATACTCCCAACAATGAATTAAAGACACCTGAATCTCTTACCGGGGACTTAATTCCTGTTCCCAATGCGAACATGGGGGGAGAGGGGTCTGGTATCTTACCCACGCCCACCGTATTTGCAATGTATTCAACTAGGGGGGGCCTGGCGAGCCAGGACCCTGCTACCCCCCTGTGTAGAATAATCTCATGGAATATTGCAGGAATACGTCTAAAACTAATCAACGAGGATTGGGTTAATTATATTAAGGATTTTGATATTATGTGTCTCCAAGAGACATGGTACCAAGCTGATATCTTGATGGATGGCTATTGTTCCCTTACTGTCAATGCAATACCCTCAGTGGCTGGGAGGGCGAAAGGAGGGCTTCTGATTTTAATTTCTGTCAAATATGGGCATATACAAACCCATGTTATAAAAACAACACCCTGGTACCAGTTAGTCCTCATTTCCAACCTAATCCGGGTTAAATTACTGCTAATTAACTGGTACTATAATATCTTTGACCAGAATAGCAGTCATGTGATCGAGGACTTACAGGTGCAGATTAATAACATTGCGGGGAAGTGGCAGCCCTTATGTATTCTGTGGGTAGGTGATTTTAACTGTACCACTTGTGCGTTGAGTAATACTGGAGTTTGTGGGCTGTTAGACACAGACGGTCAGCCACAGCCACATTTTAACCATACTGTGCAGGGCGAGGCATTGAACTCCATCATCATGGATAATGATTTAGGTCTCATTAATACTAATTGTTTGGATTGTAATTCTCCACCCCAGTGTCCCACATATGTTGGAGGATGTAGAGGAAGCACAATTGATTTTATGTTTATTACCAGGAAGTATTCCCCTCTTGTTGGCGACTTTGAGGTAGCACCAAATTTTGCAAGTGACCATAATCCACTAACTGTATGTTTTAGAATTGCAGCCAGTATAGGGAAAGGAGAAGGATGCCCTATTGATTTTAACCAAAACAAGGGAATGAGACTAAATTGGGGTAAAGTTGATCCCACTAAATTTGAAGAAAAAATTATTAAGTCAAATTTGAATCTTATTATGAATTGCCTACTTGATGACACCTCTCCAAATGAGGTAGTTCGCGACTTCGAGCTGATCTGTGCAGATGTGGCAAATGGTCTGACCAGATCGGTTCAAAGAAGAGAACCCGAGGAGGTGCGATGGTTTAATGTGGAGTGTTCTAGAGCACATAGGAACCTAAAATCGTCCCTTCACACCATCCCACGTGATAGAACGCAAATTAAAATTATAAGGCAGATTCATAAGCGTACTATCAAACAAAGACAAGATGAATTGAGGAGTTTGGCGTGGGAGGACCTAGAGAGAGCAAGTGCTCTGAAAGACTCAAAGTGTTTTTGGGATATAATTGATTGCCCTCTATTCAAGGATGAACCTAAACTTGTGGACTCATTGATTTTGGGGTCTGTATGGGAAACCCACTTCTCAGCTATATTTAACCCAAAAAATGCCTCACTAGACGAAGCAAAAGGGGCACCGGTATTTGATCTAAGCTTGGCCTCACAATTAAGTCTATCGTTTACAGTGATAGAGGTAGAGGACGCATTGCCAAGGGGAATTAGTATAAAGCTCCAGGCCCCGATGGAGTTCCTCTTGATTTGTTTAAAAATAATCCTAAATTATGGGCACCCATACTTACTAATGTTTTTAAAGCTGTGGTGATCGGTCCCATCCCATCATCCTGGAAGCAGGCAATTGTTGTCCGAGTACACAAGAAAGGTAGTAGGAATGACCCTGCCTGTTACAGGCCTATTTCATTAATTGATGCTACTGCTAAAGTACTGGGGAGGATTATCCTTGCGCGACTTGAGACCTGGGCGAATAAGACAGGGATTGTGTCGAGATTGCAATATGGATTTAGAAGGGGAATGGGCACTACTGAACAGTGCCTAAACCTGTCCCTTATTATGGGCAAGTTCATGAAGGCCAGGAGGGGTTCCATTCATCTGGCCTTCATGGACTTGTCCAGCGCTTTTGACACGGTTAACCGGGAGAAATTGTGGGGGTTGATGGAGCAAATGGGTTTCGAAGAAGCCCTTATATCTCTTTTACGCAGGCTTCACACCTCCACAACGGTTGCCGAACGTTATGGTCCTGGGGGGAGAGGACGGGTTCCATTGTCTCTACGGAAGGAGTTCGTCAGGGCTGTATTTTAGCCCCATTTCTGTTTTTATTGTACACAAATGGATTAGAGGCCTTTTTAATAGAGAAGAAACTTGATTTCCCTAAAATTGGAGGCAATGCGATCCCATTGTTATCTTATGCGGATGATACCGTTTTAATGGCTTTGACAGCCAATAGCCTCCAAAAGTCACTTTATGCTTTTACTGATTTTATGGCGTCATTGGATTTAAAAGTGAATTTTATTAAATCTTATGTCATGATCTGTGGCCCTAAAGGCACTAAAACAAGAAAATTCTAGGTTAAGGGCAAGACCATTGACAAATTAAGAAATTTTACATACTTAGGGAACATTTTTAATGAAACTATGACTTGGGATCATCTTATTGCAGCTAGGGCACAACAGACCAGTCGGGTCGTGGAAGGACTATTTCGGTTTGCTCGCAAGCTAGGCCATAAACCAGTGTCTGAACTAGTTACCATCTATAAAGCGAAATGCTTGTCGGTGGCATCATACGGGGCGGGAGTCTGGGGCTACTGTAACACCCGACAGTTGCAGGTCCTGGAAAATAAATTTATAAAGAGATTATTACTGGCGCCTAATAGTGCCCCCACATACTTTTTCCACCAGGAGCTAGGGTTGGCATACCTTGAAGATCGAATTGCTATTGCCCCATTGTTTTTATGGGCCAAGATTTGGTTATCTGAGGACTTAATGTTCTCACGAGACGTTATCCTAGATTGCACCAGCTTAGATAGCGCACTGTCCATACCCTGGCTTCGCTTTGTGAAGGAAAATCTATATGAGTTAGCTTTGGGGCATTATTACGATAATCCTTCAAGTATCAACATAAATGCAAAAGATGTTATAAAAGAGGCATTTTATGCCAGGGCCCACTTGCGTCGTACACAACTGGTAGAACCCGATCCCCTATGTTTATCCCCTGGTGAACAGAAATGTTATCTAACGTTCAAGCACGATTTTACCTGACGAGGTTTTGACTAAATACATTGCACTATTTAGTAGCATTTCCCAAACAATCAGGCTGGGTTCATAGTTTGTCAGCTTGTCCGTGTGACAATTCGACAGTACAAAGCACGTTGCACTTTATTTTATTTTGTCCCCTCTATAAGGAGCCGAGAGGGCAATTTTTAATCCCATTACTAAGGGATATAAGGCCACTTTCACTGGTGGTTTTAATTTTTTACCGTCCTTGTCTACGTTAACTATTTGCACTGCTGTTATGAATTTTATTAGAGTCGCAATGTCCATAAGAAAACGCTATGAACTATTATAATTGAAGAAATCTTGAGTAACCGTTCCCTATAAAGAGTTACACGGTCTATACTGTATAGGTGATGTTAGAGTTGGATGTCTAGGGTACCTGACACCAGGGCTCATACCTCTTTTTAATATGTATGTACTTTTTATTGATTGCTAACAATTGTTCTTATCAATGCCTCTGTAATTCTGATAGATTAATTTTATTTTTGCAATATGTTTTTGTCAAACTTTTATGGTACTTGTAACCGAATAAAGTTAATTTGACTTGACTTGACTTGAACAAGTTAAAAGCTTTTAGTGAAATGAGAACAACAAGAAAAACTGGCACAGATGTAGCAGACCAGACTCAGGGCCCCAAGACCAAGCTACCAAATCAAGAATGCATTTGAAGGGTGTACACTCAAAACACCCCCGCTGAATCTATACCCCTGCTCATCCCACTTGGGCCTGCTGCTAATTCTACCTGGTAAGTTGTGACTACAGTCACGTGGTATAGAACAGCCTGGAGCCCCTGCTCTGCAACAACTTACAATGTATTTTCATTGCACACACTCTTCTTTTTCGCTTCTAAAAGAATCCTTGATGGTAGGGTTATCAAATCGGTGCATGTGAGCAGAGCTCCATGTTTCTAGTCCTCGCGTTTTGCTAATCACTTTTGTCAAATTACTGACTGCACCATATACTAAGCCCAGTCGCAAATAGAGGAGGGTGAGCAGGCAAATAATAGGGCGAGCCAAGCCAGTGCTGAGCCATGGGTCTGGCTTGGGCATGAGCCAAGACATGAAAACATTTGGCATGTATATCGTGCAGCAAACAGAATGTCAAAATAGGATACAATCTCTTTAAAAAATTTAAAAGTGCATTTCTTTAAAATGCGGAAGCATTTCACTTTAGTATATCAAACTATGTCAATGCATAGACAGACATTTATTAAAAGTGCTAGCTTTTTAAAACGTTCATGGCTCCCCCCCCATGACAATTCCACCAGTGAACTAAGAGGCATGTTATTAGTCATGCAAACCTTAAACATGGCCTAGATTCTTATTATAGATGTTGCAACATTATAGTCTATCAAATCAAACATAGGAGATGCTTGTATAGCACACATTCTGATCGCAAGTATTTAAAAGTGTGCTTATAGGTGATAGTAAAGAACAAGCATTTGCAACGCAATAGGTCTGGCATTACAGAAAGTTTGAGCTATTGGCGTTGCATTATTATTTGCAACGCCAATAGCTCATACTTTCAGTAATGCGAGACCTATTGCATTGCAAATTCTTGTTATAAACTACCAATGTGTGTAAAATCAGAGTGGAACCTAAATGAAGGATCCATATTTGCAGGCCTGTCAATAGGTTTTGAGGGGCTTGGGTAAAAAAAATGAATGCAGGCTCCGCATAGTTCTTCTTCTGTTTATTCCAGGTGCCATCCAGTAAACAGAGCACCTCCAGCATCTGGTGTATCTACTAGTATGAACATGTGTAGCTGCCTCATCCTTAATGAACCGGAAGGCTTTTTTTTTTTTTTAAACGATAAATTAATTTTGCAGTAAGGGGCGTGGGTCCTGAAAAGGGGGAGTGGGGCCTGTGGCGTTATGCACCTTCTGTCCTCGTCTTGTTACGGTCCTGCATATGGCATTGAAGGGTGTTCAGGAGTGCACTAGGATGCCTTGGGTCCCACACTGAACCCTGCACACTGTAAACATGAGTTTTGTAGAAGTGCCTTTGAGTGGCCATCCTTTGTTTACTACAGAGAGGGATCAGGTGCAGCGCGAAGGTAAAATGAACAGCACAACTTTAGAAACACATTTACTTTTGATGAGCTTCATCAAGACTCCTCACATGCAGTGAAGCTGCCATAAACCAGTGGAAAAGCAACCCTCACACCTTTTGTACCACTACCCAAGAAGGCAGTATCCTGTAAGGTTAATGGGCCCCTACCTGTCAGGGTGCTTTACTAATGCCTTTCCTAAGAAAGTTCCTCCAGCAGAGGTACATGGATTAGAGGTGCAGGAGGCTGTGCCAGGTCTAAGCGATGCTCCCTCCTGTTATCCCATGCTGGGATCTGGATCAAAACTCTGTTGTATCAAAAACCAATTAATCAGATATACGTGTAACCATTCATCCAGTTGTTTCCCCCATTCTATTTGATTATGAATCAATTATATTCACTAGAAAATCAATCAGTGCTTCTATGTAAATGATGGTGCATGGATCACATTGTTTCTATGCTCCTGGACAGTTCTGAAAAATGTCTGTGGCTTGCAGGCCTCTTCACTATGGTGTGGTTCAAACAGGTAGTAGGTGGGTTGCCACAGAGCATAGCAAAACCAAAGGGGATGATGGACGGAGTGTTGAACATTGCAAGCACTCACCCCCAGTCAACTGATCTGGGTTTAATCCATCATCATTCTTTAGCTCACTCGGCCACCCCAGTTCAGACATGGCCATATGCAAATCAGTCTGACCCTGTGCCTCATGGGAACAGTCCAGCCCGAACTGCCAAGCCATGTCTTCCCTGGACCGGAAACAAGCATCCTGGGACCGGTTTCTGGCTTACAGCCGTCATCAGCCAGGCTATCTTGAATCCAGTGGCAAATTGCTATAACACTTCACACTAGAAAAGTATTTCAGAGTTCAGATCATTGTGTTAAAACAATTATGTAGTAAAAAATATTCCATAATTAAGATCATAGTGATAAGAACCAATAAGAACAAGGCAATATAATAAAAATAACAGATTAGACATCAAAGTTGTTACCAGAAGATCAGCGCTTAATATAAGCTAGTGTTTGCTGGTGGTCCATGCCGTAACTTTATTCTTGACACCAGTTCTTATGACATCACATGGTGGGGCTCTTTGTTTATTTTTGATGTGAAAATACAAATTGTTTATTAATTCAATATATGTTAAAAATTAATAATACCAGTCACCCAGGCAATTCCTGTAGCTTTGTGTAGCCTGGAGTAGTCCGAATCGTCACACTTGTGTAAGTGTGATGGTTAGTAGTTGTGTTGGTACTTGCATTGGCAGCACTGGCAGGGGCACTGGGTGGTGAATGTTGCAGTGCCTTCTGAGAAAGGACCCAGGCACTTTCTTTTTTATTTACAAACTAAGCATTGAGGAAGATTATGTTATGATCTTTAGTTCTTACAAATCTTTCTAGCTTGGGTGTTGTGTAGCCCTGTGTTAGGATTACAATATAATTAAAGAAATTCTCAATTTTTGATATTTAATCTTGCAGGTGATGAACCAGGCTGACCACATGTAGGATGCTTGTCCCTGCTCTCCAAGGTGCAGTTGTAGACAACACTGCTGATTTTCGCCATGTCGCACTTGGCAATGTAGGATGTTGCCTGGAGGATTCCCAGTCTGACTTTAAGGCATAGAGTTTGGCCAGTGGTGGCTCCTCGGCTAACGCGGAGGAGCATCGCCCCACTGCCAGGAAGCAGCAAAAGAAAGGAAAAAATAAAACCATAATAACAGAATGTTATTATCATTTTATTTTGTCCTCTTGCTGCGGCAGTGTGTGCGAGGGGGCGGAGCTGCAGAGCAGGGGAGGGGTGGTAGAGCAGGGGAGGAGTGGTAGAACACTCCTGTGCACAATGACTGTTTGGTCGGTCCTCTCGGGCCGCCCAGAACAGCCATGCACACTTCTCTGTTCTCTATGCAGGCTGCATTATAGCCTGCATGGAGAACCTGCCCACCCCTCCAGCCCCTGGCGATCAGACTGATCACAACGCTGCATTGCAGCATTGTGATTGGCTTAGGGGTGGGAGCCTGGTTGCCTGCTTCCTGTTCCGACCTGGAGTCAGACACAGGCGAGCAGGAGAGAAGACGCGGGACCCGGCGGCGACGGCAAGGTAAGCATTTTTTTTTTTTATGCAGCCCGTGGCCTATTCCCGCCCACGCTAATGCCCCCCCACCCGCAAGCCATGCCAGCCGCCCCTGACTGTGGCGTGTGTGCCTCTGGTTGGATCCAGTAAGATGTGATTCAGAGACAATGCTTCCCTTGTATAAAAGATAATTATGGGACAAAGCACCAACAGCAAGATTTTATTGGGTCCACTGCTTTCCTCAACTTTAGAAGCCCATATTCTTACTTCATGTAGTCAGCCTTGCTGTGATTAGTGCTAAAATCTTCTAAATTGGTAAATAAACGCAGTATTGTGAATCAGGGTGGGCGATGAGATCCCCAAATCAACGGGCCTAGGCGCAGAAAAGCCACTGCTCTAAGTCACTCGCATAACACAGAGACTGACTGCAGCATTGGAGACGTCTGCCGAGGATGTTTACGATGGTCTTTTTATTGCTCTCATAATAAATTACGCCGCTTTCAGTTTAGTAGCTATTACGGCAGCCATGAGGGGCTAATTCGCATGTGAGCGAGAACCTACTGTCTGCTGAAGGAACTTCCCTTCTCGGTCCACAGGAGCAGTAAATCTGCGTTGTGGTACGATTTATCCTCTCCCTGTGCCCTCACGAGCTTCTTGCTACAAGACCTTGCAATGGTTTCTGTGAGAATGCAGGTGTTGTTTCTGACAGTGGGAAATTGTGGAGACACCACCTAGAGACAAGCAATATGATAAAAATCAATGCACTGCAGTCGGACTCGGGAGACATGGGAGCCGAGACGTGTGCTTGGCTGACATCAAAGGGCGTGTTCCAAGGAGGCCATGGGTCACATGACGTGGATTGGGAGACATGGGAGCCAAGACGTGCTTGGCTGACATCAAAGGGCGTGTTCTAAGGAGGCCATGGGTCACATGACATGGACTCGGGAGACATGGGAGCCGAGACCTGTGCTTGGCTGACATCAAAGGGCGTGTTCCAAGGAGGCCATGGGTCACATGACATGGACTCGGGAGACATGGGAGCCGAGACCTGTGCTTGGCTGACATCAAAGGGCGTGTTCTAAGGAGGCCATGGGTCACGTGATGTTTTCACTGTACAGCCGGTAAGTCCATTGTCTTCCAGCTGCAATAAAAACAAAATTTATTGGCCTGTTTTGACTGGTGCTGGAAATGGAAAGACAGGGGGGGGAAAGCTGTGGGTAAGGACTGCGTGCGCGTTCCCGCTGCAATACTCCAGGGAAGTCAACTTTAAAAACAAGCATTGGCATAGCCAATAGGTCTCGCCTTTGGGACCTTATAAGTTTTTAGCCATGCAGCACATTATCCTGGGTGCTGGGTGAGAGACGGAAGGGTGTGGGCAGAGAGAGCAGCCGTAAGAGCCGGAGCGGCGGGGTGGGGGAGGGGTGGAAAGTAAGGAGCAGCTGAGAGGAGGAAAAGGAAAGGGGCGAGAGAGGCTCTGCCAGTGAAACCAGGAGAGAAAGCTAGCGATTGGGGAAAGGGAACTGGCACAAAACCTCACCAGAAGGTGTAGAGAAGTGAAGAAAGGGCACATTAACCCCTTGCGAGCTCTGCTTTCAGCATATTAACCCCATGCTCTCAAATACTTTACTGGAGCAGGCCCACGTGAGTTGCAAGTATCACAAACATTTCTGCATGGGGCACTTTAACCCCCTTAGCCACGTCACAGGGGTGCGCCCTTCAGCAGGAAACTTACATAAACATACGTCAGTGTTTTACAACAGGAAAGTTATCTTTTGAAAAAACATCAGGTCCACAACAAAGCCGGTTTTGCTTACGAAAATCGGAAGTCATCTGCCTAAATCGGTCTAGTGACATATATACCCAAGGAACAGACACGTGCACAGAAACTGTTCTGGAGACAATTAGCAGCAAACAAAACAAGCAATGACTAGGAAGGGGAGGAGTGGTGGACACGGGGGAGGATGGGTGAAGTAGCAGCGAGAGACAGCATGGGTGTGTAAACAGCATCGGGAAAGCGAAACGGGACAGGGCAGCCATTGCGGTACTGGACTGCAATTAAAGTCCCTGAAATTGCTTGGGTGAGAAGCAGGCGTGTTGAAGCCCCGAGCCAGCACACTGGCTGGAGGGGCGGGCGGGAGGGACGTTTGACAAAAGCATGAAAGGCAGCAACGGGCGCTAAGATGGTTTGGGGACGGCGAGGGAGCTGAAGCAAAACAAAAGCATTTGCAATGCAATAGGTCTCTCATTTACGCGAGTTGAAGCTATTGGCATTGTAAATGACAATGTCTTTTATTTATGTTTTAAAAACCAAAACAGAAATAAAGGCATTCTCATTTACAATGCCAATAGCTCAAACTTGCGTAAATGCAAGACCTATTGCATTGCAAATGCTTGTTATATAAGTGCATTAGGTATCGATTACTCCAACTTATGGTTCTACTCTCCGTTGAGTAAAACACTGGTGGTTAGACACTGTAATCTGTGATCCATGTCCCAAAGTTACCATTGTCAACCCGTTCATACACAGTAATCATAAAACCCAATATTGATGTGCACAAGAATTGTATACCAAAAAGGGCAGAACAAAATCCCATCTCATTGTCCCTAACCCGACATTCAGGAGAGATAATGTGCTTAACCCGACATTCAAGAAAGATATGACCAGCACAAAATAGAAGTCGGCAAGGACGACGCATCTGTGTGTTTGGTAAAAACTGGAGCAGGAACATCAACGTCGGATTAGAATCCAAGAGTATATGAATTGCTTACAAATCCTTAGTTCTATAAATGATACGCTATGCGAAGAGAGGAAAGCAAGAAGCATAAATAAAAGCCAAAGAATTACCATGTATTGGTGCATGTAACCCATAAACAATCCGCCCCTATGATCCCTTGGTCTGGTCATATCCCCGCGGTGCATGTGTTAGACAGATCCCCAACAGTATCACGGATCAGCATATTCGGCAAGATCGGTATGTATTGGGCCAGTCATCGCATTCATCCTTTAGCCCCAGCCTGCTCTCGCCATGACATACCCCTAAGCCTTGGCACGCGCAATAGTATGACGTAGCCATCTCAAATCCGAGAAACACGTAATGCAAGTTTTCCCAGGGACGAGGCATGAGCACGCACCTCACGGCCCCCGTTTTAGAGGTTTCAAGGGCTCATCAAACCCAAATCTGTAGCGGTTTATGACAAATGGTAAATCACACAGCCCTTCTTGCGCATGCGCTATGAGTATTGCTCTTAATATACACGTGTAAAGCCATCATAACCGCATAACTAAAGTAAAAGCAAACGGAACCTAGTATACTATGGGCCGTTACGTGCTTAGTAGGATGAACCCGTAATATTCAAAGCCGGAACTCCTCCTACCTGACCGCTCAAAGAGCCTTGGAATTTTTGGAACCCCGCCTTTGTGCTCCGCAAAACCAGCAAAATCTAGGGTTGCTTTCCGCCTCTCCCCCTTTTCTTCGTTGGCCCCAGTGTTCAGTGCTCTTACAAAAGCGGCTTTTTAAAAAAAAAATATCCTCTAATACTCTGATTTTGTCCGCCTTCTCTGAGACTGCTTTCTCGGGATCGCTCGCACTGTCTCCGCACTGGACATCCACAAGTTTCAAGTAACAAGCGCGCGCGCCTCGTCGCAAGTTTGGAGAGGAGGAGGCAGCAGGGGGAGGGGGCCTGCGCCTGTTTCCCTTGCGGGAGCAAGCTTTGAAACCATCTGTTATTTACAAACAGATGGTTTTAAAGCTCGCTCCCGCAAGGGAATCGCCAAACGTGCACGCGTTGCCATTCAAAGCAATGCACCGCGTGCACGTTTTTGCCTGCAAAACCGGATCGATTTCAAAAGGTCTTTTTCCTATCAGCGCATGCGCGCTGCGTAGGCGAGACCTAAAAAGGTGGGACATGCACCAACCATTAGCCATTTGGAGGCTACGATTTTTAAATTACACTGACAAAAGCTAATTCAAAGCGTGGGATGGGCCAGACGCCACAAAGTACATACAACATATCGCCTGACAGCGCAAGCACATTTTAGACTCAACCTAAAAAGGAGGCTTTGTGAAATAAAGTATTTGATTAGGATCACACAGCTTTGACAAGCAGAGAAGCCAGTATTGATACCCGGTTATCTGGTTTCACATTTTGAAATTCAGCCACTGTGCTCTGTATTATACATTATTCTCTGCGGGCACAACAGGCATGAATGCCTGCTTTGTAAGTGCTCTGCACTCCTGTGGTATTACAGAAGGGGCCACAGACACTTGTGCAGCCACTACTGTAGTACTAATAGCACTGGTGCACATGAAGCACGAGCGTTGTCATAAAAGGATGTTCCCTCATTTGCATTGCGTGGCTGCCCTGAGAGCAGCTCATTCATCCTAATAGGGCGCACTTTCCCTGTTTGTAATATTGGCCCAGATGGGTTCCCTGTTTGTCTGTCTGTGTCTCTCGCTCTATCTATCTATCTATCTATCTATCTCTCTTTCGCTCTCTCACTTACATCAAAGGTCACAGTTTTGTCTTTTATTCTTGACTGACACAAGAAATTGACAAATAGATAGCAGTCCCGACTTAAGGTCCCATGACCCAACAGACACCCCCTGAAGCTACACGCCTGCTCCTGATCTGAGTCATAAGACTCTGAATGTGAAGATCTCAACTTTTAATGATTAGATCACATTAATTATTGGTTCGTCTACACTAATAAAACACTATGATCCCATACATCATCTCCCACGGTGCCATGGTACACCAAGGAGCTTGCTGCAGCTAAATGCTGCTGCAAATTAAATACATGAAGGGCTTTGGCAAGCCCCATTCAATGAGGCTCAGTGATTAGTATCCACTCTCGAAAGTAGAGCCTACAGAAAACGTGCTGGCTGATTAATATTACTTACTGTAGTTCTGCAATTCGAGCAGCAGATAACTCCACTTATAGTTTTCCAAAAATGTGTTTGATCCACCACACCTTGCTTCCTCTGTTTCTCCCTCCCAGCAACTCTGTGATTCTATTTCCTCCTACTTTGAAGATACATTTTCAAGATATATCACTGAGTAAATAATGAGGGCTCCAGACACATTTCCAGTAATAATCAGTCACCTGCCCTCACCCTTTCACATTTCCATTAGACTCATATCGAAGGTGACAGGTGAAGTAAGGATCTCCTGCAGACCTCTGTAAGGCACACATTTTCCAGTTAGTTTCTGATATTACTACCCTAGGACTACCTTCTCTTATCAATGCCTTGTTAAAACATGCTGTAGTCACTATTATACAAAATGCGGTCATGGTTGTCCCTCTGTTGAAGAAATCCAATGCTGATTCAACGATATTAAGGAATTATCGCCCCATTTCTCTCCTTCCATTCCTTGTTGCAATTGTGAAAAGGGAAGTGAATCAAAAATCAGTGAATATTAATCAAGGCTATCTTGGATGCCGGTGAAGCATGGTTTTGACCCCTACACGCCACTGAGGCTGCACTACTGTCAGACACACATGATATTTATACCTTGTTGGATCAAGGAGGCAGTGCAGCTCTTATGTTATTAGACTTAAGTGCAGCTTTTGACCAGGTCTGGGCAAAATGTATATTACGCTGGTGTACTTTGCGTAATTTGGTGAATTTTGCTTTATGTTTGTTGTGAGAAATTCCCCAAATTCTGCCACATTGCATCATTATCTGTGGCAAAATAATGGTGCAGGAACATGGGAACAGCATTAACAATCAGAACACAAGTGACTGTTGTTCGCAGCAATTGTGTTTTCATGCTATTCTTTTAGCGCACAATGCATCCTTGTGTCAAAAATTGATGATAGCAATCATGCAAATAGCACTAAACATAGTACTTAATGACTTGTTTGCATTCTGCACAACTATGCAAACTTTTCCATAATTTCCCCAAAATTTCACATAATTATTTGACAGTCTCCCATGCTGTCATAGCTGAAATCAATTGGGATCTAAGGGCCTGATTACGACTTTGGCCAGCTCAGCGTCCGCTCCGCCAAGCCGAGCAGGGACCGTCAGCAGTATTAGTAGTGAAAAATGTGTAACTTGTAATACTGCCGGTGCCTGAAAAACAGGCACCGCAATGGGAACAGCAAAAAAGTTCCAGTACGGCATGGGCGGAGACGTCCATGCCGTACTGGAACTTTGTGGGAACACAGACGGGGACACATGTTGTGACCCCCTGAATGTATCCCTATGGTGGGGGAGGGCATATGGGGCTTGTAGGGCCCCCTTTGTTCTTGCACCGCCAGCCTTTTCATGGCGTGGCTCCTCCATGAAAAGGCTGGCTGTGCAAGAACTTATAATATACTGAGCGGGACTGCGCCAGTCCCTGCTCAGCATATTGCTTTTTGGCGCAGCTGCGCCACCTACAGACAACATCTGTTCCCTGGTGCAGTCGACGGTCCACCGCCGGTACGACTTTGGAAGTCGTAATTGGGACGACGGTGGACCACCACTGCTGCGCTACCACGAGTCTGGCAATCCCAAGACCACCAGACTCATAATCAGCCCCTTTGACGAATCACTGAAAGGCTCATATCCTTTTTGTCCAATCCCTAGCAAGCCATCACCATGCAAAACGTGAGGGGCCTTCCCTGCAAGATATGCTGAAGGGGCCCCTCACACTCACATCAGTAGGAGCTGAGGGCCCCCCCAGTATGAGTTAGACTGGGAGCCCCTCAAACCACGATGGCCTTTGTTACGCCTCTGCACCGTAACACCATATTTCAGCTTTGTTGAGCTCTAGCTTGTTGAAGAGTTACATAATTCTACTGGCAGACCTTATTTGCAGTTTCAGTTTCTTGGTGATGTCTTACACAGATGATTCACAAATCTGTGCCTCAATTTCAGATGCATCCATCGCTTGCCCTGCAAATTTTCATTAATGCCTGCTGAAAGTAGCAACTTGGATGAAATAACATTAAACTTGATGGTGATAAAACCAAACTAATGCTTGTTGTAGGCGCCTTCTTGATTTTTCCCCCCACCTAGTGGCCACCAGAACTGGGCGAGACTTCATCCCCAAGCCATCACCTGAAAACTTGGACATTGTCTTTGCATGACTCTTTCCTTCAAGAAACAGATTAACACCATTAGTGCTACGTGTTTTTTCTCCCCGCTTATGCTATGCAACATGTTCCTACTATTTCCTGCTAACTCACAGTCACACTTCCATGCTTCGAGCCACCATCTTAACCCAGAAACTCGGACTTTCTGAACAGCACTATCCTTTGTCCACAGCTAATTCAGGATCTTGACACCAGGATCCTTCTGGGTCTGCCCTAGACACTGCTCCTTTCCTCTTATCTGATCAAATACATTGGCTAACAGTGCATAAACAAATTACAGTCAATGCCCTGTCCTTTTTCCTCAGAGCTTTTTACGAATCACTACCAATTTTTATACAGTCTAGGAATTTCTTGTGTTTACCTGCCTGGAAGCTGCGCTCCTCCAATGCTCTCCTTGTATCATTTACCCCGCGTTGCTCATGTAAGACTTGGGGGCATATCTTTTACTCTCTTGCCCCTAAATTATGAAACTTTCTTCTCTCAACTCACGCTCAGAAGTCAGTTACTTGTAGTTTCGCAATGGCCTTAAGACCTAGTTCTTCTGCTAGATCACTCTGCTACTAGCTTTGCAATTGCCGGACACCCTTGCTAGGTAGCTGTTTATTCCCTATAAATGTGTAAATTCTTCATTCAATCATTTGCGATCGCAATTAAGGTCTCCAACAATTGATACATTAAATTGCAACTCGCAAATGAGAGGGGGATCCTCCATTTGCCCTCTCTTCTTTTTAGTACTAAAAGTTTATTTTGGAAAACTTATGGACAATAAAACAATCATTAATATACAGTTTCTCAAAATTATTATGGCCAAATAAAATCTCCTCAAGCCTATCATAAAATCGCTTTAAAAATTCTTGAAATAATTCTCATAACAGCAAGAAGCAGTGGCGGCCACTGCAAAACGAAAGTGGGTGGGGGGTGGTTGGGGGAGGGGATGGGGATGGGGAATTTAGGGGAAAATAATATTTAAAAAACGTACCTGCCTCTGCTGCCGACGCCCTCCTCGGTGCTTCTCTCCCGGCAGGCACTGGGAAAGCACAGGCTCCCCACTCAATCCAGATGCTGTTCTCATGCTATAAATAGCATGAGAGCAGCGCCAGGATTGGCCTGAGCGGCCTTGTTTGGCGCTCGGACAGTGCCCGAGAGCCTGCAGCATTTCTCCAACCTGGCTGTGCCACACAGTTGGGTTGGAGAAATAGAAGTGCGCATGTCTGTTTGGCTGGCCGAAACTGGCCGGCCAAACTGACATGCGCACTTCTAAGTGCCCACCACTGCTCCCTGTCATGGCCCGCCCCCGCCCTACACAGGCATGCCTCAGCCAGAGCCAATCACAGAAAAATAAAATGATATTATTGTTTTATTATCACTTTATTTTTCTGTGACAGACTCGGACGAGTGGGAAGACACTCCTCTGCCATTACGGAGGAGCCGCCCTGGCAAGAAGTAAAAACAAGTACTTGTGCAAAAAAACAACCAGTGCATACAACCAATTTCTCCTGGTCTCGAGTTTAACTCCATTCGTTTTCTTATAAGCCCTACCATGAATAGGAACTTGCTTACAGCAACAGCAGTGTAAATGGATGTGCCATCCTTCAAGATTCTCTGGGGCATATTTACAAGCCCCTATCGACCCCACAGCGTCACTTTTCAGGACGCTGTTGTGGCGATAGGGGTTTCACATTTTTTACAAGGCAGCATTAAGCCACTTAACATGGCTTAACTCTGCTTTGTGAATAAGGCACCCTTTCACGCTATACTTAGTGTGAAAGGGGTGGGCAATGGGTGTTGCGGTTCCACCGCAACACTCATTGTTTTTGACGCTGCCCTATATTTACAAGGGCAGTGTAAATATGGGGCAGCACCAAAATTAAGACCAGGGAAAACCTGGTCATAAACAGGCGCAACGAGGAGAAATGTTTCATTTCTCCTAGTTTTTGCTGTTTCTATGTGTGCTGCTTTGTGCAGCACACATAGAAACAGCAAAAGGCAGTTGATTGTTTATGTGCAGGAAGGTGACCCTACCTGCACATAAACAATCAATAAAAAAAAATGACGTTTTGCAACTTCTATGTGTGCTGCATTAAGCAACACACATAGAAGTTACAAAGCGGCATTTAAAGATTGTTTATGTGCAGGAAGGGGAGACCTTCCTGCACATAAACAATCTTCCCCTCAATGCAGACACCCTTGCACTATGGTGCAAGGGTGCCTGCGTTGGCGCAAGGCTGTTAAATTTAGTGCTAGCAGAGGGGGAAATGCAGGGCTGCACCATACTGTTGTAAATATGGTGCAGCCCTGCAATTCACAAGTGGCGGAGCGCGGCGTTAAGCCAAGGAGGCTAACTCCACGGTCGGTCAATTCGTAGTGAATATGCCCCTCAGTGCCTCCAAATATCTCAGAATGCCATGATACTTGCACAGTGGATGTATCAATTTCCCTCTAGGCTTTGCATATGCTGGACAGAAAATAGCACGTGGTGTATAGTCAGTCTCATTTGCAGTCAAGGAACACACAGGGGCTTATTTACCAGCCCCTTGCACCACCCGTGCGTCACTTTTCCCATGTTAAAAATTACTCAAAAGTGGCGCAAGAGGCTTGTAAATAAGCCCCATAGTACGTACAGATAAATGGACAGCACTCCTGTTAGAGCTCTATAATCTATACTTTGTATTTAAAAATACTGTTCAGACTTGCAAAATAACTCATGTACATTCCATTGTAGCTTTTTGCTGTAGCAGAGTCTGTGATTTTGCTACTTGCAGGGTCTGTAACCACAAAAGGCTTTTTTTCTATCAGGCCCTTCCATTATCTTTACCCTCCCCAGTTTGTTACTCCTTCTCCTCTGCTTTGCTCCAGGGCCGCTAAGGTTTGCCCTCTTTTGTACAGTGCTTCGTTACTTCGCTGCGATGCTCAGATTGAACCAGCCCGGTACATACAGGCACACTGAAGAACAATTGGTCTGTATTTCGCTGCTGGCTGACAGGAGTCTATTTTGCAGATAGATACCATTACTGAATAATTACAAAACGAGGCAAATTGCGAAAAGATATTACAGCCCTTACAATTCTTTGTCAAATTGGCTGTCAGAAATGTTTGCTGACTTCAAAACACGTCTGCATTTGTTGTCATGAAAAAGAATTGCGGATTCCTTTGATTTGCTCGAGTGAGGCTTTCTTTGTGCGTAAATAGACGGAAGCGAGCCAATCAAGTCATTCGTTCGGCTTTGGAGTTTGTTTAGCAATCTTCTGAACTTTGCACGTCGTGTTTTATGCTTTTTGTGTAAATAAATTGCACCGGACAGAGGGGCATATTTACGTTCCCTGGCGCATCCCTGCATATCAGCAGGGATGCGCCAGGGGAAATGCGTCACGCAAGTTTACCCTTGCGCCACGTCCGATGCGCCGCATTTACAATGCGGCGCATCGTGGCGCAAGGATAAGCAGATGTGTGACGCATCTGCCGGCGGAAGGTTGGCGCAGTGCTGAAGTTGTCACAAGCGCGACGCAACTCCAGCACTGTTCCAACCTTCCCTATCCCTAACATGGTGCGTCAATCCTTACGCCTGCTTGAAGCAGGCGTAAGGATTTGACGCACTAGCGTCGGAAAAGTGACTGCGTGAAATCTTGTAGATTTCACTACGTCACTTTTCCGAGGCGTTCCTGCGCCGGAACGCCCCCTGCGCTGTACGCCCACATGAAACCTGACGCAGGTTTCATGTGGCGCAGGGGTTTACTACGTGACGCATCTCCCTAGATGCGTCACGTTGTAAATATAGCGCAACGCGGCGCATGGTTTGTGTCGCCGCTGCGTCACATGCGTGACGCAACGGCGGCGCAAAAGTGGCGCAAGGGGCTTGTAAATATGCCCCAGAGAGCGCAGTAGAGCATGTGTGGCGCATCATTCCTGAAAACGAGGCTAAAGCACAAACACAAAGGGGCATATTATCAAGAACCGAGTTAAAATTATCGCCGCTTTAGCGGCAGAAAACTACCGCTAAAGCGGCGATAATGGGCTTGATAATATGCCCTTGAGAATTCCAATAGAAGCCCATGTTGACACCAGAACATGGGCTTCTATTGAATTCTCAAGAGCATATTATCAAGCCCATTATCGCCACTTTAGCGGCAGTTTTGTTGCCGCCAAAGCGGCGATAATTTTAGCGCCGTTTCTTGATAATATGCCCCAAAGACAGACAGCAATAAAGGGAGAAGGAAGTACGGGCCTGAAACGGTTCCTGTAAATCTTAGCTCCACAGAACGTACTGGCGGAAGCAGAGTGTGATTTCAGACATGTACTGAAGACATTCACTGCATTGTTAAACACACCTACGGTCCTTAAATTCCATTTAAACAGTTTTTTGTTTTTTTATTAAAGCAGATTTTGGACTCCTTTGAGAATAAAGCTTTCTCTGGTTCTGATATAAGCCGATCACATAATTTTCCTGAGGTGATAAACTTCAGTGGCATCTGTGATTTATAGTCAATCAGCTATCTCTCGCATCATGAGTATGGGGGGGCAGAAATTATGGTAAGGATTTTAATTTAACTAACTCAAATAAGCACTGAAAACGGGACTTAAAGGGAAAAATTCACAACGAAAGTATTACATCTGAACTCTTATATAACACCTAGGCCCAGATTCACAAAGGTTTAGCGTTGGGTTGTAACGCTAACCCGACGCTAAACCTATTTGGGGATTAACAAACCACCGCAAATTGGTATTAGCATTGGTTTGTATGGAAACATAACGCAAAGCAGCACTAAACACTGCTCTGCATTACTTTGCGTTAAGGGGGTTATATAGTTGATGCATTGGCGTTCCCATGCAACCACCCATGCTTTTGACGCTAAACACTATCTAGAAACATTACTAGACAGGGTTTAGCACCAAAAATTATTATCGCTGTAAAGCAGGCATTAAAAGGAGAAATGTTTTAATTTCTCCTTTATTTTCCGACTTTGCATGTGTGCTGCCCTGTGCGGCACACATACAAAGTAGGAAAAGCTTTGATGTGTGTCTAGGCATAGTATTTTGTACAGAATAGGTACTCTGCCTGTACAAACCTATGCTAGACTCAGGCACGCACCCTAACACTATGGAGCTAAGGTGTGTGCCTGGCGCACTGCAGCTGAAATCGGCACCGAAGTTAGGGAGAGGGGAGGAGAGTGCCAAATCTCTCTGAATACGGCGCTCTCCTGCAATGTTCCCTCTAATTTTTTCTTCTCTGTGCGGCAGAGTAAGGTCTCTGTGCGCTGCAGCCAGGGCTTTAAGTGGGATGAAAAAACTAGGGAGTCTCTCAAAGGGGCGTGACCGATGCAATTAAGGACGTGGCTTAAAAGCAACTCAGCTAAAAATCTGTGTGTTGCATAGTGTACCACCCGACTGATATTTTGCTGCTTCTGTCATTGCATCCAGATATATAATAAAAGTAACATTACACCTACAAGAAGCTAAGACTATTGGCTTTGTCAATGTTTGCTTGTTGCATAAAGTTGTATATAATATTGAAAATGCTTCCTTGCTTGTGGTAGAGGTTGTGGCTTAATGATTGAGCTGCCGACTTAGGAGATGGGTTTTGAGTCTCGGGTCAGCTTAACATCCTGTGATTCTGGGCAAATCAATTAATCTCCCCATGCATACCAAAAAAAAGAATAATAAATAATAAATCCTGTAAAGCGCTCCAATACTTTTGGGTTGAGTTCACACTATATAAAATTTGCTGCATTTCTTTTCTAAATGCTGGGCTGATGGTTTGCCTTTTGAAAGTATTTATGTTAAATGCAGCCCATGACGGGCGCTGTGATTAACATCAATTCTTTCAAAAGGCCCACAATCAGCCCCGCAGCTGCGCTGCATTAAGAAAAGAAATGCAGCAAGTCTACAAACACAACGTGTGCTTTCAGGATCATCTCTAAGCATACGTCGTGCTTTTAAACTTGGTGCATTTCTTTTCTTACAGCGCGGCTGCGGGGCCGATTATGAGCCTTTGAAAAAGTATTTATGTTAATCACAGCGCCCTCATGGGCTACATTTAACATACATTCTTTCAAAAGGCAAACAATCAGCCCCGCAGCCCCACTCTAGTTAGAAAAGAAATGCAGCAAGTGCAGGAGTGTTTTAAAACCGGCGGCACAAACGCCCTCCCGGGATGTGCTGTGTGTGCCCGCTTCACACACGGCACTGCGCGCTTGGGGGGAAAGAGGTGCGCGTGCGTGCACCTTACAGGTAACAGTGCTCTCCTGTTCTCTCCCTGTCACGCAACGCAGCACAGCCTCTTTGGGGGCTGCGCTGCGTTCCATGACAGTTTTCAGAATCTGGGCCCTAGTTCGGGTGCAGATTTACTACTTTTGGCACCTTATTTTTTAGTTCTCTAGTAGCACACCTAGAACGGTGGGCAGGTGAAGTTTTCTTGGTGTACTTTTACTTCTGAGAATGTCAGGTGGCGCCTTCAGAGGTAGTAGCCAGTGTGTCCTGCCCTAGTTGAGTCAGGATACTGTGTTTTATTTGATTATTTAAAGTAAAGCACAGGCCTAGGTACGGGCCAGCAGAGCACTTTACAAGTAATAGTGAACTTAGCAGTTACAAAAGATACTGGAAGTAATTAGCATGGAACATAAAGCTTACAGCACACAGCATAGTGCTTTACAGTAACAGTGATCATGTAAAGGAGTTAGACTTGAGTCATTCAGCTAAATATCACCTGAACAGATAAGGATTTAAGTATTTGCTGAAAGCAAGAACATTAGGATTTAGGACCTGATTACGAGTTCAGTGGTCCACCCGTGGTGGTGGTCCCTGGACTGCCAGAATGGCGGTCCACCTCCTGTATTATGAACCGCCGCAACCACCGGGGATCATGAATCCTGCGGCGATGGCGCAGCAGTCAGAAGCCCTAATATACTGGCGGTGCTGCTGCTCACTGCCATGCATATTAGGAGTTTCCTCACCGCCACAGTCTTCATGGCGGGGAGGCTGTGATAAAGACTGTGTGGTGAGGAAACAAACCACAGTTGCATCAGGTCCATGGGGTGCCTGCACGGGGCACATGTTTTGCCCCCCTATGTGCAGTCACTCCCTTTCCATCAACTTTAGAGTCCATGCCGCGCAGGAAAGGTCTTCGGCGCTCTCATTACGGTGCCTTTTTAATAGGAACCGCTGTGGGAACACCAAAGGACCATCTGCCAGACTGCGAGATTACTCGCAATCTGGCGGGCGTCTGGCAGTCGAGTTTAGCGGTCTTAGAGCCGGCCTGGCGTGGCAGCCCACTCCAAGACAGCCAAACTCTTAAAAAGGCCTTTAGTCTTATGTGGTAGGGAATAAAGTTTCACACCCTAGTAGTAGGCATCGGAATGCTTTGGTTTTCTTTGCTTTGGGGATTTCAAGAATTATATAATATTTGCCTCTCATTTTGGGGGCTGGGCTGCTTGGATTGCTTCTGATGAAAAGCATTGATTGGATAAAGACTCCCAAGTGATTATTTGTTGAATGTGGACAGGAAAGAGTTATGGAACAAATACTATTCTTTGAACTTTGGAGAGAAAAAGCATAGATGGACTTTTACACGCTCCTTTTCTTCCAAAGTTGGACTTTGCATTAACGTGGCCAAGGGGCAGTAGGACTACATAAAGATGTGCGTGAAAGGGTGCCTAAAGAAGGTTCTTGATATTACACCAGTGGGCCCTTGTTCTTAGTCCACTACTGCCAGTTGCATAGTTCTGGCCTCTCATTTTTAATTGAACTTTCAGTTTGAGTTTATTACAAAGATAGAGAGGTATTACAATCTGAATTGTTTTATATATAATGTAGGTGACCTTTGATCAAATCGTGTTTAAGATGTAGCTATTGAAGATGCTTTAAGATGGGGGAGATTATATATTAGATTTCTTTGCTCCTGCAACTAGCTGAGCCTCCACATGGAATATGGCTCAAAGGGGTGTGGTAGTATAGTTTAGAGTACCTGCTTCAATGGCATTTCCACCATTTATATGGCTGAGAACTAGGGCATGTGCTTTGGATCTGAAGTCAATAGGAGGGATTGGCAGTTCTAGTTTTCTTAATAGGTGGAGTTGAAAGGATGCTGATTTGGTTAGCTTGAGATAGTGGTCCTTTAGATTGATATTCTTGTTAGAGTTCTTTGAATGTTATTGATATCAGGCTTGGTGAATATAAGTGACTATGGTGAGCCACGTATAAGTTATAACTGCTCTAGATTATTCAGTCACTGAGTCTAGAGTTTGGTGTTAAAGAATTACAATTATTGATGAGTATTTGTTACTGCCAAAACCTGGCATCTCTTATGGTAACCATGAGCGAAGGAGTGCCTTAACCACATAGGGGGCGATGACGCTCAGCGTTAGTCTGAATGCAGCAATTCTCAGTGCACTAATGGAAAGTGTGTGAAATCCATTTTTCCCTTCTAAACCTAGCACATCTCAATTGTACTGGTCAATTGTATTCAGAACTCACCAATCCATTATTATTATTATTATTACAAACACTTATAGAGCGCATAGTTACCTGAAGGCAACCCAGCGCTAGCAGTGTCACACAGAACAAAGCTAGGTGACCTATGGTGTACAGTTCTGGTACAGCCAGGTTTTAAGAAGCTTCCGAAAGGGAAAATGTTGAGTCATTGAGCGAAGATGAAGAAGGAGGGCGTTCCAAAGTCTAGCAGCATTATATGAAAAAGAGCGGCCATTACAAATATAATACTAATTTTAGGAAGCTCCGATCATTTTTGTGGGTTGCTTGTTTTGTTCTTTACCTATATATCAATTAAGGGCTTGATAGTGTTTATTTACATATCATTACGGAGATAATTGCAATGCATAAGTCAAAGTCAAAGTCAAAACAAGCTTTATTCGGTATATAATAATATATCCATAAAAGCATTCTAAAACAATTCATCCTAAAAAAACAGCAATATTCTAATTAATTTTTCAATATGGATCCTCCTTTGAACATTTCCTCCCTAATAAATTTGCTTAAAACACATTTTCCACATTGATATAAATACACCATATCAATCATTATTTACATATCGTCATATAAAACATTAAAAAGATAAAAATACATTAAAAAAAATCTTAAAAAGATATACAGTCTATTCTATTTCATAATTCAAAGATTCCAGATGTGAAAGTTCCTTCCTTCGCTTAATGGCCAATTGAGTAAAAACAATGACACGTTTTCCAAAAGGCAAATTTGATTAAAAGCGGTTTTATAGGAGTACAATCAATTAACAATAAAAAGTGGGCATAATATTGTTTTCCTAAAATCCCTATAAAAGTTGCAAAACAATAAGAAGTGCAGAGTACTTTGAGGAGATTTACCATCACACGGGCACTTTGGTAGGTTTGCGCTCCACCTACCCATCTTAGGGAATGCTATCTGGTAGTGGAGCGTGCTCATCCTTAATCTTGTTAAATAAAATCGATGTTGAATATTTCTAGTGAAAATAAGATAAGGCTGGGTACCCGGTGAAAAAGGCCCTTCACAATATGATCTAACACATGATTTTGTACTCATCTCAACTTTTCTCCTATCTTCTCTAGAGTTAAAAAGTCACCTTTTTAACTCCCCACTACTATAGGTCTGAATTCTCGCAGGGTCTTTAAAATCAATTATCGCATTGCACTCATTTAATAGGCCATAAATATGCTGTAGCCATGGTATTTTCTTTGAATGGTCAAGTGTAAGGCAGTCTCGTATAATTTCCTTAGTGAGAATCGTTTCATCTTTTGTCCAAATTCGGTACCATAAAATAAGGGCAGACATACTAATCTGGTCACTAAGGTATGGTACATCAGTCTCCCTATGGACAATATAAGTCGCCGTGGAGTTAGGAACCGATAACACCCTTCTTAAAAATTTATTTTCCAGTGTTTGTAATGGGGTAGTGTCTGCCATACCCCATAATGCTTCACCATAGCATACCCCTGTTATACACTTACTCCTATATAATTTTAAAATTTCTCGCACTGGCTTATTGCCTATTTTTGGGGAGAATCTAAAAATAGCCTCACTAGTCCTTAAAAATTTCAATTTACAGGAATTAATATGTGTACTCCATGTACCTTTACAATTAAACAGTAACCCCAGATAAGAACAAGCATTGGCATAGCCAATAGGTCTCGCCTTTGGGACCTTATAAGTGTTTAGCCATGCAACAGTTGATGTTGCACCAAGGATATTGTGCTGCATAACTAAATACTTATAAGGTCCCAAAAGCGAGACCTATTGGCTATGTAATGCTTGTTATTACAGAGGAGCAGTGATGTCACAACTGCACTGTAAATTACAGGCAAGCGTTACGACAAGCTTCCATGTCTGACAAGAACAATACATATAAAGAGGTGGTATAATACTCACTCCTGAGTATCTGTGTGGTTTTACAAAAAATTATCAAAAACACTCATTCTTTTTATCAACATTGGAATGATGAAATCCTGCGTCAGTTTATGTGAGATTGAAACCTGCAGGTGCCAGGCTGTTACGTACCAATGCGTGTGATTATGAATAAGATAACACCGCTCTTTTCTATTCTGTGTTACTGTAAAACAACCAGTGATGCCATCAACACTTTGAAGTGATGCAACGGCATCTGTTTCGAAAGAATCAGAGCCGCGATGTCTGTGGCTCGGCCTCAACTGTTCCTCGAGTGATGGAACTTCCTGGATTGAAGGAGTTGATCCGGAAGCAGTTTAACTAATTGCCCCCGGCCCGGGAGTAAGATTTCAACTACTTTGTCTGTCCTCGGTGATTGGCAAGATCCAGGATGTGTGGGAACTGCCTTAATAAAACAGACAGAATAGTTAACACTGCGGTATTAGGCAACAGACCCTGAAAGCTGCCGAGGATCACAGGCGTGCACATTCGAACTGCCCTGTGGCAATGATGACATTGAAACGCCCTTCCCGCACTCAGTAAGTTGGAAGAAGCCGTTGGTGTTGAGAAACCCCAAGTGCCAGCCCCAGGCCTTCCAACTCTTGATTCTTTCCTGTATTTGCTAAAATTCGTGGAAACAGCAGTGCTTAAAACGTGATTCCTTGTGAATATGTCTCAATGTTTGTAAAGCGCTTTGACGTCAACGACGGCACAGTCTGAGTTATTTAAACCGTAACGATAAATAAACATAGCTAGAGAGTTCATACTGTTTTGGCAGCCAGAGGTACTTAAAGTTAGGTAGAGAACTCATCCTCGCCGAAGATAAAGCGCCCGACGCGTGTGTTCAAAAGTTCAGAGCGCAACAAGGTGTTTAGACATGGTTAGGACTTTGGGGACCGCTGGCACCTCCCCCTCCCCTACACCCCCACCCCTCCAAACTATACCCAAGCCAGCTGTACAATCTAACTAGTGAAACAATCACCCACACACCCCGGCAGACTGCCCGGAGTGGACCCACCCACCAAGGAACCTCATTTAAATGATTTGGTGTGTTGTTTTATAAAAGAGGGCTGTTTAGGATTAAATGGAATTCACACGTTTAATGAGAAACCAGTTTCCAGCATCCGACCCCCGGTAGGCGCAGCTTCCGTCTTCCCTTCATTCTAGAATTCTGTGACGTAACCTAAAGGGCAAAGGACACTGGAACACCCCAGCTCGAGCAGTGAAGGATGCTTTTAACATATGCTCTGGGGACATGCAGGATTTGTGCCAGGGTACTTCCTAAGTGTTGTAGATTTTGCCCAGACAGGTGGCACCGAGCAAACCCAGCTTCGTGTCCTCGGTCAACAAGTTAACTAAAGGCATCCTTCAGTCTCAAGTGCACGAATGAATACATCATTTTCATTATCCGCAGGCCAAGCCCGGAGACAACTCTTGTAAAAGTGAATTCTGCTCAAGAGTTCATGTGTAATTGTTAGACCTGGCATCCTTGGCGTGGGTCTCCCTTCCATTTTTTGATGATGCCTCCAATGTTATTGATCTGTTTTTGCTGGTTTAGATGCTTTGGGCACTGTGCCACTGCTAATCAGTGCCACAGTGCAAGTGCTCCCTATTGTAAATTGATGTATGTATTAGTGACTCCATGATTGGATGATTGGTTTACTTGTCAGTCCCTAGTACAGTGCACTGAATGTGCCCAGGGCTTGTAAATCCAATGCCGCTGGTGGGCTTGCAGCACTGGTTGTGCCACCCACAGACGCAGCTTGTAAAATGTGTCTCAGGCCTGCCATTGCAGAGCCTGTGTGCAGCCTAGAGCTGCCATGTCGACTTGGTGAGTACACCCACTTACCAGGCCCTAAACCTTCCCTTTACTGCATGTTGGTCACCCCTAAAGTAGGCCCTAGGGCAGGGTGCATTGTAAGTATAAGGTAGGACATGCCCTGGTGTGTGTGGCATGTCCTAATAGTGAATGACAGCCATTTTCGTTTTTCACTATTGCAAGGCTACCTGCTCCCCATAGGCCAGAATGGGCAGTTTGATTATTACACCTTATAATCCTAACTGACCCAGGGAACATGGTAGAAAAACGAATTTAGTATGCCTGAACTCAGGATGATAAAATACATCTTTTAGTGAAGTTGGTTTTAACATTCTGTGTTTGAAAATACCACTTTTAGAAAGTGGGTATTTTCTTGCCTAACTATCCAAGCCTGCCTCTGCTAGGTTGTGTATTCCTTGTCTGGAGTTTGAGTGACAGGGGCTGGGGGTGGCTACAGGAGACAGGGTGAGTCAGCACAGGGCTGAATAGAGAGATCTGCATCCAGAGTGGAGGGAGGAGTTGCACCTGGGTCTGAATAGGGCTGTGCCTGCCTTCCACAATGCTGGCTCCACCTCCTGCCGGGCGGCTGAGCACTCTGCCCCACATTCTGAAAGGACAGAAGGAGTCCTGTAAACAAAGTGCTCCAGGACTGACCAGAACTGGTTTTGGACTAGGCAAAGGCCTCTCTGCCTTCAGAGAACAAAGAGAAAAGGTGTATAAAAGGGGACCCAGACCCCTAGGAAATTAGATCACTTTTGGGAAACAAGAAGAAACCTTTGCTGAGGAGCGGAACCAAGAAGAAACTGAGGAGTGACTTTCCCTAAGCTGAAGTGCTGCTTGGGGGATTGGCCTGCAGTGGTTGCCTAACTGCCAAAGAAAGGAGAGAGGAACTTTGTGTGTACTTTCATCAACTTGTGAAGGATCTCTCTTGATTTTAGAGCTTGCCTCCTGCTGAAGTCTCAGGGACAACAGACTTCACCCACCAGCTCCCCCTGTGTTCCCTTGCTGGGAAATTGGACCTTCTGACACACTTGCGTGTCTCTGGGAGCTGGAAGTGCGACTCAACACGAAGAAGCGTGTCGCCGCAGCCGCTGAGTATCGCATCGCCGGAGAAGAGTGTCGACGTCGCAGCAGAGGCCGGCGCATCCCCGAAGAAGCGCGCTGCATCCTTCGAAGCGCCTCGCAGCACCGGAGAAAAGGGTCGCCGTCGCATCAGACGCCGTCGCATCCCCGGGGCAGAGCATCGACCTCGCATCAGACGCCGACGCATCGGAACACGAGGCGCGCCCCGCATCCCAGGAGAAGATCGTCGACCTCGCATCAGACGCTGTCGCATCGCCAGGGAAGCGCGTCGCAGGGCCTGTCGCGGCTCCAAAGACTCATCGAAATCGCCGCACGGCCGTCGGGCGTGCACGCATCACCCCTTCGTTGTCGCAACCTCAAGAAGACGCCACTTTGTTTCTTTTGCACCAGATCTTCAACGCATCACCGTCCTTGCGTGTAAGGGACTACCGCATCACCTTCCCTGCAACACTTTTCGTTGCCCTGCATTACGCATCTTAAGGTACATTGAACTCAAAGTGTCGCATTGCTATTTTAAGAGACTCAAGCTAATTCTACCATCTTTAAAGTACAGTATTGTGGATTATTTATGTCATTTATGGTCTTGTGGTAAATCTATATAAAAGATACTTATTTTTATAATACAACCTGGGTGGTGTCCATTTGTAGTGTTGTCACTAGATTACTGTATGTGTTCACAAATGCTTTACACACTGCCTCTGAACTAAGCCTGTCTGCTCGTGCCAAGCTACCAAGAGGGTGAGCAGGGGTTATTTCAGGAGTGTACCCCTTACCCTGACTAGAAGCAAGGGTCCCTATTTGGACAAAGGTACCTACCTCTGCCAACTAGAGACCCCAGTTCTAACATTGGTGGTCAGCGGTGGGGATTCTGGACTTGCATTTGTGACTCATGTACAGTGATTGGTGAACACTACCTAGTGAGTGCAGACCATAACGCAACCACATACTTTTGGTAGATATTCTTTTCTGGGACTTTCTATTTTTGCTAAAAACTGCCAAGTTTAATCACCATGGATACAGCAGCATCCATAGTATCTGTTGATAATGATTGGGAAGAGGAGAAACTGGAATGCTACACCGTTAACCAGCTCAAGCACTTCTGCAGGAGGTTCAAAGTTTCTATGACCGGAATCACCAAGAAGGATGATTTCCAAAAGGCGCTGAGGGCCTGGGTTGAAGCAAGGAATACCCCTGAGAATGAGGAGGGGGCTGAGAATGCAAATGAGCAGCTGGATGGGCCAGTGGGTCCAGGGGAGAGGAGAGAATCTTCCCCGTGGGTAGCAGTGTTTCCTCCAGAGGTCTGTCCCCAGAAGAGCTGGAGGACAGAGAAAAGAGTAGGATGCATGAAATGGAGCTGACCAAGCTCAAGTTCAAGGGGCAGTTAGAATTTCAATTGCAATCTAGAAAGTTGGCCTTAGAGGAGAAAAGAATGGATCATGAGCATGAAAAAAGTTTGAGGGAGATGGAGTTTAGAGCCAAGAAGTTAGAGATTACTCCCTCTGGTGGCAGCACACCGTCAGTGCCTGGTGAGGCCAGGGTGTATATTCCTAAGGATGTGGTTAAGGAGTTTTTTTAAGAATGATGATATTGGGCAATGGTTCAAGGCCTATGAGGTAGCCATGACTTCCCACCGGGTCCCTGAGAAGGAGTGGGGAGCGGGGTTGTGGGGTCGGTTCCTTAGTGAGGGACGGGATACCTTGTTGGACTTGCCCTCTGAAGTCTATAATTCCTACAGCCACATGAAAAATGCATTGATGACCAGGTATGGGTTGACTCCTGAACTCTATAGGCAGAGGTTCAGGAACTGTAAGAAGATTGAAAACAGTACCTGGGTTGAATATGTGACCTTTTTTGCAGAGCCTTGGATGGTTGGGTAAAGGGTAGCAAAGCAAATGATTTTCAGGCGCTCTTTGATTTGATTGCATGGGAGCACTTGTCCAGTAATTGTTTTCCTGAGCTACGCCAGCACCTGATGGACAGTAGGCTGACTAACCCTAGGCAGCTTGCTGAGGAGGCGGACCGCTGGGTGAGCACCCGGGTCCACAAGGGTCACGTGGGAGACTCCACCAAGGGTGGGCAGGGTCCCCAGCAGAGGAGTGGGGGGGACAAGGGTAAACAGAGGGAGTTCCAGAGAGGGCCCCAAAGTAAACCCCAAGGGAACCAAGGGAAAGGTTCCCAGCCTCCCCCTGAGAAAAATCACGGGGCCCAGACAGGTCCACCTGTTCATAGGGGACCCCTGGTGTGCTACAGGTGTGGCGCCCTAGGCCACGGCCAATGAACCCCATTGCCCTTTGTTTGGAAAGCCAGCACCCCCTGGTGCAGTCCCCCGGCAGTTGGCTAGTGTAGCCCTGGGGGAGGAGGTGGGTGCCCAAGGTGGGTGGGAGCCTGTAATATTGTCCCTTGTCTCTTTAGGAGACTCTGAGATGGTCCCTAGGACCCAACTGCCTGAGAACACTAAGAAATACAGGCAGTGGGTGACCATCAATGGCCAAAGGGTGGAGGCTCTGAGAGACACAGGAGCCAGTGTGACAGCTGTCAAGTGTCACCTGGTGTCTAAAGAGCAGGTGGTCCCTGATGCATTCTACCCAGTTGTTGCCGCTGACAACACAGAGAGCCACTGCAAGGTGGCTCAGGTTCCCTTTGAGTGGGGGGTCTCTGGTACTCTTCAAATAGCTGTGAGGCCAGCCATGCCTGTTGACTGTTTGTTAGGGAACGATTTGGAGAGCTCCCCTTGGGCTAAGGTGGAGCGGAGTGCTCATTTGGAGATGTTGGGCTTGCCTGATTGGGCGTGTGTGACCACCCGGTCCATGGCAGCCAGAGGTGTTCAAGAGGACCTGGAGCCTGAGAGGGAGGCCCAGGTGCCTGCCGGAGAGAGAAGAGGCAGGGGGCGCGGAAACCGGCCCCCGAAGTTCCCATGGTCCAGGAGGAGGCAGACCCTGAGGGGGATGCCCTGGAGCCTACAGGGGAACAGGTAGCTGAACTGGGGGACCTGCCTGAGCTGACCCATTGGCAGCAAGATGGAGGACCCTCCAGGGAGGAATTCTGCGAGGAGCAGAACAAGTGCCCTTCTCTCGTGGGTCTGAGGCAACAGGCCACAGACCAGGCAGCAGGTGCTCAGTCTGGATCACATTGGATCTACTGGGAGAATGGTCTCCTGTATAGCGAGCCTAAGGTTGCTGAGCCTGGGTCAGCCCATGTGCTGGTGGTACCCCAGCGCTTCAGAGCCTTCCTACTGGGTTTGGCTCATGATGTGCCTTTAGCAGGACATCTGGGGCAGGACAAGACCTTTGAAAGGCTTGTCACCCATTTCTTTTGGCCCTAGATGCGCAGGAGTGCCGCCACTCACTGCAGGACTTGTCAGACTTGCCAGGCAAGGGGAAAGAGTGGGAGGAAGCACAAGGCTCCTCTCCAGCCATTCCCTGTGGTCAGCACCCCCTTTGAACGGGTGGGTATTGACATTGTGGGGCCAGTGGACCCCAAGCCAGCCATGGGCAACAGGTTCATCCTGGTCTTGGTGGACCATGCCACCCGGTACCCTGAAGCCATCCCTCTGAGGACAGTGACGGCCCCCGTGGTGGGACGGGCACTGATGGGAATTTTCTCCCGTGTGGGGTTCCCTCAAGAGGTGGTGTCTGACAGAGGTAGTAACTTTATATCCAAGTATATGAAGTCCCTGTGGCAGGAGTGCGGTGTAACGTACAAGTTCACCACTCCTTACCACCCCCAAGGAAATGGGTTGGTTGAGAGATTCAACCGGACCCTGAAGGGCATGATTATGGGTCTGGAAGAACCCATGAGGCGTAAGTGGGACGTCCTCTTGCCATGCCTTCTTTTTGCATACCGGGAGGTACCACAGAAGTCTCTAGGGTTCAGCCCCTTTGAGCTTCTGTATGGTCACCCAGTGAGAGGACCTCTGAGTTGGTCAAGGAAGGCTGGGAGTAATCTCCCAGGAAATCTCCCCAGGATGTATATAGCTACATGCTGGCCTTCAGGAACCAAACTAGGCATTTCAGGCAACTTGCTGAGGCAAATCTGAAAGCCAGCCAGGAGGAAATGAAGCGGTGGTACGACCAGAATGGCACTCTGGTTGAGCTTCAACCTGGTCAGAAAGTGTGGGTCATGGCCCCAGTGGAGCCCTGTGCGCTCCAGGATAAGTGGACTGGACCCTTTGAGGTGGTGGAGCGCAAGAGTCCTGTTACCTACTTGGTGGACATGCGGTCTCCCAGGAACCCCTTGCGGGTCCTGCACGTCAACCACCTGAAGCCCCACTTGGAGAGGTCCCAAGTGGGCATGCTCTTAGCTACAGATGCTGGGATGGAGGAGGAGACTGAGCCTCTTCCTGACCTCCTGTCAGCCCAAGAGCAAGATGGATCAGTGGAAGGTGTGAACCTCTCTACCTCCCTGACACCTGAGCAGCAAGGTGACTGTCGCCAACTGTTGGGGCAGTTTCCTGACCTGTTCTCCCTGGTTCCTAGTGTCACTGACCGGTGCGTCCATGATGTGGACACTGGGGACAGTCTTCCTGTCAAGCACAAGGCTTACAGGGTGACTGACAGGGTTAGAGCTTGCATCAAGGAGGAGGTCTCCAAGATGTTTGCATTGGGGGTAATTGAGTCCTCTCACAGCCCTTGGGCCAGCCCAGTGGTCTTGGTCCCGAAGGCTGTCGCGCCTGGTGCCACACCCGAACTCCGGTTCTGTGTGGACTACCGGGGACTCAATTCCGTCACCAGGACTGACGCACACCCCATCCCCAGAGCTGATGAGCTCATAGATCGGTTAGGGGCTGCCCGGTACCTCAGTACGTTTGACTTAACGTCTGGGTACTGGCAGATCGCCTTGACTGATGGGGCAAAGGAGAGGTCAGCATTCTCCACACCAGATGGGCACTACCAATTCCGGGTGATGCCCTTTGGGATGAAGAATGCCCCTGCCACCTTTCAGAGGTTGGTCAACCAGGTGTTGGTTGGACTGGAAGAGTTCAGTGCCGCCTACCTGGATGACATCGCAGTGTTCAGCGCCAGTTGGGAAGAACATCTGTGCCACCTCTGGGAAGTGTTGATGGCGCTGCGGAGGGCAGGCCTCACGATCAAGGCGAGTAAGTGCCAGATCGGGCAGGGTTCTGTGGTGTACTTGGGACACCAGGTTGGGAGCGGCCAGGTAGCGCCCCTACAGCCCAAGATAGATACCATTCTGGCTTGGGAGCCCCCCAAGACCCAGACAGCGGTGAGAGCCTTCCTAGGACTCAACGGGTATTACAGGAGATTTGTCAAGGGGTATGGCAGCATTGTTGCACCCTTGACAGAGCTGAGTTCCAGGAAGCAGCCCAAGAGAGTGATTTGGACTGACACCTGTCAACAAGCTTTTGACACCTTGAAGACAGCCATGTGCACAGCGCCCGTGCTCCTGGCCCCCAACTTCTCCAAAGAGTTTATCGTTCAGACAGACGCTTCAGAGCATGGTGTGGGGGCTGTTTTGTCACAGATGAATGAGGAGGGCCTAGACCAACCTGTAGCCTTCCTTAGCAGGAGGTTACTTCCACGGGAACAGAGGTGGAGTGCTATTGAGCGTGAGGCATTTGCTGTGGTCTGGGCACTGAAGAAGCTGAGACCATACCCGTTTGGGACTCACTTCCGGGTTCAGACAGACCACAGGCCCCTCAGATGGTTGATGCAGATGAGGGGTGAGAATCCAAAGCTGTTGAGGTGGTCCATTTCCCTACAGGGGATGGACTTCACGGTGGAACACCGCCCTGGTACAGAACACGCCAATGCTGATGGTCTGTCCAGATTTTTCCGCCTTAGTGAAGAGAACTCCCATGAGGTAGGGTAGTTCTCCCCACATTTCAGCTGGAGGGGACACATGTTAGACCTGGCATCCTTGGCGTGGGTCTCCCTTCCATTTTTTGATGATGCCTCCAATGTTATTGATCTGTTTTTGCTGGTTTAGATGCTTTGGGCACTGTGCCACTGCTAATCAGTGCCACAGTGCAAGTGCTCCCTATTGTAAATTGATGTATGTATTAGTGACTCCATGATTGGATGATTGGTTTACTTGTCAGTCCCTAGTACAGTGCACTGAGTGTGCCCATGGCTTGTAAATCCAATGCCGCTGGTGGGCTTGCAGCACTGGTTGTGCCACCCACAGACGCAGCTTGTAAAATGTGTCTCAGGCCTGCCATTGCAGAGCCTGTGTGCAGCCTAGGGCTGCCATGTCGACTTGGTGAGTACACCCACTTACCAGGCCCTAAACCTTCCCTTTACTGCATGTTGGTCACCCCTAAAGTAGGCCCTAGGGCAGGGTGCATTGTAAGTATAAGGTAGGACATGCCCTGGTGTGTGTGGCATGTCCTAATAGTGAATGACAGCCATTTTCGTTTTTCACTATTGCAAGGCTACCTGCTCCCCATAGGCCAGAATGGGCAGTTTGATTATTACACCTTATAATCCTAACTGACCCAGGGAACATGGTAGAAAAACGAATTTAGTATGCCTGAACTCAGGATGATAAAATACATCTTTTAGTGAAGTTGGTTTTAACATTCTGTGTTTGAAAATACCACTTTTAGAAAGTGGGTATTTTCTTGCCTAACTATCCAAGCCTGCCTCTGCTAGGTTGTGTATTCCTTGTCTGGAGTTTGAGTGACAGGGGCTGGGGGTGGCTACAGGAGACAGGGTGAGTCAGCACAGGGCTGAATAGAGAGATCTGCATCCAGTTTGGAGGGAGGAGTTGCACCTGGGTCTGAATAGGGCTGTGCCTGCCTTCCACAATGCTGGCTCCACCTCCTGCCGGGCGGCTGAGCACTCTGCCCCACATTCTGAAAGGACAGAAGGAGTCCTGTAAACAAAGTGCTCCAGGACTGACCAGAACTGGTTTTGGACTAGGCAAAGGCCTCTCTGCCTTCAGAGAACAAAGAGAAAAGGTGTATAAAAGGGGTCCCAGACCCCTAGGAAATTAGATCACTTTTGGGAAACAAGAAGAAACCTTTGCTGAGGAGCGGAACCAAGAAGAAACTGAGGAGTGACTTTCCCTAAGCTGAAGTGCTGCTTGGGGGATTGGCCTGCAGTGGTTGCCTAACTGCCAAAGAAAGGAGAGAGGAACTTTGTGTGTACTTTCATCAACTTGTGAAGGATCTCCAAGGGCTTGATTTTAGAGCTTGCCTCCTGCTGAAGTCTCAGGGACAACAGACTTCACCCACCAGCTCCCCCTGTGTTCCCTTGCTGGGAAATTGGACCTTCTGACACACTTGCGTGTCTCTGGGAGCTGGAAGCGCGACTCAACACGAAGAAGCGTGTCGCCGCAGCCGCTGAGTATTGCATCGCCGGAGAAGAGTGTCGATGTCGCAGCAGACGCCGGCGCATCCCCGAAGAAGCGCGCCGCATCCTTCGAAGCGCTGCGCAGCACCGGAGAAAAGGGTCGCCGTCGCATCAGACACCGTCGCATCCCCGGGGCAGAGCATCGACCTCGCATCAGACGCCGATGCATCGCAATACGAGGCGCGCCCCGCATCCCAGGAGAAGATCGTCGACCTCGCATCAGACGCCGTCGCATCGCCAGGGAAGCATGTCGCAGGGCCTGTCGCGGCTCCAAAAACTCATCGAAATCGCCGCACGGCCGTCGGGCGTGCACGCATCACCCCTTCGTTGTTGCAACCTCAAGAAGACGCCACTTTGTTTCTTTTGCACCAGATCTTCAACGCATCACCGTCCTTTCGTGTAAGGGACTACCGCATCACCTTCCCTGCAACACTTTTCGTTGCCCTGCGTTACGCATCTTAAGGTACATTGAACTCAAAGTGTCGCATTGCTATTTTAAAAGACTCAAGCTAATTCTACCATCTTTAAAGTACAGTATTGTGGATTATTTATGTCATTTATGGTCTTGTGGTAAATCTATATAAAAGATACTTATTTTTATAATACAACCTGGGTGGTGTCCATTTGTAGTGTTGTCACTAGATTACTGTATGTGTTCACAAATGCTTTACACACTGCCTCTGAACTAAGCCTGTCTGCTCGTGCCAAGCTACCAAGAGGGTGAGCAGGGGTTATTTCAGGAGTGTACCCCCTTACCCTGACTAGAAGCAAGGGTCCCTATTTGGACAAAGGTACCTACCTCTGCCAACTAGAGACCCCCAGTTCTAACAGTAATGAATTACACGTGCGGATGAGAACCGATGTGTGTCACTTGTCTTCACGGTAGTGCACACCACACTCAGCCTGCAGGTTGATTCCGTGAGTTTGACGCTCACAACCAACATCTGTGGTTATGTCTAGGTCAAGAGTTTGAATCCTAGCAAGGCCGACTCTGGCTTTCAGACTGCTGAGGTCGCTAAATTCAGTACCATTAAGCGGGTTACCAGTAGCAGCCCCTGTTTGCAGCGTGTAACTCTGTCGCAGTTTGGCTGGAGCTCTGGGAGAGGAGGAGGCAGCAGGGGAGGGGAGAGAGGAGGGGCCTGCGCCTGTTTCCCTTGCGGGAGCGAGCAGGAACCATATGTTAATTACAAACGCATGGTTTCAAAGCTCGCTCCCGCAAGGGAATCGCCAAACGTGCACGCGTTGCATTCAAAGCAATGCAATGCGTGCACGTTTTTGCCTGAAAAACGGAATCGATTGCTAAAGGTCTTTTTCCTAAGCAGCGCATGCGTGCTGCGTAGGCGAGACCTAAAAAGTGGATGTCCTTTCAATGGGTACTCCATCAACGTAATGGGTTCTACTCTTACTTTTACTTTTCCCACGTCATGACTAAAGTTTTAGTCAGATTTATTGATAGATCTTTATTGACCATAACATTTGTAAAATTGTCTATCAAAAGTTGGAGGCCATTGGCAGTCCTGGAAATCAGGACTGCATCATTTGCATATAGTAAAACTGGGGTTACACGCTTACCAACATTTGGAATATCAGCTTTCAAGCTCTGCAATAAAAAATCAACACCATTGATATATAATGAAAATAAAAGGGGGGCAAGGACGCAACCTTGCCTAATCCCTCGAGTTACTCTTAAATGCGTAGTGCATTCCCCATTCTGGCCATACCGTATCTTTGAAGTTAAATGAACATATATCTGTGATAGGAGACTGATAATATCTAGTGGGGCACCCATCCCTTCCAGCGTTTGCCATAACTTAGTGTGATTTACTAAGTCAAACGCGCTAGAAAGATCGACAAAGCAAAGATGGAGTAAACCCTCTTTGGCAAGGGTATATTTCCCTATCAGCAGTTCGAGGTTAACGCACAGCTCAACCGCTCCGATGCCCCTTCTGAAGCCATACTGGGCTTCGGTTAAAATGTTTTTATCTTTAGCCCAGCCTTCCAATCTGGCTAGCAGGATTCTGCCCATAAGTTTAAATGTGGAATCAAGAAGGGAGATCGGACGGTAGCACTTTGCGCTAGCTCTATTGCCTTTTTTAAAGATAGGGACAATCGTACTGTCAGCCCAAGTTGCTGGTAGTACCCCATCAATAATAGCATTAAAAACTTTAACTAAAATGGGGGACCAAAATTCAACATCATGCTTAAAAATGTCTATCGGAACCCCATCTGCAATGCATAAGTCATTGTGGAATAAAGTAGGAGACTTTGAGGCATTTTTTTAAAATTGGCAAACTTTGCTGTCAACAAGGAGCATAGTATAGCATAGATGGAGGATTAAGAAGAGTAAAGAGGCCCTGATATGAACAATGTTGGCCTGCTCATGGAAAACTTACTTGGAGAACATGCTGCAATCTTTTGGAGTGGTCAGAGATCGAAGTGGCTGACTGTCTTTTGTGTTGAGAAGTTACAGTATCGCTGCAACTAGAACTTGTGGTTGAGAAAGTAATTCATGGACATGAACGTCACATGTGTATAACTTGTCCAAACAAAATGTGAGAGACTTAAAAATGGGACTTAAGATCAGTTTTTGATGTCTGTTAATGGCATAAATATAAGTTATTAATACAACCCAATTTAATGGTATTGAATTATATGACCTTACAGAATTAAAGGTTGGGTTTTATTCATAAAGACTCAACCATGTGACCTGAATGTTACATACAAAAAGAAAAAAAGTTAATGGATGGAATGCTTTAATTAATCTCAGTCACTGGCAATTGCTCGGGCCGCATCCCAATTCATCATTTTTCACCCACCATGCCACCTCAGTTTGATCCCAGCCATATGCAAATCAGTCTTGAGCCTGCTCCTCATGGGAACAGTCCAGCCCGAGCTGCCAGGCCAGGTCCTTCTTGAACCAATCACAAGCAACAGGTTTCACACTAAAGGGCAGTGGGTATGCCCAGATGTGGGTTCCAAGCTCACTGTGCCACTGGAACCAAGCTATACCTGACAGAGGAGACCTTATAAGGGTGAAACTGGTCCTGGGTTGCTTCTGGTCTGGTTCAGGGAAGACCTGGCCTGGCAGTTTTGCCATAGTTCATCTGTTACAAACTTGCGAAGTTGTACTAAGCAAACATATATTGCATATATTACACAACCTGAGTGGAGGGGATTCTACAGTTACTGTTATCTTCTTCAATTGGTGTTGGGCATTCCTGGGACATGGTCTGCTGAATTTGGGATCTGTTTTCAATTAACTGTATCACCTAGTTTGCAGATACCTCTATGGTCTTGTTGGTCAACCCTGGTCTGGTCTGTTGTCTCACATCATCTTTCTATCTATGGAAACTTCATGAGGTTTGTCATCATTCCTACTGGTAGTTATGTTTTCTGTTAGTTATTCATCCCATTGTTTCCTTAGTTCCCTCTCCTCGTCTCTCTGCAGTGCTTGGCTTTCTGCCTCTGTCCACTGTTTAATAGTCCGTCTCCATCTAATGACCCGAAGAGTCATTTAGGTTCTTCTTGTCAACAATAGCGAGAGGTTTAGAAATTTCTTAAAAGCAAAAACGGTCTAGCTCACAGCATTCTGCTCTCCTCAAATCTCTACCACCTATTAATTCCTCTAATATATCTTTTATAGCCAAACAATATATGGTTATTACTGGGCATTTCCACATCGTGTGCCTTATCCTCGCCAGTTCTTGCCTACATTAAGGGGCAATTTGCTCTTGCACTCAGGTGTAGCTGTAGCTCTACAATTTTCTGCTTACTCACCATTACGTGCTAATCCCCATTGTGGGTGGTAGATTTATATCAAGTGTGGAATTATAAGTCTCCATTTACTTAAACTAGAGGGTCAAGACATCAAAGATTACATTTATGAATAGAATGTTACTACCAGTAACTATTAATATGTAGGTAGAAATCTCTGTCCTAGCCCCTAACTATAAGAGAGTTTTAGAAAATCATTACAGTTTATTATTCTTTAAACTTCTTTAAAAAAATATATAAATATTGTAATATAATATATAAATCTAAAATAATATAAAATATTTTTTAACATAGAACTAATAAAATGAAATGTTTCAGCACACGAAGTCATCACATGAAATGTGTTTTAAATAATTCAAATATATTTATTTAATTTACAAATAATGTTTCTCAAAGAATAATTTAAGAAAATCTCACACCAGTAACATTTTTATTTTTATTTAAAGTGTATTAAATTTTATTAAAAGTTGTGTTGAATTAATTTAAGTTATGTTACATGTTTTAACAAACATTTTAAAGTTGAATTTCATTTTTTATTAAAGTATATTACACTTTAAAATAATAGAATAGTTGTTTAATTGTTTAATACAAATAAACACTATAGTTATAGTAAGGATTGTGTTTCCCTAGCAATTACATTTTTTGTTTTGCCTATATCTTTGGCGTCGTTTGACAAATCTTCAGAAAACGTTCGAGAAAATTGCTACTTTTTGACTCGTTGTTGCATGGAAAAATTCAGGGTGATCCGTCAAGCGGGGGGCTTAGAAAAAAGGGGGGGTAATAAAATGCATTTTCCCCCCATTCCTTTTTCCATAGCAACTTTAGACACAGCTACAGTCCAAACCACTGAACAGATTTACACCAAATGTTATAGACAGCTACATCTTGGCCCAGAATTATTATTATTATTATTTTGTATTTTTGCAGCAAATTCACAGAGGATCCAATTCACAAACTGCATTTTGTAGTACAGAAAGTAGCTCTACAGTAGTACATCTTACTGCAAAATGCAATTTATGAACCTAGAGTGGAAGAATGGGGAATATTCACCACTAATAGGAAGAGATTATGGAGGTGTAAGGAGGGGTTTATGGAGGAGTAGAAAGGAGATTAGGGAGGGCCATGCTAACATCCACAAAAGGGTAAGACCATTGCTATTCACAAACTTCACTCATTAAGTTTTCACTGCCTTAAAGGTGACAAACCAGCAGTAAATGTACTACAGCCCAGCTTTTGAATAAATCTATAGCTCCACATAAGGCCAGTCACAGGTACTCCAACACACTCCCATAGAGCATAAGAGAGGCAGGGACCTAATATAACATCCCATACAAAAAAATGTTAAATTAATTACATTCTTTGATTTAAAAATTATATGTATATATGGAAAGGGTTGTGTGGCCCCCTTCCCAAGCCGGAAGGCCCCAGGGACCCCACCCCTGGTGCCAACGTTCATTAAAAGGGAAGGTAGGGTGCATCCCCCCTCCTTGAGCCTTTGCAGGCCCAAGGACCCCATCCCCAGGTCATATTCTATTTTAAGGGGAGGGGGCATGCCGCACCCCTCCCTGAGCCTTTACAGGGCCCAGGGACCCGTCCCCAGGGGCTGCTTTCCTTTTTAAGTGGGGAAGGGTGAGCAGCCCCTCCCAGAACCAATGCTGGCCCTGGATATCCATATCCTGGCGCCAAAATTATTAGCAAACCAAAAAAAGCCATTCCCTATGGAATCACTATCCTAACTATAATGGTCACCACTGGCGCGTTAGGCAAGAGGAAACAAAGCCTAAGTATTGCCAGTTTGTGCCACAATAATTGAAGTACCTGGTGACGAATGCGTCTATGTCTGGGGACACATTGTTGAAAAAATATTGACGGCAGTCCAGCCATATAGACTGCACCACCGCACTGTACACAAAATGCGGGTCCAAGGTTTGGAACTATCTGAGCTGGGTATGGATCGTCAGGTACAAGAAAAATAACGAACTGTGCAATTGACTTTGGAGGCCCACTGGAGGGCAAACAATAATTGGAATGAAAATATGTGGCATCACAACACCCACTGAAGGGTTATTAATGACATTACGAAACTACTTATTCCAGAATGCTTTGTTTTACTTGAAAAAGTCCACCAGAGGACAATAAAGATAATTGAAGACTGAATAAGTAGAGTCTAACATGTGATTGTGTTTCTGCATTTCCAGCCTGTGATCAAGGACTTTGGCAGTCCAACACGCGTTAGGCAAGAGGAAACAAAGCCTAAGTATTGCCGGCTTGTGCCACAATAATTGAAGTACCTGGTGACGAGTGCGTCTATGTCTGGGGACACATTGTGGTAAAAATATTGACGGCAGTCCAGCCGTATAGACTGCACCACTGCACTGTACACAAAATGCGGGTCCAAGGTTTTGGAACTTTGGGCCATATGTAGGTAGTTTTTATTTACCGATTCCTAAATACCGAATTTTACCGATTCGGTATTTAAGAATCGGTAAATAGTATGTAGGTAAACATTCGGTAAATATTACCGAATCGGTAATATCGGTATTACCGATTCGGTATTTACCGAATCGGTAATAAGGAATACCTTCCCATTCATTCCTATGGGCCTGGAGGCCCATAGGAATGATTGGGAAGCCATTCACTATTACCGATTCGGTAAATACCGAATCGGTAATAGAGGAGCATATTCAAGGGTGGCAGGGTGTCAAATTGACACCCTGTTGCACCCCTGAATCGTGCATGTGTGCACATGTGGCGCACATACATGCCCTAAGGGCATGGATGTGTGCCACATGGCACTTTAAACATTATTCAAAATTGAATTTTTAAAGGAATACGTTAATTACCACCAACTTGAAGTTGGTGGTAGTTAACTGAATTCTTAAACCACATAAGCACTCTTTTATGTGCTTCCTACATTGCATTTACCGATTCGGTAAATAGCGAATCGGTAGATACTGATTCGGTAAATACTGATTCGGTATTTACCGAATCATCACCTACATTAGGAATGGCTAAATACCGGTCGGTAACCCTGAAATTTACCGAATTTCAGGGTTACCGACCGGTATTTAGGCCACCTACATATGGCCCTTTATGTATATATTCACTGAAAAAAACAAAGGTTACAGGGATGTTATAGTTAAGCTCAGATTTCACTCGTACAAAACCAGTGAAATTCGGCAGTTATAGATAACTTTCGCCCCCGCAATCCACTGCTTATGACCTCAAATATAACATCACTCATGACATGGTCAGTGACATCACTGATGACATCTGAAATGACATCACCAATTACATCATCCAGTGAGTGTGAGTGTTTTCTAAGAGATTATGAGTGTTAAACATATATACCAAGGTACTATAAAAGTTAAAATAGTATATTTTCTGCACTACTAATGAGTGATACTATTTCTAACATATATTATGTGAGTCGCTGTGTGACTGTGTATATCTGTGTGTGAGTAGGTGTCTGAGTGCCTGTATGGGTGTGTGAGTGGCTGTATGGGTGAATAAATAGGTGTGTGAGTAGCTGTGTGGGTGAGGGGCTGTGCGAGTAACTGTATTGGTGAGTGAGTGGGTGTGTCAGTGGCTGTATGGGTGAGAAGTTGGCTGTGTGAATCTTGTATGGATGGGTGAGTGGGTGTGTAAGTGACTGTATGAGTGAGTGACTGGCTGTGTAAGTAGCTGTATGAGTGAGTGAGTGGCTGTTTGGTTAAGTGAGTTGATGTGTGAGTGGTTGTATTGTAGAGTAAGTATGTGAATGGATGTATGGGTGAGTGATCGAAAGTGTGAGCGCTTGTATGGATTTGTGAATGGTAATTTAAGTGGGTGTGTGAGTATGGGAGTGCTTGTATGGGTGAGTGAGTGGCTGTGTCAAGAGCAGTGGTGGCTGGTGGAATTTGAAACTGGGGGGGTGTAAGAGCAATTAATAGATTTTTGCAGGCGAGCAAAGCGAGCAAGCCCGACTTTTATGAGGGAGGACCGGTCTCCCCCTGAGAAAAGTTTTTTAAAATGGTGAATTTTGGTGCAATTTTCAGCACTATTTCTATGATTAATGGTTTCACACCCCCACTTATGATAACGTGAAACTACATATCCCATCACTTTTACATCATTATTTGAAAAGTAGGACTGGTTAACAGGTGCACTTTTGATGTTGGGCCTGTTGGCAGAAGTATGTGAAGATGACCTTTAGGCTTGGTTATTTCTGGGTTAGGTAGGGAGTAGTACTATGGAAATTCTTGGAAGTTTTGGAGAGACTGATAATTTGGTGGCAGGTTCAGTGACAGATGGCAGTCTAATGAAGGTTTTGATCAGACTGTCAGAATCCCTATGAGTATTAATACTAAGAAATTTACAGTCAAAAGCAAGAAGAGCATTCACAACTGTATTTGCTTATACAACCTACGCTACAGGGATTAAACGTGTACCTTGCCAAGTTTTGATTGTGTACATTATGAGCAATAGTGACTGTATTATGTGATACTGAAAACACCAACTGTTAGTCACAAATCGAACAGAACTTTTGGGAATTATCAAATTGCTCATCACTTCCAGACACTGGCAAACATAGAGATATAAGATAATTAGATATCAGGGCAGCAACGCACAATTTTTTATATAAAATACAAATTACCTTTCACTTCTTTTGGAAACCAAACACAATATTCATAAACACGTTTCCATTGTTTCCTAACATATCTCATGGCACAAAATGCATGCAACACCAGTTTTATGAATTGGAAAAACTGTGGTCTCCATATGCCTTTGTATCCAGCACTTCTAGTGGTTGCCTCTCTGCGAATTTAGAAGTGGGCTGGGTAATTTAAAACGGACATTGAAATGAATCTCTGTTGGGCTCTATATTCATGTACTTAACTTAACATGCAGAAAACACTAATCGATTTCTGAACAAATAATCAAAAAAAACATTAAGGCAATCCATGTCAGCGATTTAATTCCTGTTTATAATTTACGTTTTACTTAAGTGTTAGCCATTTCCAACATGCTGTGTTTTTGTGTTTTTTTAGTGTTGCAGAATACTCTTGTTTAGTGCATACTTTAGACAGAGTCACCTCCATGTTTTTATAATGGGCCATGATACAGAACTCTGGAGTTCAGGCTGCAGGCAGAGCACGTTTCTCACAATGTCTGTCAGTGACTGAAAAAAGGTGTTATCAGTGAAGGCTACATGGACATCCAATCCTTGGCCTCTCAGCACAGAGAAGTGGTCATGCTAGCAGGCGGCATTCTAAATTCTGCCAGATGGAGAAGAAACAAATCTGATGTTTCTGAAAAGTAGCTATTTACCCAGTCTAATGAGGCAACTTGTAAAGCATGTGTCTGTGATAAATGACTACATTTCAGAAGCATCGAATACGGACTTACATTCTATGTGTAGAAAAAAGTTGCCTAATTTAATTAGGCAACTTGCTTTCTAGACAAAGAAGTAAGTGCTAAATAAATCATCTGTTTCTTCTCTGCTATTCAGAATTGAAAATGCTGCCATTGCCAAATGTCCTATTCTTTGCCTGCTGCTGCGCCTTCTACACAGAAAGCAATAAAATAGAAAATAATGGAGAATGGAGAGAACAAAGGAGGGAAAGAGGTAGTAATGGATGGATGAACTGCGGTGTGAAGGATTTAAAATGAGCAGAGAAAGTGAGAAAGAAAAGCAAGAGGAAAGGTAAAGAGACAGGATGTTAAGTTAGCCAGCACTCTTGTCCTGAAATGTCCTCAGCTTCATCTGGCCGGTGTCAACGGAGGTCAGATTTATTTCCAGAACGAAGCAGCTTGTGACCTGCCCTGCCATCGCAGGTCTCTCACGACCTGCAAGGCTTCTTGCAAAAGGCTGTAACCCCTCCCTTTCCAAACTCATCACTGTGTGACACTTGGGAAAGGAAGGAGTTGTAAGAGGCAGCTCTAAATGACTGACAAGCTGCCCCGGGAATACAGGGCTGATACTGTACACGCCCAAGGCGGCTTCAAAATATGACGCTTTATCGCATCATTACTGGGCGGTCTCTGGGACCCCAAAGTATTGCAAATCCGGGCTGGCAGCATGTCAGCCTGGAGGCTGCTCAAGTACACTTTAATGTTCCAAAATCATGACGTAAGTGGCACATGCGCACCAGCACATGTGCCTAAGGAAATCTGCATGACGTCTGTTAAAGCAAGGCAGCTCTGCACAGCATGCATTTATGATAATGAAAAATGGATGGTAATTGCTTTTTGCAATTACCATTCATAACGCTATGAAATTAAAAGGGCACAGCCCCTCAGTCCATTAATAGAAACCACCACTGGTTAAGAGGCTGTATGGGTGAGTGAGTGGGTGTGTGAGTGACTGTGTAGGTAAATAAGTGGGTGTGTGAGTAGCTGTATAGCTGAGTGTGTGGCTGTGTGCGTGGCTGTACGGTGAGTGAGTGGCTGTGTGAGTGGCTCTACGGAGGAGTGAGTGGTGTTGTGAGTACTGGTATGGGTCTGTGAATGGGTATGTAAGTGGTTGTGTGGGTGTCTGAGTGGGCATACCAGGGGTTGTATGGGGGTGTGAGTGGGTGTGTGAGTGATTCTGTGGATGATATCATCAGTAATGTCATCGGTGATGTCATTTGGGATGTCATCAGTGATGTCATCAGTGATGTCCCTGACCATGTGATGAGTGATGTAGTATGTGAGGTCATAAGCAGTGCATTGTGGGGGCATAAGTTATAGTTAGCTCTGATAATCATAACTGCCACATTTCACTGTTTTCGTATGAGTGAAATCTGACCCTAACTATAATGCCGCGGCAAGCTTTGTTTATTTCAGTGAATTTCTAAGGTTTTTTAAATTCAATTTCCTAACTATAACGACCCTGTTACCTTTGGTTTTTGTAAGTGAATTTCTAAGGTTTTTCAAATTCTATTTCCTAACTATAATTCCCTGTAACCTTTGTTTTTTTTAAGTGAATTTCTATGATTTTTTAACCAGTAGTCACGTTTGCAGAGTGGTGGAGAAAGGGGGCGGGGCCTCTGATCAGCTCTCAGGAATCCTGCTGTGTCAGACTTACTGGAGGTAACTGGAGGGCTTCTAGGCCTCCAAGAACCTTTAGCATCCAAGAGAACTTCATCCCCCAACCAGCAGTGCGCCAGGAGGCATGTTTGCAGAGTGGTGGAGAAAGGGGGTGTGGCCTCCAAAGACCTCTCAGCAATTCTGCTGTGTTGGACTTACTGCAGGTAACAGGAGGGCATGTTGGCCCCCAAGGACACTCTAGAGCCAAGGGGACGTCATCCCCCAACCAGCAGTATGCCAGGAGGTGTGTTGGCAGATTGTGGAAAAGGGGGCATGGCCTCCGAAGTCCTCTCAGCTATCACGCTGTGTGGGACTTACTGGAGGTAACAGGAGGGCTTGTTGGCCCCCAAAGACCCTCAGCATCCAAGAAAACTTCATCCCCCAACCAGCAGTGAGCCAGGAGGTGTATTTGCAGAGTGGTGAAGACAAGGGGGCGTGGCTTCCAAAGTCCTCTCAGCAATCCCGCTGTTTGGAGCTTACTGGAGTTAACAGGAGGGCTTGTTGGCCCCCAAGGACCCTCTGTAGCCAAGGGGAATTCATCCCCCAACCATTTGTATGCCAGGAGGTGCATTTGCAGAGTGGTGGTGAAAGGGGTGGGCCTACAGCGAATTGGCGGTCATTTTTTTGTTTTTTCGTTTTTTTAAATTTATTTGGTACCAGCTCTACTTTGAATGGGGGATTTCGGCCTCGGGGACTGCAACCCCCGGAGCCAGCCTTTTTTTTTTTATAAACTAAAAGGGACTCAGTCTCTTTTTTTAAATAAATAAATAAATAGTGGCCACGCAGCCCCATCCTGGGCCGATGTCGGGCCCCGGGACCCCATCCTCTGGGGCCCAGCCTCAATTGTGGGTGCCCAGGTCCCACCCAGTGCATCCACTCTGTTGGGGACATTGGGGGGAGCCTAAAGCCCCCCGCGGTACCTGCCAGCTCCCGCCTTCTGCAGGAGCCAGCATTGCTTTGACAGAGAGGGAGCTACTGACCATGCAGCTCCGTCTCTGTCAAAGCAATTGTGCTCCACTTTGAGCAAGCGAGAGCAAAATACTCTTGCTTGCTCAGAGCGGAGCACAGTTTGCTATGGCTTGGTGGGAGCGGTAAAGCTCCCGACAAGCCATAGCAAATAGCTATGTCCCTGGGGTTGGCACCCCGGGACATAGCAGGAGCCGGCCCTGGAAGATGGTGGACCCCAGGGCCATCTATGGCTTCAGGAGAGGGGGCCACACCGCCCCCTTCCTTCTTCAATTTTGCCCCCAGGGAGGTGGTGGTCCCCAGGGCTGCAGGAGGGAGGCCGCGTGGCCCACCCACATTACATTTTAGAAAAGACCTGGGGAGGTGGCAGTCCCTGGGGCTGCAGTGGAAGGTTCCACTTGGCCCCCCTGCATCACTTAAAATTAAAGCCCGGGTAGGTGGTGATCCCCTGGGTGTGGGGGGCTTTGCGCAGCCTCCTGTATTTTGTAAACAAAAAGACCCAGGGAGGTGGGGGGGTCCCCAGGGCTCAGGAGGGTGTGAGAGGCCCCCCATGTACTAAATAAAGAAGCACCCGGATAGATGGTAGTCCCCATGGCATCAGTAAGCCCTAGGAGGGGGGGGTCCTGTGCATCCCCCTCCTTTTATTGTTTAAATGCCCCCGGGACCTGGCCCCCCATGGGGCCGACTAGTAACGAAGCACGGGAGCCGGTACTTCAGTTTTTTAAAACTTTTGGTGGGATTTGTGGATCCAGCACGACTCCCACTGAAAATCTAAAAATAAAATGCTTTTTTTGGCCATGTGGGATCCCTGTGTTATCACCCCCCAAGAGGCCTAGGGGTTCAGGGTGTTTCTACCCTGCCCACTTTTCTTTAACGTTTTTCTGTGACTTGGTTCAAGCCGAGTCACAAGATGGCTGCCAACGCTTCCTGGTTTGAGGTGTTGGCAGCCAATCAGATCTCAACACGTGATCGGGGAGGGGTCGCAAACCCTTCATGTTCCCAGTTTTATATCTGAAAAACCTTTAATTAACTCCACAACTACTGAACGGATTTACACCAATTCACAAAAAGGTCCCTTTCTAGACCAACAGCTACCTTTCTGCCAAATTTGGTGTAGTTCCATTCAGCAGTTCGGGCTGTAGCCTTGTCTAAATTTCCTATGGAAATTAACATGGGATAGGGAAAATGCGTTTTGAGACACCCCCTTTTTCTCTGCCCCGCTTGATGGATCATCTTGCAATTTTCAAGACAGCAGCTGAAGTGAGCGTCAAACTAGATAGTTATATTATAATATAATAGATAGATAGATAGATAGATAGATAGATAGATAGATAGATACCCAGTGTTGGTTGCCACTTATTAAGCATTTTTTGTTTTCCTAATAACTTTGGCGCTATATGCTAGTTCTTCACAAAACTTCCCCAAAAATATTCTTCTGCCTTCGCTCCTAACTGGAAAGTTTTGGGGTGATCCATCAAGCTCCTCTGGCCTCCTCTACCAGCAGCCCTGCTCTACTTATTGCATTGCTGTTCTACTATATGTTAAAATCTTCGATGGTATTGTGGATAAGTCCAATATAGGGTTATGCCTGTAACCTCCGGGGGTTTCTGGCTCCTACTGTGACACATCTAGGTGCTAATCCCAAGTCAGGGCAACCCAGGTGTCATTGTCAGTGGCGGCCGGCATGACTCGCAGGTGGCAGGGTGGGAGCGGTTGCGGGGCGGGGCTTGAAGGGGGGTGCAGGGTGGCACAATGAAAAAATATATACATTCACCTTGCCACCGGGTCCTGCGTCTCTGCTCCTTGCTCCTGCTCTCCTCCTGGGACTCGAGGAACAGGAAGCCAGGAAGAACAGCCAGGCTCCCCTGATCAATCACAACGCTGCAATGCAGTGTTGTGATTGGTAAGCATCCAGGCTCCCCTAACCAATCCCAATGCTGCAATGCAGCGTTGTGATTGGTTTTGAGCGTCCTGGTTCAACGCTCAACCAGTGAATAGGGACCTGGGCATGTTCTCCACGCAGGCTGTAATGCAGCCTGCATGGAGAACAGGGAAAGTGCGCATGACTGTTTTGGGCGGCCCGAGAGGGCTGACCAAACAGTCATTGCACACTTAGGAGTGGGCAAACTGAGAGCAGAGCAGCCCGTCCACCCACCCGCCCGCAAAGAAAACATAAAATGATAATAACTCAAAGTTATTATCATTTTATATTTTCTTTACTTTACACTGCTCAAAGGCAGTGGGGCGACGCTCCTCCGCCATAGTGGAGGACCCACCACTGGTCATTGTGGGGCCACCAAAGCTCCCAGGTTTAGCAAGCCTATAATATTCTGCTGTATTCCTCCAGTGTATCCTTCTGTACAACTCTCCACAAGTCTACCCCTCAGGAAATTAATTCTTCTGTGTCTTTGTGCTCCAGAGAGTCCTCCTACCATCTGGTACCGTTGTTGTCTCAGGCTCACTTCAGTCTCCCTCCTCTGTGTCTTTTACTTTTTCCTCAGGGGGCCCAGTGTGCTCAGGAAGGCGTGGGACAATCCATTTCATAGCTATACAGATCAACCCTTCCCTGCCACTGCTTGGGAAGTGGAGAGTGGGTGTTCAGTTTGCTGATACCTTGCCCAGTTATTGGTGCTTGTTCCACCAGATGAGCCTTTTTCAGCATGGTTCTACAGCTGTGCTCGGCTGACAATGGCCACTATCTTATGATTTGATAGATGCATCCCTTTACAGCAGCTGTTCCCCCAGGAACTTGGGGCACATTTACTATGGAGGTCACTTTTACTTTCTTAATGGCGATGTTAGCATTTCTGTTTTGGCCTCTCTTGCCTCTATGGAGATCTAGGTTGTCGCCATCAGTGTACTCACTAAGCCCCAGGCACCATTTTGGGAGCGTGCATAGGGCCTGGATATAATTGTCTTGCTATTTGGTCGGTTTCAGTTCAGTTCTGTTTCTGGTCCCATATTCTGAGCTCACAACCCCTTCGTCCTCTCCCTTATTGGAGCATTCATGTATGAATCCTCAGATCCGTCCAGATTGTTATTAGGAGAGCTGCAGGGGCGGCTCCTCCATTAGGACGGAGGAGCGTCGCTCCACTACTTTCTCGCAGTGCGAGAAGCAGAAACATAAAATGGTATTTTAAATACCATTTTATGTTTCTGATTCTCGCACTGTGAGAAAGCAGAAGGGAGGGTATGCCTGGTTGGGGCTGGGCAGGTGGGCAGGTAGGGGAGGAGTGTCTTGCCCACTGTTGTGGGCCCTGACTGTTTGGTCGGCCCTCTGGGGCCGACCAAACCAGTCATGCGCACTCTACATTTTCTCTATGTAGGCTGCATGCAGCCTACATAGAGAAAATGGCCTGCCTACAGGCTCCCGGCTGGGCCCTGTCCGCATCAATCACAATGCTGCCATTGCAGCGTTGTGATTGGCTTACGGGAGGGGAGGTAGCATGCCTGTTCCTGTTCAGGAGCAAGAAAACGCCAAACGCGGGACCGGGCCCAGGAGCAGAGGCGGTGCGGGACCCGATCAGGTAAGTTTTTTTGAAAAAAAATTCTTTTAACACCCCCCCCTGCACGAACACCTGCACGACCCCCCCCCTGCCCCCACCCGCGAGTATTGCGGGCCGCAACTAGAGAACTGGCAAGGGGCCCGGTGAGAGCCGTTAACCCATCAACTCAAGCTCCGCCCCCTGAAAGTTGACTATTTCTTACAAGCAGATCATTGGTAGTAAACATTTTCATGATTGCCTATCATGAAGCTACATTAGAAAGAGCTAGTTTTTGGAAGTAGTTCTTACGTGGCCTGGCCGTGTTTTTCAGCAGCCCTTAACTCTTGTTTTGAGCAGCACCATAAACCTCTTCTTTCCCCATTACCCTGCATGTTAGTCCTCAGCACTGACCTCTTCACCCGCGGAGGTTTTTCTTTGCAAACCCCAGTGAGAGGGCCTCTCTCAGATGCCCAAGTAGGCAGAACAGTCCAGTAAAGAGACGATCTCGATAGGAATTTGTACCAGTAAAATGTGTGATTTATGGGGGTGGTGTATGGCCCAACCATAGGCTTGAAAATGGTCTCAAGCTGTTACTATTTATATATTGTATATAATTATATATTGTACTCTGCACTCTAGGGCATCTGCGATGTAGTTCTTCTTTCGCTGACAATGTAAAAGAATGAAGGGGCCTATTAGCAATAACTGGCGATAATTATCGCTAAGCGCAGTTAGCGCTAGGATCATTATCGCCGGCTATCGCAGGTTTCTATCGCGGAGATAGCTTGCTATCAGCAATGCTTATCTCCAAAGCGATAGAAACCCTGGAGAACAGTGTGAATATCGCTTGAAAACAAGCGATATTCGCACTGTGACCAGTGTTAGCTTGGTAATAGGGCGAGGGGGATTTAGCCATGTAATCCACCTCCCATTGGATTACATGGCTAAGTCAGGTTTGGACCAGGCGTTAACAAACAAGCGCTAAACGTGTTTAGCGCTGGTTCGTTAATCACCTCCCCTGGCTCGCTAATAGGCGATAGCGACCTTAGCGACTGTTTCCAGTCGCTTTTAGGTTGGGAACGCCTACTTTGCATGCCATTAGCGATAAATATCGCTGGCATGCAAAGTGGCACCCAACCCGGTCGCTATCGCCTAAAAGCTGTCGCTAACAGCAGTTAGCGACAGCTTGCTAATAGGGCGATTGAATTATCGCCACTTTAGCGGGAAAAAGTCCAGCTAAAGCGGCGATAATCACGTTGCTAATATGCCCCGAAGTGTTACTTTCTGTATTCATTGTAAAACTGGAGGCCCCCTGCTAATAGGGTAAGGTTTCTTAAGGCAGGGCTAATTAATCTAATGTATAAGCTTAAGGCAACAGTGATATAAACAACACAAAACAACACAAATTTTGTTGACTGACTTAATAGAAAACAAAAGGAGAACCAACAGTATCTATTTTGTTATACAAAAATAATAATTTTATTGATGCACAATAGCAAAAAGATTATAAAAATACTTTTATCATTTCATTTTTTTTTTTTTATAAAAGAAAATGTAACAACCCATTTGTACTCATTCATTCCTCTTCATTCATACAACATATGACTAACAATCAATTTAAAAAATACACATGTCATTATTTATGATTGGATGATAAATGACCATTGATTTCTGAGAATCTTGAGGAAACTATGTGGCAGAATTTTAATAATCTGTGTTATCGACGCGTTTCGGCACAGCTGTGCCTTCGTCAGGAAAGGGGCCACAATGTTAACTTTTGATCTCTGTGAATAAAATATATATGTTACATTTCAGATACAGGGTTCTCACTTACTGATACATATTGTGCCACCATAAAGGTGTGCATTATATAGTATTTACAATATAAAGAGCAAGGCAAAGGACTAATTAGAGGTCCCCAATTAGTGTGTATACAAGAACTCCTGAATTGTCCAGAAAAAGAATTGTGTATAACAGAATAGATTAAAAACAGATAAGAAGAATAGCCAACCACCTCAAAAAAATCCATATCAGTCGATTCACCCAGTGATCTACTAAAGAAATATACGTGGTTTAAAAACTTTATAAAGAATGACCTTATATCTTGAAGTAAACTCGTCAGTATTGACCGCTACTGTATAAGCACTTTGAGGTATTGGTTGATTCTTGATTTAGAGGACCAACTGTAAAAATAAAATTAAAGTACCTCATTTTATTCTTTAGTTTATGATCTTAATCAATATATTTATTAGTTGGGTATATAAATACCTCGGCTATCTGTCTCCAACGCTAATTAGTATTTTTGTCGTCCAAGATAAAATTGTGATGTACTCAATTCCGCACTCGATATGTGCCGTCCTTATGATTTATACTGTGAGCACAAAGAATGATGTTTAGCCTTACATATTGACCATTTAATTAAATTTGCTGTAAGGCTACTAGCATGACTACAAACAAAATGCTGGTTTATAACCCAATTTGGTATTTTAAATTATTGTAGTACTTACATATCCATCAAATATCCGCTAATATATCGATTTATCTAGAAAAAACAACAATATAGAACGTATCACTAGTAATGAAAGGGGCTATATGTTCAATATAAAAATTATTTACTGCCAACTCATGAATTGGCACTATATTGACTCACAAGGCAATTATGAAATAAATGTTTGATGTTTAACTCCCACGATATGTCAACATAGGGTTAAACAATGTCTTGTCCCTCCCGTTTATTCCCCCTAAGTCAGCACTCGGATAAATGTCCTCACTATAGGCTATTTAGAGGAGTCAGAGTCAAGTACCTACTTTATAAAGGTCATCAACATAAACTAAAAGGAGGTATCAAAACTGTTGACCTCCCAAACACAACCAACAACCGAGAGCTAGGATAGACATCCCTACCGAAGGCTGATTTAGAGGAGTCAGAGTATAATTCTTGACCAACAAGAATACTGGCGTGAACTGATGAAGAATGTCACAGTCAGAATCTTGCTCCGGGGTTTAACCTCAATCTTATTTAAAATTTAAAAGTACTCTATGTGATATCTCGCCCTTCAATTGCCGTTGTACGAAAACTTAAAGACTGCCGTTACGCGAGAAATTCACCAGTCGATGAACCAAATGCTAAATGCTACCAAGTACCTACTTACTGTCTTTTGATGACATTCGAATCCCGGATGATGGGGCCTCTATACGCCACGAACTCCTCGTGGAGACTGCACTGGGGTCCGTGCACTTCCGCATAAGATGTACACGGAGTCCATCACATGGTGTTCACGAGCCAATCATGATCAAGATCATGTGACGGCAGATGGTAATTTCAAATAAAGAACGAAAAGTAAAAGGGGACTATGTTTGTTACATAAACATTAGTCTCGATGTGTTATTACCCTGATGTTCGTCCGTGCGATGCTTAATAAATAAAATCATCCCTCGCCACGATAAACGTACGAAGAACAGAATACAATTTAACTCCTATTGAAAAATAAATCATTGGAATCTATCACGTGGTTAATCCTAACCAATCATAGTAGATACCAGAACCTAATAGCTGACCAGTTTCATTAATGGTAACCCCATACTATCTTCTTATCCATATATTGAGATATTCTAATTTGGATTGATTATAACAACGGAAATAAGGTCAGCTAGCTCAATTGAATAATTTTATAATAAAGGTATGATGTAATATAGATACAATCCTCTTCACTAATATTACAAGTTATTAAATGAATTCTTTTGTATATCGAAATCCATAATTTTTAAGAGGATCCTTTATTATATATTTTTTATTTACACTCAGGGATTATAGATGTCTAATGTTTACATAGGTAATGAAATTAACATTTCCAACCAATATGTGATTTGTTTTAAAAAGATTATTATCCCCAATGTTAATTGTATAGACTTGGCATTGTGGAAAGATGAAATATTCCATCAGGATCAGACGGTAGATTCAGCTGTTATATCGTATCGCTTGTTCCCATGGGATTTCCAAATTTAAACCTCGTGCAAATGTATCCAGGGAAAATATCCAGAATACTTCTCTTCTTTTCCTCACTTCATCTGAGTCTATGCCTGTCTTTTCATTTATTTTTTCTAAAATTAGCCAATTAATTTGATCATGATTGTGTCCTGCTTCTAAGTAATGTTTTACTAACGGAGCATGAATCTTTTTAGTGCGTATAGCTGAGCGATGTTCAGTCAAACGCCTGCCTAAAAAAGACTGGCCATTTGATCGGTTGCCTGAATAGGAGGCTCTCTGGTTTTCAAAACTGGGTCGATAACCATTATCATCATTGTCAGAATCGGAGGTATCCGAAAAGGTAGTGACCTTTCTATTTGATCTTTGTGGTCCCCCAGATTCTGTATCCATATAGTCCCCTTGATTATAAAAATGTTCATTTAAATAGGAGTACGTTTTTCCTTTGTGGTGAATCTAATGTCTTTATTTAATTTGTCTGTTTTCTTTTAATCAAGTAGTCAGAATATGCTGAAACTTCCTTTTCAATGTCTTCTAGTTTTTCTTGGCATTCGCCAGGGCATCATTTTGTTTGATCTTTTCCTCTAAAGCTATCAATTCCGATGTTAATGTGTGAATTAACTCCTTAGCTGTCTCTATTATTAAAATCATGAAATCACGAGAACATCGGTTTGCTATCAGCGACCATTTCTCAAGAAATGCTGGTCATTTTCGTACAACGGCAATTGAAGGGCGAGATATCACATAGAGTACTTTTAAATTTTAAATAATATTGAGGTTAAACCCGGAGCAAGATTCTGACTGTGACATTCTTCATCAGTTCACGCCAGTATTCTTGTTGGTCAAGAATTATACTCTGACTCCTCTAAATCAGCCTTCGGTAGGGATGTCTATCCTAGCTCTCGGTTGTTGGTTGTGTTTGGGAGGTCAACAGTTTTGATACCTCCTTTTAGTTTATGTTGATGACCTTTATAAAGTAGGTACTTGACTCTGACTCCTCTAAATAGCCTATAGTGAGGACATTTATCCGAGTGCTGACTTAGGGGAATAAACGGGAGGGACAAGACATTGTTTAACCCTATGTTGACATATCGTGGGAGTTAAACATCAAACATTTATTTCATAATTGCCTTGTGAGTCAATATAGTGCCAATTCATGAGTTGGCAGTAAATTTTTATATTGAACATATAGCCCCTTTCATTACTAGTGATACGTTCTATATTGTTGTTTTTTCTAGATAAATCGATATATTAGCGGATATTCGATGGATATGTAAGTACTACAATAATTTAAAATACCAAATTGGGTTATAAACCAGCATTTTGTTTTGTAGTCATGCTAGTAGCCTTACAGCAAATTTAATTAAATGGTCAATATGTAAGGCTAAACATCATTCTTTGTGCTCACAGTATAAATCATAAGGACGGCACATATCGAGTGCGGAATTGAGTACATCACAATTTTATCTTGGACGACAAAAATACTAATTAGCGTTGGAGACAGATAGCCGAGGTATTTATATACCCAACTAATAAATATATTGATTAAGATCATAAACTAAAGAATAAAATGAGGTACTTTAATTTTATTTTTACAGTTGGTCCTCTAAATCAAGAATCAACCAATACCTCAAAGTGCTTATACAGTAGCGGTCAATACTGACAAGTTTACTTCAAGATATAAGGTCATTCTTTATAAAGTTTTTAAACCACGTATATTTCTTTAGTAGATCACTGGGTGAATCGACTGATATGGATTTTTTGAGGTGGTTGGCTATTCTTCTTATCTGTTTTTAATCTATTCTGTTATACACAATTCTTTTTCTGGACAATTCAGGAGTTCTTGTATACACACTAATTGGGGACCTCTAATTAGTCCTTTGCCTTGCTCTTTATATTGTAAATACTATATAATGCACACCTTTATGGTGGCACAATATGTATCAGTAAGTGAGAACCCTGTATCTGAAATGTAACATATATATTTTATTCACAGAGATCAAAAGTTAACATTGTGGCCCCTTTCCTGACGAAGGCACAGCTGTGCCGAAACGCGCGTCGATAACACAGATTATTAAAATTCTGCCACATAGTTTCCTCAAGATTCTCAGAAATCAATGGTCATTTATCATCCAATCATAAATAATGACATGTGTATTTTTAAATTGATTGTTAGTCATATGTTGTATGAATGAAGAGGAATGAATGAGTACAAATGGGTTGTTACATTTTCTTTTGGAGGCCGAGGTATCAACCGAGGTATCACGATACCTTCAATCGGGGCAATTACCAGCAAAATACCCAACAGTATCTAGTTACCAGAAATGCTCAATATTGGAGGCCGTAAAGGAAATACCTATATTCAATCTATCAAAACAATCGTTAGAAGATTCGACAGTTGCACTTCTATCAAAGGGCCTGACTTTTGTACCACAGACAGGCATTAATATTTTTGAATTATATCAAGATATTACATCATTCTTTCGCAAAATACGCCTAAAAAAATTCTTTGCAAATGAAGTCATTCCTAACTCAGGTGCGGCAGGACTTTCGGAAAATCATTCAGGACTACGTCCGGTATCTACCTTTACTCCCAGTTTAGATGATCTGGGCCCTGAAGTAGAGATATATGAAAAATCTGTCTTAAAAAGTTTAAAAACATCTTTAAAGCATATTTTTCATCCTCCTAACAACTTAAATTCAGAAGAGCTTAAAACATTAGTCTCTCTCCGTAATAATCCAGATATCACTATAAAAAACTGTGATAAGGGGAGGCATAGTGGTTATTGATACGGATAAATACATTGAAACTATGTTACATCTCTTGAGTGATACTAATTTTTATCTATCAGTCAACATTGATCCCACATCTAGAGTACAGAGAAAGATCTTCAATTTAACAAAAAGAGCATTAGAAATAGGCACTATCTGTCAAAAAGAATATGACTATTTAAACATCAAATATCCTAAAATGGCAGCAATTTATGGAATTCCTAAAATCCATAAAAATAGCCATGATCCTCCATATCGTCCCATTGTGACTACAATAGGCTCAGTCACCGAGCCAATCTCAAAATACATAGACCGTATTTTATGTCCCTATGTTTCGAGAATTACATCATATATTAAGGACACAAAATCCATGATACAAACAGTGGAAGGACTACCATTTAATGAGCATAATGAATTTCTGGTTACTCTAGATGTGGAATCCTTATATAGTAATATACCACAAGGAGGGGCACTTATGGCAGTGGCATGGTTTATTGAATTATTCCATATAGACTGTGATCTAGATTTCACTAAAGCAATACTCACAATAGTCTTAGAAGATAATACTTTTGAGTTCAATGGCAATTTGTATCGCCAAATAAAGGGAGTAAGCATGGGAGCATCTTGTGCTCCCACTGTAGCAAATATATATATGGCTCAATTTGAGAGCATATATATATATAATGAAATAGCCCGTTTTCGAGTCCATTAAACATTGGGCTCGGTTTATAGATGACATATTTTTATTTGGACTGGTGAAGTAGAACAACTATCTGAATTTATACTATGGATTAACGAGTGTGATGTCAATTTAAAATTCACTGCTCACACTAGTCATAGTCATATTGAATTTCTGGACATCGAAATCAAAGCCAAGAGTCATGAGCTCGAAGTAGATCTATATGTGAAACCTTCTGCAAAAAACACTTTATTGCACTTTACAAGCTTTCATCCCAATAAACAAAAAGAGAGCATACCGTTTGGTCAGTTTCTCCGGTTACGGAGAAATTGTACCAATATTACTGACTATGACTTGAGATCTGAAACCATGAAGGCGAAATTTATAGCACGTGGTTATCCCCATAGATTGATACGGGAGGCCTATAAACGCGACCGTTTCTATGATAGGGACCATCTACTGGGTAACCAACCACCCAAACAATCCCCTGCACTAGTATGTGTTACTAGACATTCTATGGCGAATGAAAAAATTAGACAGGCTGTATGTACTCATTGGCATATTTTGAATGCCAATTCAGAGGAAGACAATGTATTGTCACGCCCGATGTTCGCTCATAGACGCAACAAAAACCTCAAGGATCAAATTGTCCATTCTCGTATGCCCAAAAAAACATCTATTCAAACTACCCTTGATAACTCAATGCCACTAGTGGGTAATAATATATGCACCCAATGTAAAGCTTGTGATACCGCAATAATCACAAAGAAATTTATTTACAATTCATATAATATTACTCTTAAATCATACACCAATTGTAAAACCAAGAATATTATTTATTTGCTATTGTGTCCATGCAATAAAGGCTATGTGGGTGAAACATCTAGGACCCTAGCAGTCCGTTTGACTGAACATCGCTCAGCTATACGCACTAAAAAGATTCATGCTCCGTTAGTAAAACATTACTTAGAAGCAGGACACAATCATGATCAAATTAATTGGCTAATTTTAGAAAAAATAAATGAAAAGACAGGCATAGACTCAGATGAAGTGAGGAAAAGAAGAGAAGTATTCTGGATATTTTCCCTGGATACATTTGCACGAGGTTTAAATTTGGAAATCCCATGGGAACAAGCGATACGATATAACAGCTGAATCTACCGTCTGATCCTGATGGAATATTTCATCTTTCCACAATGCCAAGTCTATACAATTAACATTGGGGATAATAATCTTTTTAAAACAAATCACATATTGGTTGGAAATGTTAATTTCATTACCTATGTAAACATTAGACATCTATAATCCCTGAGTGTAAATAAAAAATATATAATAAAGGATCCTCTTAAAAATTATGGATTTCGATATACAAAAGAATTCATTTAATAACTTGTAATATTAGTGAAGAGGATTGTATCTATATTACATCATACCTTTATTATAAAATTATTCAATTGAGCTAGCTGACCTTATTTCCGTTGTTATAATCAATCCAAATTAGAATATCTCAATATATGGATAAGAAGATAGTATGGGGTTACCATTAATGAAACTGGTCAGCTATTAGGTTCTGGTATCTACTATGATTGGTTAGGATTAACCACGTGATAGATTCCAATGATTTATTTTTCAATAGGAGTTAAATTGTATTCTGTTCTTCGTACGTTTATCGTGGCGAGGGGATGATTTTATTTATTAAGCATCGCACGGACGAACATCAGGGTAATAACACATCGAGACTAATGTTTATGTAACAAACATAGTCCCCTTTTACTTTTCGTTCTTTATTTGAAATTACCATCTGCCGTCACATGATCTTGATCATGATTGGCTCGTGAACACCATGTGATGGACTCCGTGTACATCTTATGCGGAAGTGCACGGACCCCAGTGCAGTCTCCACGAGGAGTTACGTGGCGTATAGAGCCCCATCATCCGGGATTCGAATGTCATCAAAAGACAGTAAGTAGGTACTTGGTAGCATTTAGCATTTGGTTCATCGACTGGTGAATTTCTCGCGTAACGGCAGTCTTTAAGTTTTCGTACAACGGCAATTGAAGGGCGAGATATCACATAGAGTACTTTTAAATTTTAAATAAGATTGAGGTTAAACCCGGAGCAAGATTCTGACTGTGACATTCTTCATCAGTTCACGCCAGTATTCTTGTTGGTCAAGAATTATACTCTGACTCCTCTAAATCAGCCTTCGGTAGGGATGTCTATCCTAGCTCTCGGTTGTTGGTTGTGTTTGGGAGGTCAACAGTTTTGATACCTCCTTTTAGTTTATGTTGATGACCTTTATAAAGTAGGTACTTGACTCTGACTCCTCTAAATAGCCTATAGTGAGGACATTTATCCGAGTGCTGACTTAGGGGGAATAAACGGGAGGGACAAGACATTGTTTAACCCTATGTTGACATATCGTGGGAGTTAAACATCAAACATTTATTTCATAATTGCCTTGTGAGTCAATATAGTGCCAATTCATGAGTTGGCAGTAAATAATTTTATATTGAACATATAGCCCCTTTCATTACTAGTGATACGTTCTATATTGTTGTTTTTCTGGATAAATCGATATATTAGCGGATATTTGATGGATATGTAAGTACTACAATAATTTAAAATACCAAATTGGGTTATAAACCAGCATTTTGTTTGTAGTCATGCTAGTAGCCTTACAGCAAATTTAATTAAATGGTCAATATGTAAGGCTAAACATCATTCTTTGTGCTCACAGTATAAATCATAAGGACGGCACATATCGAGTGCGGAATTGAGTACATCACAATTTTATCTTGGACGACAAAAATACTAATTAGCGTTGGAGACAGATAGCCGAGGTATTTATATACCCAACTAATAAATATATTGATTAAGATCATAAACTAAAGAATAAAATGAGGTACTTTAATTTTATTTTTACAGTTGGTCCTCTAAATCAAGAATCAACCAATACCTCAAAGTGCTTATACAGTAGCGGTCAATACTGACGAGTTTACTTCAAGATATAAGGTCATTCTTTATAAAGTTTTTAAACCACGTATATTTCTTTAGTAGATCACTGGGTGAATCGACTGATATGGATTTTTTGAGGTGGTTGGCTATTCTTCTTATCTGTTTTTAATCTATTCTGTTATACACAATTCTTTTCTGGACAATTCAGGAGTTCTTGTATACACACTAATTGGGGACCTCTAATTAGTCCTTTGCCTTGCTCTTTATATTGAAAATACTATATAATGCACACCTTTATGATGGCACAATATGTATCAGTAAGTGAGAACCCTGTATCTGAAATGTAACATATATATTTTATTCACAGAGATCAAAAGTTAACATTGTGGCCCCTTTCCTAGCGAAGGCACAGCTGTGCCGAAGCACGCGTCGATAACACAGATTATTAAAATTCTGCCACATAGTTTCCTCAAGATTCTCAGAAATCAATGGTCATTTATCATCCAATCATAAATAATGACATGTGTATTTTTTAAATTGATTGTTAGTCATATGTTGTATGAATGAAGAGGAATGAATGAGTACAAATGGGTTGTTACATTTTCTTTTATAAAAAAATGAAATGATAAAAGTATTTTTATAATCTTTTTGCTATTGTGCATCAATAAAATTATTATTTTTGTATAACAAAATAGATACTGTTGGTTCTCCTTTTGTTTTCTATTAAGTCAGTCAACAAAATTTGTGTTGTTTTGTGTCACTTTCTGTATTCATTACATGATACATATATAAATACACTTTATTGAGAGTCAAGTCTTTTTCAACACTAACTCCTCAAATGCAACGCTTTTTAAAAGACAACGATCTGATTATAAGCGTGGCATCTTTTGTGTGAAAATTGTAATGTAACCTTTCAGGGTTTAAGGACACATTGTATATCACATCAACAGAACTTATCAAATGCAGGATTTAATGACAAAGGACTAGTATGAACGTATTTACAATTTAATCATGTTCATGGTAAGTCCTCGAGAAGCAAGCATGGTTTCAAAAGATGCTATCCTTCAGAGCAAGGCACTTATCCGCCTCTTATCGCATTGCATTTGTTCCCTGTGTTTTAATGATTGTTATTACAAACGCCTCCTTCTCAGCGTCTGTGAGACATCAGAAGGCCACCGAGAAAGTCCAATAAATCAACGGGGAAGAATGAGGAACTGATACAAAAGATTTTTTTATAAATTTTATTTCTGCGTGTTTTTACAGGGTCAGAAAAAGTTCACTAAATTCATCTTACTGCGTAAAATATCCAATTCATCATCAATTCCATTTATAAACTGCAAGTGTGGAGTTCAAACAGTGCAAAATATAGAGCATCACAGAACAGCAACTAAATCAATTCCGATATTATTATTTTTAAAAAACAAAAAACGAAACTAATATAGAATTTCTGAAAATGTTGAATATTAAAACTCCCTTCTCTAAAAGACCAAATTATACATCACATTTTTGACTAAATATACTATTAGAGCACAACACAGGGAGGAGCATCCTGTTGACTCCTTTCAATTCTCCTCAGATTTAGGAATGGATCCAAAGATGATTTTTCCACTTTAACACTAGGCCTGGGCAAAATTTAAATGATGCTGTGTAAGTTGCACAATTTCAGGAATTTTTAATACGCTTTTTACCCAAAATTCCTAAAATTACATCATTACACCATGTCAAGTAATCAGCCACCATTTGCCAGGCGAAATAATAGAACAAAAGCTAGAGAACAGCACGAACATCCAGAATTCAAGCTGCTGTACTTAAGTTTTTGTTCTTTTTTTAGCACTGAATGTGTCTTCGAATTGCAAATTGACACAAGGATGGGTTTCATGCTAAAATTTAGCACTAAGTGACAGATTTTCATTTCATATAATTACGTTTAATTTCATGTAATGTTCTTTAAATTTCAATTAATTATGCAAAAGCAAATTACTGGAATTTTGCAAATCTCTAACACATAAACAATGAAAGTTGATTGCTAGTGCCAGGCAGCATTTAAAAGACATGAAAACTGTCTTAATTTTTCTGCAGTGAGACACTTTTAAAAATGTTGGTAAGGTTGCTCCTCTGAAGGACCAAACGCTTTCGACCTTGAACATTTGTCTATTGTTAGGGATGTTACTGAAGGTGAAACTGGTCATGACCGTTTCTCACAGGATGCTAATCTGCACTGAAGTTATGGATGAAGGCACTGGGCTACCTGATAAGATCCTTTGGGTTCCAGCTGACATCTTACGCAGATGACACGCAAATAGTGCTGTCATTCCAGTATGGGCAAGAGGCTGAAACAGGAAGTAGATTCCATGATTGTATGAAGGTGGTCAGGTTGTGGATGTCATCAAATTGCTTGAAACTCAATTCGAGCAAAACGGAGGTCATTATATTTGGCAACAATACAAACTTCTGGACGCCAGACTGGTGGCCGGAAGAACTGGAGCATCCCGAACCAACTAAGAAAGTTAAGAACTTGGGGGTAATAGTGGACAACAAACTCACCTTCGGGGACCAGGTAAATGTGGTTGTCTCAGCGAGCTTGTATCTTCTTAGAATGATAAGGAAGATAAAGTCCTTTCTACCGGCAGACAGTCTCTGGACAGTGGTCACGGCACTCATCATGTCACGGTTGGACTACTGCAACAGTCTTTATCTGAATATCCAAAAAAAGCACCTAAACAGACTCCAACTCGTGCAAAACGCGGCCGCAAGATTGCTGACTGGGACACCCAAGTTCACCTCAATTAAAAAAGAATTAAAAGAGCTACATTGGCTCCCAGTCAAACAACGAACCCAGTTTAAAGCCCTTTGCACTGTTTTTAAGGCCCTCCAAGGAGTCAGCCCTGACCACCTGAAACAGTGTTTTCAATGGTATGTCCCCAGAAGGGCCCTCCGTTCCATGGGAACAAAAGTAGTGATCGTACCCCCAGCCAAAAAAGCGAATTGGGGTGGCAGGAGTTTTATTACAGGTGCCGCTAGAGCCTGGAACGAGCTTCCATTCCATCTAAGAAACTCACCCGAGCTCCTCTCCTTTAGGAAAGGTCTGAAATCTTGGCTTTTCACCATATAGGCACCATACTCCTCAGCAATCCAATAGGCAGTGCTCAGCGCCAGGACACCCTACGGTAACCGTTGCGCTTAAGAAATCAAATTAACATAACATAACATAACATCTTGAAGTGTCATTGCTCCTTCACACAATGCAACTTGTGGGCTTCTGTATATAGAGCTGGTCACTACAGCAAAATTAATCTTCTTGGTCCAAGTGACTGCTGATGATGGCACTGGCACATTCAAAGCTATGGATCCCTCCAATGTTCTGCCACACACAAGCCCCTATGCAGATAAACTCTCCTCCACTTTGAATTCTGAAAAGACTGAAAGAGTGACATCACGACCCTACTGCACAAATTCTGAATTTTCTTGTAAGTTGCATATAATTGCCTTGCCTAAACTCACTCTAAATACGAATACCTCATCAACTTCACCTCATCAAGAACCTTTACTTTGACATCAAATAACTGAAGGTCAACAAGGGGTAAACAGCCTTTAGTGCGCGGCTGCTAGTGCGCATACCATTACTTCGCAAGCGTTACTACGCTTGCGATGTTACAACGCGTACCATTAGTACGCAAGTTGTTACATCGCAAGCGTTGTTACACGCATGCGTTGTAATGGTATGCGCTATCCACATCGTTGTTTGGAAGGAGCTTCCGTTTCCAAACAACGACGTGCAGATCTGACGTCGCTGGAAGCCGCTGGAAGCCGGAGAAGAGAGGAACCACGGAGGAGAGAGAGGTAAGTGTAGTTTTTTTGTGTCGTGCAGGGGTAGTGTTTTAAGTTGTAGGGTTGTGTTTGAGTAGTGTAGGGTCGTGCTGGGGCTAGTGTTTTAGGGTTTAGGGTAGTGATGTGGTGTATGTGTAGTGTAGGGTAGTGTTTTAGGGTTTAGGGTAGTGTCGGGGGGTCATGCAGGGTAGTGTTTCAGTGTAGGGAAGGGACTGGGGGTAAGGGCAGGGTCGTGCTGGGGTAGTGTTTTAGGGTTTAGGGTAGTGTTGTGGTGTTTGTGTAGTGTAGGGTAGTGTTTTAGGGTTTAGGGTAGTGTTGGGGTGTCATGCAGGGTAGTGTTGTAGTGTAGGGAGCGGACTGGGGGAAGGGTGAGGGTTGTGCAGGGAGTAGTGTTTTAGGGTTTAGGGTAGTGGTGTGGTGTTTGTGTAGTGTAGTGTAGTGTTATAGGGTTTAGGGTAGTGTCGGGGGGTGGTGAAGTGTAGTGTTAGAGTGTAGGGTACAGGCAGGGGGAAGGGGGATGGTCGTGTAGGGGGTAGTGTATTAGGGTTTCGGGTAGTGTAGTGATGTTTAAGTAGTGTAAGGTAGTGTAGTGTAAGCATGATTTTAGTGCGATGTTTTTAATTAGCATAAGACACTTCTGTCAAAGACAAGATCCCTTTGGGCTCCTTTTTTAAGCGTACAGGTACATCCAATTATCACACACACACTGTTCAAATCACCAGCATTCATAAGAAACCAAAACGATAATATAAAAAATATATACTATATTTTATTATATATGATCCTGGTAGGATTCAAAGTATACAAAATTAAAAAGCTAATTCATTTTAAAACAACATATATATACGTCAATATGCATCAAATAATCGAGTGAGATTAAAACATTTCCTAAAAAGAGCACAATCTGAAAGACTGTAACAGTTATTGGAGACATAGAAACCCAATAAATCAAATTGGCACACCAAGGGGCCGATTCCGATCTCGGTCGGAGGCGCACCCAATACCATTCGGTCGGGAAAAAAGCCATGCGAAAGCCTGTTTCCCGACCGATCCACTCTAACACACCGAGCGAGTAAGTACGATGCGCACAGCAGCACAGAATCCGGCCGAGCCGTACTCACCCAAACCAGGTCCTGTTCTCCGACCGAGGCGAATCCGGAAACGCTGAATCGAGTCGCACGGAAGGGAAAATGCAGCTCCGTCTGGCCGAAGAGAGTACGATGCGCTTCCCGTACGCGCCCGAACCCGTCGCTACGCACAGCACGTCCAAAGCATCCAGGAGAGGCGCACATAAGCTCCGATTCGCGCCACAACACGATCCACGGCTACGAGGCAGAACACGCCAGCGGCGAGGGCGAGCGCGAAGCGGCGAGGACGGCGCGAAGCAACGAGAAGGACGAACGACACGAACCAGCCTTGAATCCCTTCGTCCCGATCATACCAATATTCTACATTTACTACCGGAACAGGCACGGACGCGTACGGCGCAGAAGGTAAGTCAGACACCAACCACAAAACACATACAACACGTACACGACACATCACACACACACAGAGGGATGCAGAATATACTTACACCAGCAACAGCAGCACCATAGGGGCGGGATGCCCATCACCAATGCCACATATGCACACAGGGGCCTGAATGCGCACCACCACCCCTACCCAGGGGGGGCAGGATGCCTACCACTACTACCACCCTCACCCAGGGGGGGCTGGATGCCTACCACCTCTACCACCCTCACCCAGGGGGGGCTGGATGCCTACCACTACTACCACCCTTAGCCAGGGGGGGCTGGATGCCTACCACTACTACCACCCTTAGCCAGGGGGGGCTGGATGCCCACCACCACCCTTAGCCAGGGGGGGCTGGATGCCTACCACTACTACCACCCTCACCCAGGGAGGGCTGGATGCCTACCACCACTACCACCCTCACCCAGGGGGGCTGGATGCCTACCACCACTACCACCCTGAGCCAGGGGGGGCTGGATGCCTACCACTACTACCACCCTTAGCCAGGGGGGCTGGATGCCCACCACCACCCTTAGCCAGGGGGGCTGGATGCCTACCAGTACTACCACCCTGAGCCAGGGGGCTGAATGCCTACCACTACTACCACCCTTAGCCAGGGGGGCTGGATGCCTACCACTACTACCACCCTGAGCCAGGGGGGCTGGATGCCTACCACTACTACCACCCTGAGCCAGGGGGCTGGATGCCTACCACTACTACCACCCTTAGCCAGGGGGCTGGATGCCCACCACCACCCTTAGCCAGGGGGCTGGATGCCTACCACTACTACCACCCTTAGCCAGGGGGGCTGGATGCCTACCACTACTACCACCCTTAGCCAGGGGGGCTGGATGCCTACCACTACTACCACCCTGAGCCAGGGGGGCTGGATGCCTACCACTACTACCACCCTTAGCCAGGGGGCTGGATGCCCACCACCACCCTTAGCCAGGGGGGCTGGATGCCTACCACTACTACCACCCTTAGCCAGGGGGGCTGGATGCCTACCACTACTACCACCCTGAGCCAGGGGGGCTGGATGCCTACCACTACTACCACCCTGAGCCAGGGGGGCTGGATGCCTACCACTACTACCACCCTTAGCCAGGGGGCTGGATGCCTACCACTACTACCACCCTGAGCCAGGGGGCTGGATGCCTACCACTACTACCACCCTTAGCCAGGGGGGCTGGATGCCTACCACTACTACCACCCTTAGCCAGGGGGCTGGATGCCTACCACTACTACCACCCTGAGCCAGGGGGGCTGGATGCCTACCACTACTACCACCCTTAGCCAGGGGGGCTGGATGCCTACCACTACTACCACCCTTAGCCAGGGGGCTGGATGCCTACCACTACTACCACCCTTAGCCAGGGGGGCTGGATGCCCACCACCACCCTTAGCCAGGGGGGCTGGATGCCTACCACTACTACCACCCTGAGCCAGGGGGCTGGATGCCTACCACTATTACCACCCTTAGCCAGGGGGGCTGGATGCCTACCACTACTACACCCCCACTCATAGGATGGACAATGCATGACACAACCAGCACACCACAACCTAGGGAATGCAAGAAAAAGACATCCCCCCCAACACCATGACAAGCGTGTGTAGACTGTGTCAAATGCCTACAACACCGAACATGACTTTGAACATACAATGTGACCCCCTAGCACATGTGCCACACATACATGTGTGTGGCACCCACAATGCAAGCAGGCCATGACCATTGTGGCAATGGGGTCCAAACCCCCATCATCACAGTGAGCAAAATGTAAGTGTGGGGTCCATAGCAGAAGCACATTTTGAACATTGTGGCAATGGGGTCTAAACCCCCATCATCACAGTGAGCAAAATGTAAGTGTGGGGTCCATAGCTGAAGCACATTTTGAACATTGTGGCAATGGGGTCTAAACCCCCATCATCACAGTGAGCAAAATGTAAGTGTGGGGTCCATAGCTGAAGCACATTTTGAACATTGGGGCAATGGGGTCTAAACCCCCATCATCACAGTGAGCAAAATGTAAGTGTGGGGTCCATAGCTGAAGCACATTTTGAACATTGTGGCAATGGGGTCTAAACCCCCATCATCACAGTGACCAAAAGGTAAGTGTTGACAAAGAAAGAGCTGCAACTGCCAAACTGCATGGATGATTCCTGGTCACAGAACAAAAAACACATCAGTGGCAAAGTAGTGTATGTGTCCCATTGCAACATAAATTGGGTGAGGCAAATACTGCAGTGCAAATAAGACATACCTTTGGCCATGTGCAGACAAACAACACCCATGGGGGCTGACACTGTCAACATTCATCAATGACACAATGACAGAAGTGACCATCAGAATGCAGACCCACATATTTGCAACAATGGGCACACAAATGCAGATACCCTGTGGAGACTGCAGATGTGAGGTGAACAGATACCATACCATGGCAGCAATGGGACACACAAACCATGATCATTGTGCTGACCGATGACCTAGGAGTCCCAGGGACAGCAGGGAAACCCACCAAACTACATACAGCCAATGGCACACCCAAGATATGCCAATGCAGTGGTGCAGATGCACAAACACAAACAGGCAGACCCACACTGCACATCATACACAACAGGTGAGGGGGGGTGCCAGTGTCCCCAGGCAACCACACAACACATGAGGAGACCTGAATACCAATCATACAGATGTGCATACAGTGCCACACAAAGGTAACTCATGGATCCAAATCCCCTATGTGGGCAAGCAGGCATTGTCAGATGAGAGGGAGCACAAATCACACATGTCACACAGGCACGTAGGAACAGCAACTGACACAGCAAGACACAGACACACCACAGCACCACCCCCAGGGCCCCCACAATGTGGTGACCCTGGGCTGCATTACAATCCCACTGTGATGACAAAGCTAAATGTGGTTCACACTGTGAACCACAGTCATGTGTCCTGAGCAACAAACTACCATCACACCTACACAAGCACAAATCAATCAGCATGGCCAGTAAGCCAAGGCCAACATGGAGGCAGGGGCCTAGCCGGGCAACAACTCTCATCTGCACACACTCAACACCACACCCCTCGACCTCCAACAATGTGCAGCAGTGAAGTACACATGCACTGGTGACATTGCACATGCACCCATGACTATTCCAGGGTGGTGGGTGGGAACCAAGGTGCAGAAACACATGACACATGGCCACTCAACAAGACTCCTGAATGTCTGACACACTGCACACTACGCTGTACATGGACATGACGGCAATACCACACCAACCAATGGGATCCCAGCCACAGTCACACACCAATGAAGAAGCCAAGGTCACCCACAAAGAACACACATAGACAACAACCAACATTGCAGCCCGGACCCTGAGGAGTGCCAGCAGTCACACACACAACGTGTCACAATCACTGAAAGATAACACAAACTGGAAATCACATGACAGGGGCAAACAACAAGTGCCAAGGGGAAACCTGACTGTGACCCATCTGCGTTTGCACACAAACTCAGCCCTGACAGCAAACACACCTATGGGTGACACCCTGATGACCAGTAATGTGCCATGCACCCATATCACAGAGAACCCAGGGAGAAGACTTTGGGGGAACATAGGTCAACTCAGCAAGCATCACAAACAGGTACGACACTAGGGATCACAGCATGCACAGCTAAACGGAAGTGAACACACAGACATGCACATACAACACACACCTTGGGCGCAGGCAATGTCACAGGTGTACACACTACCATGAGTGGACTCCATTCCTGTGTGAGGAAAGCTGTGCCATGTGTTGCCTCAGTAGGGCCCCATCATGTCAGCTGAGCACTTGGTCACACAATCAACAATTAGCACCAAATGAGGGCTCCCGTCACATCAGCCTGGTCATGGAAGTGCCAACGGAATCATCAGCACAGATCCAACACACTTGTATAGCAATGTTGCACTGACTACACGGATGAGTCCTTCCCCATTGATGCCCAAACCTGCATGTCCAGTGGAGATGGCCACACGGTCAGGGAAGTAGACAAATTGAACAATGGCAGGCACAACAGATGTGCAGGGGTGGAAGCCACAGATGTGAAATAGCTAATCTAAGTAGGAAATCCCATTGCCAAATACTGAACACATGACACCCTCAGATGCTGCTATGGATGACATGGATACACCACAGGATAGGACACATTCCCCCTGGACCACATGGGTTCCTGCACAGTAACACTTCATTATCATGAGACCAAATATCACCATCACTGCAGCAAGGGCATGGTTAGCATCATCAACAACATGTACATCAGAAGCATAAGCACTAGAGAACAGAAAGTTGCTTTATTCAGCATATGTGTGGAATGAAAACAAAGTCCAGAAAAAACACAAAGGCCAATGGCCAGTCCATTGTCAAAGTCCAAACTTGGTGACAGTGGCAGATGTCACCCTACGCATGCCTGCACAAAACCAGGGACAATCCACTAGGAGGGGCAACCGGGGGGGCAGGCCAGGCACCGCAGGGACAGGATCAGGGCTCACCAGGAGGAAGCAGGGATGGAGTGGTGGGTGCTGGAGAGCCACTGACAACTGCAGTGGAGGTGTCTGACATGGTGTGTGCCTGCACAACTGGGGGCATGACTCAGATGTTGTGGGTGCCGGCACGACTGCAGTGGACCCTGCAGATGGAGTGGACAGGTCCGCCACTGCAGTGCCCAAGTCAGACAGGGTGGTAGTGGACTCCACTGCAGTGCCTACCACCAGGGGAGGAGAATGGGGAACAGGCAAGGTGGGCTGGACAGAGGGGAGGACACCCTCACCACATCAGTGGCACAGACAAGCGCAGCGGGGGTGTGGTGCCGGGTGAGCAAGTGCCAGGGGGAGAAGGCCGGATCCTCTTGGGGATGGTATATCTGTGGGTGGGGGAACCTGGGGCAGGGTGTGGTGGGGGCACCTGTGGAGTGGGGGCCTGAGGGATGGAGGAAGGAGACCTGGTGCCTGAGCTGCAGGGCGGCGGCGGGGTCTTGCTCTTGCGACTCCGGGGGGACTTGCGGGTGGGGGCCTCAGTCTGTCTGCGCCTGGGGGAGGGTGTCCGGGGGCGAGGGGCACTCTGCTCCATGTGGGTGGGCTTCCTCTTCCCCCTAGATGCTGGAGCAGCTGGATCGGAGGGGAAGAGGCCGAGGTCACTGAGGAAGAGGCGCTGGGTCTTTGGGGTTGCAGGTGAGGCAAGGGAGGGTGTTTTGGAGGGAGAGGCAACTGAGGACTGCGCAGTGCTTGTGGATGCGTGTGTGTGTACCAGGGCCCCATCCCCTGTGAGTCTGGTTTCAGTCCCCTGACTGTGCGTGCGTGTGCGTTTTGTTTGTGCCGTGTGTGTCTGTGTGCTGGATGTGTGTGTGCTGGTGTGTGCCTGTGCCGGTGTGTGTGTGCTTGGGACGGGTAAGGTGCTGGGGAGTGTGGATGGAGCAGAGGCAGGAGGGGTGAAGGACTGTCTGAGGAGGGACACTGCTGCCGTCAGGGAGGAGTCCATGGACCTATTGCCCCTCTGTAGGTCAGACATGCCCGATGAGATGCCCTCCATGAACGACACCAGCTGAGTCAACAGAGCGGTGTGCGCATGGAGGACACTCAGCATGGCTGTCTGCCCTACATGGAGCTAGCGAAGGAGATACACAGACTCCTCACTCAGGGCAGCAGGGGACACAGGGGCAGGGGTGCGGTGCCTGGCCCAAAGGAGACACGCTCCCGAACATGGGAGCCTCCACGGACCTGGGGAATGGGAGCCGATGGGAGGGCGGTGGTGGTGCTGGTGGTGGCGGGGACAGCAACACTAGCTGGGGTGTGGTGGCTGCTGACACCCGCCTCCATAAGGGAGTCATCCTCCGAGTTGCTCTGGTCCTCAGCTGAGGTGGATGGTGCTGAGGACTCCTCGGTGTGGCTCCCCTCGCCCTCCGTGCCACTGGGTCCCTCCGACCACTCCTCGGCTGCTGACCCAGTCTGGCTCTCCGGCTCCTCCTGGTCCGTGGAGCTGTCCCCTTCCGTGGCCGTGGATGTATCTGCAAACAATGGGGAAACAGACAGACATCAGTCACCTGCACCAAACGCACACACCACTGTGAGCACAGCACATTACAGAGCAAGCCCTGGCATCATTAGTTGTACATTGCTAAAAGTGCCCTAACTGAACAGGAGCAGCCAATTGTCAGTCTGATGCCAACCATGGCACTCACATCCCACATGGCCTTGCACCCATCTGTCTGGTGTCTGTTGGATTGCAACACCCCAGTGTGGACACATGCACCAACTACACAGTAGTTGGACAGTGCAGAGGACACGGTGTAGCATGTGGACATGCACACATCACAGCTCTTGCCACTGAGTCAGTACAGGTTTCCGGATGAAAGGGATGCCCAGAGTCAAATAGGAAATTCATGTGATGCATACCAGAGACAGACACCATGATGCACCCATGTCCTGATAGCCATCGCCACAATGGTGTGCATGTAGCACATGTCACTCCCCTGCAGGATCACCAATAAGTAGACACATGCCATGGCGGAGGCATGACTGCTAAGTCATACATCACTGTCTCAGTGATGTATGACTTGGCAGCCAGACAACAACACTCTGCACTGTGTCACAATAGTAGGTCATGGGGAATGCAAGTCCTGGAGCTGCACAAGTGCACATGTACATCCCCCACAACACATCATCTTAACCCTCATCTGTCCAGGTCATACCTATTGGACATATGGGAGACCTGTGACACTACCCTCTGAACCTGAGCCCCTCACAATCTGCTGTGAATGGGGAACAGCTGCCTGAACTTCCCATTCGCATACCCCAGTCTGCACGGGCAGCTGATCAAACACCTATGTGACACACAAGTATCGTCTCCTATGGTCACATCTCCAGTGGCATGCTGAGCCCCTACCAAGAAACACCCCAGCAGTCCTGGCAACTAATCCACAGCACACTGACACAGAGGCAGACACCTGAGGGGTCAAATCACTGCGCACAATGTGTCAGCTGATACACGGGAGTGGGAGTACAGAGTGCATTGCATGGCCTGGAGTAGGCATGACTGTCCTGCCCCACATGAATGAGGGATGAGCCCTGGACAGTGGATAGCTGGCTATGTATGTGTGACACACGTAATCTGCACACTCCTGGGGCCCAAACATTGTTCCCACCCGCTGCATGGGCGTGTGCCACATACCCCAGGCACATATGGTGGCTCAGCTCAGCAAGTGGACCGCATATCAAAGCAACACGCAGATTACATGTCCGAACACAGGCGTTGTGTGAACAATGGACCCACCCATGATGCCCACAACAGAGTTAGGGAAACAGATGCTGTCCCCCACCTTTAGTGAAGCAAACTGCAAGGACACAGTCCCAAGTGACACAATTCCCTGAATGTAAGGGCCACACCTGGGTATCAGATGAGGAGTGGGCAGTGCACAATAGAGGGACATGGCTCCTGGACAACATGACTGCTGCACTGTGGCAGTTGAACCAGGCCAGAGGAGGGCACAAAGCATGTAATACAGAGTTCACAGTGCAGTCTTTGACTCACCCCTCCTTGCTGCTGTCTGGCCTTCAGCTGCCCATCCAGGTCTGGAAACACCACCGCCAGGATCTGGAGCATGTGGGGGTCAGGGTCCGTGTTCCGCCCCTCCTGCGAGGAGGCGACAGCTTCTGCTGGACCCGTGCAATCCTCCGGGTCCAGCCCCGAAGGTCCTGCCACCTCTTCTGGCAGTTGCGGATCCGGCGCTTGTAGACCCCCACGGACCGGACAGCCCGGACGATGTCCTTCCAGATCTCCTGCTTCCGATGGGCATTAACCTGTCAGGATGACAAAGTGAAAAGGCCATTACTACACATGCAACATATCCGTGCATGACACAGTTGTATATACATGTCTCAATCACAGGGGCACATGATGTACACAGGCAGTGCAAAGCTGCCCATGGACAGTTTGCCAGACGTCACTACATGGTATCATTGCATGGGAAGTAAAACCTTGTTCAAATGCACTGTCACTGCACCATACCTGTCCAGTGCATGTCACAACACACTATGGGGGGTGACAACTACTCAGTGAGCCTGCTAGCCAGTGGCGTGCAGACTTTCAGCCTTGCTAGTCAGACAATATGCACATTCAGAAAGGCAGTGCACAGAACACTCACCTGCTCCCCTGGTGTCCCATACAGCTTGCTGTACTGTGGAAGTAGGCTGTCCAGCAGGGCCTGGTTCTCCTCAAGGCTGAAGGCTGGGGCTCTCTCCACAGTACGTGCCATTGCAGGGTCCAGAGGGGCAGAGACAGCAGCAGTGCAGTGGCAGATGTCATCCTGGAGCATGTAGTGCAGGCAAGTGAGCTCTCAGGGGAACAGCCAGCAATATATATGTGCTGGAGAGGCAGATACTGTCCCTTGTGTCCAAAGTGATAGGTCCAAGTCATTTGCATCTTCTGAATCTGGCCAATCCATGGAATAGCAGCACCAATACATGCCCACAGCATCCTTCAAATCTTCAACTTCATGACATACATGATTTTGCAACATTCTTGTGGGTGACCAACTGAATTTCCAGCAACCGACTCGTTCGAAATTCGAAAACGCGTCCGTTGCCAGGCAAGGCCATTGTCAATGGGTGCGCACCGATCGGTCCATTGCGGTACAACGCGTACAGGGTACAACGCGTACCCGCACACATTGAATGCAATGGGCCGGCCGGGGGCACCGATCGGTCCATTGCAGTACAACGTGTACAGGGGTACAACGCGTACCCGCACACATTGAATGCAATGGGCCGGCCGGGGCACCGATCGGTCCATTGCAGTACAACGCGTACAGGGGTACAACGTGTACCCGCACACATTGAATGCAATGGGCCGGCCGGGGGCACCGATCGGTCCATTGCAGTACAACGTGTACAGGGGTACAACGCGTACCCGCACACATTGAATGCAATGGGCCGGCCGGGGCACCGATCGGTCCATTGCAGTACAACGAGTACAGGGGTACAACGGCGTACCCGCACACATTGAATGCAATGGGCCGGCCGGGGCACCGATCGGTCCATTGCTGTTCAACGCATCACTGTACAAGTGACTGGCATATGTCACCATGCCTGTCTCAGATGGACATATGCCAGCCACAGATAGCTCCCAGGGAGTGAGGGGCACACCTACATCACGACAGCCTGTCCAAACTTTATCATAAGGCATGTAAGGCTGCATTTCCTATTGTGTGTATGTTGGTGTACATGTTGTCCTGTGGGTGTCACCTGTGGACAGCCACCCCCAGGCTGTGCACGTGTTCATGGGGACAGGATCCTGGGTGTTACGTGTACATGACCACTGTGATGTGCAACTGTTCATATCTGTGCATGTGCCATGGTCACATTTCACGGTGGTGTATGTGTATGTCATGTCACATACCCCGTGAGTCCCATGTGGGACGGTATGTTTGAGCCAGGGTGTCCCAGTGGCACAATAGTGATGGTCCTCCACAGTCTGTGTGCATGTAGTGTTTACAATGTCTCTGATTTCATGTGCACAATGGGAGACAGTCTCCACATCCACGTTGTGTGTGCATGGACTTTGATGTTGTGCGTGTGTGTGTCACAGACGTCCATGTCTGTCCTGCCGTGGCAAGTGGGACCACTACCTGTGGGGGTCATGGTTGTTTTGCTGTGGTGTATACATGATACTCCATGTAATGCCAGTGTCCATGTGGCAATACAGGGTCCCTGGGAATGTACCTGTCGTTGAGCTGTGGTGCCTGGGGCACATCTGTCCTCACATGTCACTGTGGGGGTGATTGTGACACGGCAGCAGGAGATGGGAACTGTGACACGGCCTCATGATATCCAATGGGCCAACCTGGGACTAATTGATGCCACTTGTTGGACCGTGTTGACAGATGTTGGCCATGTATGTACCATACATGTCCTTACGGAACTGCACACTTCATGTAGTTGTGCCTCATAATGATGTATGTTGGGATATTGAGTGTGTTCAATGCCGCATATGTGGGGTGACTGACAGTCTTGCTTACTTCTCCTCTGCACTGCAGAGGCTCCTGCTGTCCATCGACCATTCCCAGACCTGGCAACGATGGTGGAACGGGACAGCATCCGACGGTACCGCTTCACCAGGCAGCTGATTGAGGATTTGGCAGTGCAGTTGTCCCCACATTTGCAGCCTGGCCGGTCGTATCCTACAGCGCTGACCCCCAAGGTGAAGGTGATGGCAGCCCTACACTTCTTTGCCACCGGTACCTTCCAACATACTGTGGCGACTGCTGGTGGGATGTCACAGACCATGTTGAGCCGTGTGCTCCGCGATGTTTTGGCGGCAATGTTGCTATTCCTGAACCGGTACATCTATTTCCCTAGACTGCGACGACTCACTGACGTGAAGAGTGACTTTTATGCCCTGGGGAGGATGCCGCATGTCATTGGCTCCATTGATGGGACACATGTGGCTTTGGTACCACCACAGGCCCAGGAGCAGGCCTACAGGAACCGCAAGCACTACCACTCGGTCAATGCACTGGTGGTGTGTCTTGCAAACATGACCATCACACACGTGTGTGCCCGTTTCCCTGGTTCAGCACACGATGCCTTTGTTTTTTTTTGTTTTTTTTTAAATAGGTCTTTATTCAATTTTCTTTTTACAACAAAATAAAAACAACATTTCAAATAAATAATCTTCACCGAACCCTCCCACCCCCTGCCCCCCACAGCGGATCCAGCCAAAAAAAAAAAAAAAAAATATATCTATAACCATTTCCCATAACATTTCAGCATAAATTACATTCCCATTCTTTTTCTTCCCCTTCCTTCCTCTGCCTTCCTTCCCTTCCCTTCCCCTCCGCTCTCCCTTCTTTGCTCATCTTTCTTTCCATATCCGAATAAATAGTATACCGGTTAGATTAACCCTCTCTCCATCCCATTGCTTCCATCCTATTCCTGTTCACTGTACGACAGGGACCAATTCATTAAGGGAGCCCAAATAGCTAGACCTTTAGCTTTAACTCTGTGGCCTCTCCTGGAGTAAACAGCTCTCTCCATCCTGTGTACCGCAAGCAGTCTTCCTAACCACTGTTGGGCAGACGGAGGGGTGGGATCAAGCCAGTGTGTAGCCAAGCATAATCTAAATACTGTCATAGCAATAAAAAGAAAGGACTGATTATGATTTGAAAATGAAAATGCAGGGTGACCAACCCCTAGAACAATCAAATGAGAAGATAGATCAATTTCACGGTCCAGCATAGTTCCCAGAATGTTACTTACATCCTGTTTCAAGGCGTCTAGCACGGGGCAATCAGCAAACATGTGAATAATATCAGCCGCATGATAACTACACCGGGGGCAAGCTGATCCAGCTACCCGACCCCATTTAGCAATTTTAGCAGGTGTGATATAGAGATTAAACCATGTTTTAAAACACTGGAGCTGAAGATTAGCTGCAATAAATGTTGTCTGGGCCAGGTGTAATGAATCTTCTATTTCTCCTGATCCCACCTGTAAGAGACCCTGCCATCGATCTACGTGTTTATTTAAATCATCCCTTATTTGTTCATTCAGCATTTTATAAATCCCCCCTAATGTGTAAGAGCCCTTTAGTAATCCATCAATCAGCTTCACCCCAGAGAAACCACAGGCACCGCCAGTTTTCTTAACTAAAAAATCTCTTATTTGAAGATATTTAAAAAACTGCCGATTATTTAACCCGAATCTATCTCTAATAGTTTCAAATAACAACACTTCTGTCCCTTTAGTGACATCGCCCACCACCCTGACCCCTTTATTGTACCAGTACCGCATGTGCCCATCATTAAAAATATTTGGAAGACAGCCATTCTTAAATATTGGAGTATAAGCATTAATACGCCTAAGGCCAAATTTTTCCGGACCGCAGTCCAAACCTTAAATGCACAGAGTAAAATGTTAAATTTAACCCTTTTATAATAATTCAATTCGATATGTCGTAAAAGACACCCGGAGCTTCCTCCCTAATAATAACTCAAAAACAGATGCAGACACCCCAATCTGTGTGGTCTCAACTTTTTCGTTAAGCAATGTCCCTGCTATATGTAAGACTGATGCCCAATGATAGAGCTGAAGATTGGGTACTGCCCACCCCCCTCTCTCTCTTGGTAGTGTTAGCAATTTAAGCGCTCTACGAGGGCGACAGTTAGCCCAAATAAACCTAGAGAATAAATGATTCATAGAGACAAACCAAGAATTACAGATAGTCAGAGGAATAGCCCTAAAGAAATACAGAATCCTAGGTAAAAAAGCATTTTGATAGCATTGCATCTTCCAACCATCGTCAGTTTGAGACTTTCTAATCTATTAAATTCAGCTTTGAATTTAACAAGCAGCGGATTCAAATTGTTTCCCGAGATCTTTGCAACATCTGCCGTGATTTCTACTCCCAAATAAATAGCACTCTGTACCACACAGGGGTCGCTCATCTGAATACCTTTGCCGACCACAACCTGAGTTTTAGTTGAATTCAGGCGGTAACCAGAGAGTTTCCCAAAAATATTCGCTTCTTTTTCAATCTCCCTCATTGCCGTCATGGGATTAGAAGTAATGATAGCTAGATCATCGGCATAAGCCAGTATCTTAGTGCTCCCCCCTATACTCTGCATTCCTGGAATCCGGTTATTGTATTCGATCTTCCTAACTAGTGGATCGATATACAACGCAAACAATAAGGAGGAACACGGGCACCCCTGGCGAGTCCCCCTACCAATGAAAACGGGATCCGACATCTCTCCCATTATTGAAATTCTTGCCACAGGGTCTCTATACATCATCGCGATGGCGGTGATAAAACCATCCCCAAACCCTCTGGTCTTCAGAGTTGCCCACAGGAACGGCCAGGAGACCCTATCAAAGGCCTTCTCCGCATCAAGCAAGATAAGCCCGATAGGGTCCCCGGTGATTCCTGCTTCATCAAAAAGAGCAATTACCCTCTGGATATGATCAATTGTACTTCGTCCGGGTACAAATCCGTGCTGAGTTGGAGAAACCAATTTTTTAATAACCTCTGACAATCGTTTAGCCAGAATTTTGGCAAATAGTTTGACATCGCTGTTTATTAAAGTGATAGGTCGATAAGACCCCATCTCTCTCACCGGTTTTCCTTTCTTAGGGAAAATAATAATATTCGCTGATTTCCAAGAACCAGGAGCTCCTCTCCCCGCCTGAACGTCCAGAAACACCTCCTTTATTAGTTCCTGTAACGGGGCGGTAAAATTTTTATAAAACTCACCAGGAATGTCATCCGTACCCACCGCCTTACCATTTACCAATGACCTAATAGCTTCTTGAATTTCATCTATTGTTATAGGTGCATCAAGTGCATCCCTTTCCTCTATTGACAAACTCTCACAAGAAATCCCTGTTAAATAACTCTGTATGGTTTCCTCTTCGGTGGTGATATCATCCATATAAAGTTTCTGATAAAACCGTTGAAAAGCAGCACGTATTTCTAGAGGTTGATTAACTAACCCTACCCGGGATCTTCTATTTCTAATATCCCCTCCTGAGTTATTCGTTGTCTGGTCCGCACTGCCAGGAGGTGGCCGACTCTCTCGTTGCATTCATATATCTTGGATCGCCAAGCACAGTACTTACTTGCCGCCTTATTGGCCAAAAGATCCATAATTGTAGATTTAACTAAAGCTACCTTAATTTGTGCCTGCTCTACCTCTCTTTTATTTATGAGAGCCTGTATTAATTGTGTTTCTGCTTCACTAAGTGCCTGATATTGTGCTTGAAGATGCCTTTTTTCTTTTGCTTGCGAGGCCCAGCCATACCGCAGTGTTTCCCCTCTTATCCCGGCTTTGAGTGTGTCCCAGATTATCCCTATCTCTGCACTACCTCTATTCTCGTCTATAAATCTCGGAATCCAATCCATCATATGTTGGATATATTCTTCCTCATATAAAAGTGCTCTATTAAAAGTCCAATGAGACAAAGAAGGTTTTAATGCTTGAAGTGAGATCTCTAATACAAGCGGGTTATGATCCGACATAACCCGGGGGAATTTTATGATATCGGACCCAATTAGCACCTCCTGGGATACAAAAAAATAATCTAACCTTGCATGAGTTTGATGAGGGGCAGAAAAAAATGTATATCCCATATCTTGAGATTTAAGTGTAGCCCATGCATCAAATAATCCATGTGTGTTACATAAATTAAACAAAGCATTAAAAACTTTGGGTTTGCGACCCCGATATGAATGCACACCTAATTTCATATTCTCATTGTTTAAATTGATGTTAGCATCCCCGCACAAGATTATAGGTAACGGCCACCCAACCAACTCCACATTCAACCAATCAAATAAAGCTGGTTCATCCAGCACTGATCCATAGACAGAACATAACGTAAAAGAATAGTTATCCAAACAGCAGTGAGTAATAGCCCATCTCCCATAGCAGTCCGATTTCGTTCGTGGAAACCTAAAACCTTTTTTGCGGGCCAGGATCGCTACCCCTCTTGTGCGTGTTCCCTGAGTCGTGGCAGAGACCAGTTGATATCCATCAAACACTGCTATCTTTTGTCTGCCAGCTTCCAAATGGGTCTCTTGAAGACAAACTATGTCTGCCCGTAAATATTTCATATCTTCATTAATCCTACGTTTTTTCGAGGGATTATTCAGGCCACAAATATTAACTGAGGCTATCCGCAATTTACCCAATACCATTAGTAATCCACAGCAAGTCCAATCTGTTCCAGATCATATTACCTATTGATACTAATTCATTACCTTTTATTGGCTGGATCCTCACCCCCCTGCGCCCCACCCCCTTCACCCACCCTCCACCCCCCACCCCTCTTTCCCAAGGCAAAAAAGGTCCATAGACCCTTGTGACGCCTCCTGCAGAAGCTGCCATCCCTCGCCACTCATCTGCTCCCCCCAAAAAACCAAATTAACCCCCAAGTGATTGTATAGAGCAAAAAAAAAAAAAAAAACCAAATCAATTTAATCCAAATTCATCTTACTGACAACCCCATTTATCCCTCAAGACCACTCAAGCCCCTATTTCTCAGAGATTTCCCGCAAAAAGTCTTGAGCCTGTATTTCTGAGGAAAATACTCTGGTAATTCCTTTGCATATGATTTTAAGTCGTGCTGGACTGAGTAAGTAGGCCTCGCAACTCTTCTTTTGAAATGGCAAAATTAGCTGGCGAAGCCTCCACCTTCTTTCTACTGTCATATGGCAGAAATCTGGCCTGACAAAGAAGGTATGACCTTCAGCCGAGCGTCTTGAATCTGGTCGGGCTTTGTCAAACACTGCCTGCCGAAGGAGGAAATTCCCCAAAAATATCAGTATGGCTCTGGGTTTGTCAGTCTCCACATTCTGCCCTTGCCATTTCTTAAGCATAAGTGGGAAGCGATGTATTCGTTGCACCTCAGTATCCCAGTCCCATTGTGAGAGTTCGGGAAGACCACTCTTCAGCAAGCGGAGCACAAAGCCTCTGATGTCCCCACCCTCTGCATTTTCCGGAATGCCAAGCAATCTTAAGTTATTACGCCGCTGGCGATTTTCAAAATCTTCTAGCTTCCACATCACGTCCGTCATCCGCGTTTCATTTGACACAACTTGACGGGTTGACTTCTCAGTTTCAGCCTCTAAAACGACCACCCGTTCTTCAAGAGCCGTAGTTCTCTCCGCAATCTCGGCGCACGATTTATTTACGTCCATGTCTGTCCTGCAGTGGCAAGTGGGACCACTACCTGTGGGGGTCATGGTTGTTTTGCTGTGGTGTATACATGATACTCCATGTAATGCCAGTGTCCATGTGGCAATACAGGGTCCCTGGGAATGTACCTGTCGTTGAGCTGTGGTGCCTGGGGCACATCTGTCCTCACATGTCACTGTGGGGGGTGATTGTGACACGGCAGCAGGAGATGGGAACTGTGACACGGCCTCATGATATCCAATGGGCCAACCTGGGACTAATTGATGCCACTTGTTGGACCGTGTTGACAGATGTTGGCCATGTATGTACCATACATGTCCTTACGGAACTGCACACTTCATGTAGTTGTGCCTCATAATGATGTATGTTGGGATATTGAGTGTGTTCAATGCCGCATATGTGGGGTGACTGGCAGTCTTGCTTACTTCTCCTCTGCACTGCAGGAGCTCCTGCTGTCCATCGACCATTCCCAGACCTGGCAACGATGGTGGAACGGGACAGCATCCGACGGTACCGCTTCACCAGGCAGCTGATTGAGGATTTGGCAGTGCAGTTGTCCCCACATTTGCAGCCTGGCCGGCCGTATCCTACAGCGCTGACCCCCAAGGTGAAGGTGATGGCAGCCCTACACTTCTTTGCCACCGGTACCTTCCAACATACTGTGGCGACTGCTGGTGGGATGTCACAGACCATGTTGAGCCGTGTGCTCCGCGATGTTTTGGCGGCAATGTTGCTATTCCTGAACCGATACATCTATTTCCCTAGACTGCGACGACTCACTGACGTGAAGAGTGACTTTTATGCCCTGGGGAGGATGCCGCATGTCATTGGCTCCATTGATGGGACACATGTGGCTTTGGTACCACCACAGGCCCAGGAGCAGGCCTACAGGAACCGCAAGCACTACCACTCGGTCAATGCACTGGTGGTGTGTCTTGCAGACATGACCATCACACACGTGTGTGCCCGTTTCCCTGGTTCAGCACACGATGCCTTTGTGATGAGGAGTAGTCGCATCCCCAGGATGATGGCACAGATGCAGAACCAGCGTGCCTGGATTGTCGGTGTGTACTGACTTTGTGCCATTGTGTGTGATCTGATCTGTAGTATTCTGCCCACTTTTCCAAGTCAGCTAATGTGCACTTGTCTGTCCGTAGGTGACTCGGGATACTCCAACATGCCGTGGTTGCTGACACCCCTCAGGAACCCTGTGACACCAGCCCAGATGCGCTACAATGAGGCACATGGTCGGACCAGGAGAGTGATTGAGCGGACATTTGGTCTCCTGAAGAGCCGCTTCCGCTGCCTGGACAAGACCGGAGGGTCCCTCCCATATGCCCCTGCGAAAGTGTGCAAGATTATCATCGTCTGCTGCATGCTCCACAACCTGGCAGTGCGGAAGGAGTTGCCTCTCATCCAGGATGACAATGACCAACATCCGCCACCTGTGGAGGATCCTGGCCTGGACCACGATGCCAGTGACGATGATGATGATGATGATGAGGGTGATGTCCGCACACAGCTCATCACCAACTTCTTTAGCTGAATGTGAGTATCCTGAGGTGTCATGTCAATGATGTGAGTTGGCATGATATGTGTAGGTGGTGCTCTGGTGCTGTTGGAGTGTGTCCATGGGCTACTTGACTGGATGTGTGTTGCGATGTGTGCTTACAGGTGGGCTGTACTCCCCAACAGTGTTGACATGCTAACTTGGTTCTGGGTGGGTATCTTGTAACATGTATTGTGCATGAGTTTTGCTGTTCTGTCCTGTACTCCATTGCTTTTGACTGTGTGTCATTTCTGTCCTTCACAGGGTACTTTCAGATTTGTTTGGTCAACTGTGTCCACCGACGACGTGATTGCACTTCCAGGGTGGTAGCTGTTGTGTCCCTACAGGTGATGTGCGCCACAACCATGGACTTCCTTCCATCTACAGTTGTTGACTGTGTGCCCACTGCCAGGTGGGATTACCTTGCATCTGTGGTGGTTACGACATGTTGCAACTGTGTAATAAACCTGTGCTTCACTTTGTGATGTGCGTTGTCTGTGGTCACACATTTGACTGCCATTTGCTTACTGCACCTGTGGGCTACTTGACTACAACTGGGAATGGGTGTGGTGTCTGTGCATTGCACCGTCTTCCCTGGCAACATCAGTGTAGGCAATGAGTCAGATGGTCTAGGTGTGTATGTGTTGTGTAGCCCTGGTGGTGTGTCTCCCTCATATGTGTCACGTTGCCTTTACTCACATGCCTGTGTTGTACTTGCTGTTGCAGTTCGCATACACAGTGTAATTTTGCAGTTCATCATCCCCATAACAGCACCCACGTTGGAATCACAACAGAGGCAAGTATGGTGTATTAGTGTGTTTATTGGGATACATTTGTGTGAATAGTGCATAGGATGGATAGTGCTGTACATAAATCTTGCAATCAGAAGTTCCTAGGTGAATTGAAAGTCCTGGTAGACAGAATCCCCAGTATCGGGCCACAGTTGTCTGAGACATTGGTCCAACTTGTACTCCCCATGCAATGTGTGGGAGTAGTGTTGCCGTCAACAGGGTGAACAGTCTGTGCACAAAGGTGAACATCCAGAACAGGTTCAGGCTTCCTGGGAGTTGTGCTTGGCCATCGGCCTCTCACTTGCCCCTCTTCGGACGACCCCTCTTCTTGGGGGGGGCCCCTCAAGTACAGGCTGCTGCGGTGCAGGGGACTCTCTGCCAGAGTCATCCTCCCTCCCTGTGGCAGTTGCAGTTTGGGCAGCACCAGATGTTGGCACACAGGGAGGTGTGGACTCGTTGCTGTTCATCTGGCGGAGGCATTGTAAAATGTCCCTGTGCACCGCCGTCATCTCATGCAGTGCATCCCACTTGGACTCCATGCGGAACATGTGTGAGTCCACGCGGGACATGTGAGAGTCCAAGCGGGCATGATGGGCAGCCTGCTGCTGTTTCATGTCTCTGAGGAGCCCCACTACCTGGCTGAGGTCTCCGGTGCTGGACTGGTACGCATCAGCTATGCGTACCAGTTGTGGGTCATCATGCACACCAGCAACCTCTGCAAGCAGCGACCTCTGTCTCCCACCCCTCCCACCACCCCTGCTGACATGTGCAGTGCGTGCAGTGGCACGCACAGATGACCCTGGTCCACCTTGGAGGTTGGTGGTGGTGGTGGTGTCCATGGCCCCAGGTTGGTCCAGGGTCCCTGTGCTGGTGTTGCTCCTTGTTCTGTCCATGTCGGCAGGGATGGTATTTGTGTTGACAGTCGTTGGAGGGGTGGGTGCAGGGGGTGCAGCGGGTGGTCCTGCCGGTGCTGCAGCTGGTGGGCCTGCTGGTGCTGCATGTAGACTTGCACCGGATGTGCCAGGTTGGTCTTCTTCATCCGAGGAGGGCAGAGGCTGTACGACACCAGTGAGCTCCGCATCCTCTTGAGCCTGGGACTGGGACTCCTCAGCGTCTGCTGCTGTGTCCCCATCATCACCTGTTTTTGGGAGACACACACAATGTATGTTATGTTTCTGCAGGCATCAATGGTTGACACACCTGACAGTTGTGACTGTGCCTCTGGGTGCGGGCCTGTACATTGCATTGTCCTAAGTCGTCACAGTCAGGGGTTGATATTGGTGTGGCACATTGTCCTGCATTATTTTGGCATTTCTATGTATTTGTTGGGGTGTGAACATGGTCTGCATTGGTTGTGTTTGGTTGACAGCCGGCCCTCCTTCCCACCCACCCAGCCAGTCAGTTATCCCACCATGGACTGTGCTTGCATTGCAGGGAGTGGAAGTTGTCTCTCAGGATGTCAGTCAGTGGTGTCCTGCTGTTTGTTGGTGCACAGTTGCCAGCAGGGCCTTGTGCTCCCCACAGCAGTAGCCAGTGTCAGCCATCTTGTGAGTCCTTCTCCACTCCCTGTGATGTGAGTATGGTTCAGGGTGGTGTTGATGGGCCAGTTGTGAGGGTGACCAATATCTGTGACTGCCACTCCCATCATGCTATTGCCTCCACCCCACTTGCCAGCATTCCCATACTTACTTGCTTTTGTGGGGAGTTCAGTATGTGTGGGTGTGTGAGCAATGGCAAGATGGCTGACAGTGGTGTCCTGCTGTTGGTTGGTGTGTAGTTCCCAGCATGCCCTTGTGCTCCCCACGACACAGCAACAGTGTCAGACATCTTTGATGGGCCTTTCCACTCTCTGTGGGATGTGCATGCGTGAGTGTGAGCTTGCTGGGCCATGTGTTGGGGGATGTAGAGCTGTTACTACGACTCCCATCATGCTATTGCCTCCACCCCCCTTCCCAGCATGCCCATGCTTCCTTCCTTTTGACTCTGCTTCCCTGTGGGGTGGGCTGGCTATGCTGACAGGATGGCTGGGAGTGTTGTCCTGGCAGTTGTTTGGCTAAAAGTCCCAAGAGTGTCCCTGTGCTTCACACAACATAACCCAGGGTGGTGGTTCTTTGTGGGATCTTGAGTTAGGATGTGAGGCATTGCATTCTACCAGGTGGGTTCTGTGGAGTTTGTGTTGAGGGGGCTGTGAGGGGAGGTGCTTGTGACTATGGTCAGTGCTGCAAGTCCTCCTTCCCACCCAGCCAGCCAGATATCCCACCATGGAACGTGCTTGCATTGCAGGGAGTGGAAGTTGTCTCTCAGGATGTCAGTCAGTGGTGTCCTGCTGTTTGTTGGTGCACAGTTCCCAGCAGGGCCTTGTGCTCCCCACAGCAGTTGCCATTGTCAGCCATCTTGTGAGTCCTTCTCCACTCCCTGTGATGTGCGCATGGTTCATGGTGGTGTTGATGGGACAGTTGTGGGGGGGGCAATATGTGTGACTGCGACTCCCATGATGCTATTGGCTACACTGACTTGGCCAGCATACACAGAATTCCTTCCTTTGAGTGGTCTTCACTGTGTGTTGGTGTTGTTGTGGTGGCTACATGTCTGGATGTGTTTGTTAGTTCTATTTGTGCCACTGCCTAGCTGTAGTTGTAGTTGTGTTTGTACATGTGATGGCACGGTTGGATGCAACTTTTTTGATGGCATGTGTTGTGTTTATCTGACTGACATACACATTTTGGGATGATTCTGTTCTGGTTGCTGTGTAATTGCTATGAGTGCATGGTTTGACTCTCCCCTTGACAGTGATGTGTGTGTGTTTTGTGGCAGAATATTGTGTACATTAGTTGTGTACTCACCAGGCTCTGGGATGTTCTCTAGTCCATATACGCTCACTGGCGGAAGGATGGCCCGCACCTTCTCCTCCCAGGGCCTGAGGTATATTGGCTTGGCAGGAGGGCCACTGCCGGTGTGTTGGCTGATGATGTAGTCTTTCTTGAGCAGGTCCCGTACCCTCTTGCGCACGTCATACCACCTGTTCTGGATGTCGGTCTTTGTGCGCAGACATGGTGATTGTGCGTTCACCCTGTTGATGATCCTCTCCCACATCTTGGTTTTCTGGGAGATGGGGGTCTGTTGGACCAGTGTGCCAAACAGCTGTGGCTCTACCCTGAGGATCTCGTCTACCATGACTTCCAATTCACAATCTAGGAACTTGTGATTCTTCTTGGGGGGCATGGTGATGGGTGGTGATGGTGAGTGATGTGTGTGTTGGTGTGCAGGTGAGGGTGTGTGAGTGTGTGTTTTGCTGGGTGTATGTGAGGTAGGTATTTGTTGGTGTGCTGATGGTGTGTGGCTTGTGTGAGGGATGAGCTGTGGGTGTGTGGTTGCTGTCTCTTGGGTGCTGGCAGTGGAATGGCATTTGCAAAGGATCATGGTTGTGACTTGTGTTCTTTATATGGGTGGAGTTGTGGGTGTGTCTTTGTTCTCTGTCCCCACCCCCCCAGTATTTATTGGCTTTGTAATTGCTTGTTTGGCCTTTTTTTGTGTGATTTTTCCTTTGTACTGTCTGTGCATGTTGGAAACGTTCTTGTGACCGAGTCGGACCCTGCATTTGTCTCGTACGGTGTTCTCCGTTTCGTTCACGCTGTGTTTGTGCAGTTTTCTATGCTGCGTACCCGTCGGTCGCGGTGTTTTGTGTTGCTTCGGCTCGGTTTTGTATGCGTGTCGGTCGTACGGCTTGTCCTCCGTCCGACTCGGTCGTGGTTTTCGCGCCTTGCATCGTACTTTGCGGTTTGGAGTTTGCGTGTACGTTTCGGTCGGATTTGTTCCGGGTGCGTGTCGGTCGGTTCGATTCGCGTGTTTTTCCGGCCGGATTGCTGTTTTTCGTGCGGCTCGGTCGTTCGGCTTGGGTTTGGTACGTGTCGGTCGGATTTTGCACGCCTTGCATCGTACTTGGCGTGTCGGGCGCCACAGGTACGTGTCGGTCGGTATAATTTCCGGCTCCGAGTCGGTCGGTGCTTTTTCCGGCCCGAATCGGAATCGACCCCCAAGTCTTAAAGCTAAACAATACTAGGTCAGCACTTAGTCACGTTATTTTCTTTCCTGATGGACCCCGGAAGTTCTTGGGTGCTTAATCGACACAAAGCGACGCGTTTCGGTGGTATAGTCTGATTCACCACCTTCTTCAGGCTTAATATAACAAATCAGTGTCTCCCCATACAATCCGTAGAATGATGCATCAATAAGCAAAGGGAGATCTGTTTCTTCCTCCAATGTGGTTGCTTATCTCCTTCAAACCACACTATGGGGCCGATTCCGATCTCGGTCGGAGGCGCACCCAATACCATTCGGTCGGGAAAAAAGCCATGCGAAAGCCAGTTTCCCGACCGATCCGTACAGCACACCGAACGAGCAAGAACGATGCGCACAACAGCAAAAATTCCGGCCGAGCCGTACTCACCCAAACCAGGTCCTGTTCTCCGACCGAGGCGAATCCGGACACGCCGAATCGAGTCGCACGGAAGGGAAAATGCAGCCCCGTCCGGCCGGACAAGTACGATGCGCTTCCCGTACGCGCCGAACCCGTCGCTACGCACGGCACGTCAAAGCATCCGGGAGAGGCGCACATAAGCTCCGAATCGCGCCACAACACGATCCACGGCTACGAGACGAACACGGCACCGACGAGGACGACGCGAAGCGACGAGGACGAAGCGAAGCGACGAGGACGACGCGAAGCAACGAGAAGGACGAACGACACGAACCAACCATGAATCCCTTCGTCCCGATCATACCAATATTCTACATCTACTACCGGAACAGGCACGGACTCGTACGGCGCAGAAGGTAAGTCAGACACCAACCACAAAACACATACAACACGTACACGACACATCACACACATACACGGGGAATCTGAATATACTTACACCAGCAACAGCAGCACCATAGGGGCGGGATGCCCATCACCAATGCCACATATGCACACAGGGGCCTGAATGCGCGCCACCACCCCAACCCAGAGGGGGCTGAATGCCTACCACTACTACCACCCTTAGCCAGGGGGCAGGATGCCTACCACTACTACCACCCTTAGCCAGGGGGCAGGATGCCCACCACTACTACCACCCTCACCCACGGGGGGCAGGATGCCTACCACTACTACCACCCTCACCCAGGGGGGCAGGATGCCTACCACTACTACCACCCTTAGCCAGGGGGCAGGATGCCCACCACTACTACAACCCTCACCCACGGGGGGCAGGATGCCTACCACTACTACCACCCTTAGCCAGGGGGCAGGATGCCCACCACTACTACCACCCTTAGCCAGGGGGCAGGATGCCCACCACTACTACCACCTTCACCACGGGGGGCAGGATGCCTACCACTACTACCACCCTCACCCAGGGGGGCAGGATGCCTACCACTACTACCACCCTTAGCCAGGGGGCAGGATGCCCACCACTACTACCACCCTCACCCACGGGGGCAGGATGCCTACCACTACTACCACCCTTAGCCAGGGGGCAGGATGCCCACCACTACTACCACCCTTAGCCAGGGGGCAGGATGCCCACCACTACTACCACCCTTAGCCAGGGGGCAGGATGCCCACCACTACTACCACCCTCACCCACGGGGGGCAGGATGCCTACCACTACTACCACCCTCACCCAGGGGGGCAGGATGCCTACCACTACTACCACCCTTAGCCAGGGGGGCAGGATGCCCACCACTACTACCACCCTCACCCACGGGGGGCAGGATGCCTACCACTACTACCACCCTTAGCCAGGGGGCAGGATGCCCACCACTACTACCACCCTTAGCCAGGGGGCAGGATGCCCACCACTACTACCACCCTCACCCACGGGGGGCAGGATGCCTACCACTACTACCACCCTCACCCAGGGGGGCAGGATGCCTACCACTACTACCACCCTTAGCCAGGGGGCAGGATGCCCACCACTACTACCACCCTCACCCACGGGGGGCAGGATGCCTACCACTACTACCACCCTTAGCCAGGGGGCAGGATGCCCACCACTACTACCACCCTTAGCCAGGGGGCAGGATGCCCACCACTACTACCACCCTTAGCCAGGGGGGCAGGATGCCCACCACTACTACCACCCTCACCCACGGGGGGCAGGATGCCTACCACTACTACCACCCTCACCCAGGGGGGCAGGATGCCTACCACTACTACCACCCTCACCCAGGGGGGCAGGATGCCTACCACTACTACCACCCTTAGCCAGGGGGCAGGATGCCCACCACTACTACCACCCTCACCCACGGGGGGCAGGATGCCTACCACTACTACCACCCTTAGCCAGGGGGCAGGATGCCCACCACTACTACCACCCTTAGCCAGGGGGGCAGGATGCCCACCACTACTACCACCCTTAGCCAGGGGGCAGGATGCCCACCACTACTACCACCCTCACCCACGGGGGCAGGATGCCTACCACTACTACCACCCTTAGCCAGGGGGGCAGGATGCCCACCACTACTACCACCCTTAGCCAGGGGGCAGGATGCCCACCACTACTACCACCCTTAGCCAGGGGGCAGGATGCCCACCACTACTACCACCCTTAGCCAGGGGGCAGGATGCCTACCACTACTACCACCCTCACCCAGGGGGGCAGGATGCCTACCACTACTACCACCCTTAGCCAGGGGGCAGGATGCCCACCACTACTACCACCCTCACCCACGGGGGGCAGGATGCCTACCACTACTACCACCCTTAGCCAGGGGGCAGGATGCCCACCACTACTACCACCCTTAGCCAGGGGGCAGGATGCCCACCACTACTACCACCCTCACCCACGGGGGGCAGGATGCCTACCACTACTACCACCCTCACCCAGGGGGGCAGGATGCCTACCACTACTACCACCCTTAGCCAGGGGGCAGGATGCCCACCACTACTACTACCCTTAGCCAGGAGGCAGGATGCCCACCACTACTACCACCCTCACCCACGGGGGCAGGATGCCTACCACTACTACCACCCTCACCCAGGGGGGCAGGATGCCTACCACTACTACCACCCTTAGCCAGGGGGGCAGGATGCCCACCACTACTACCACCCTCACCCACGGGGTGCAGGATGCCTACCACTACTACCACCCTTAGCCAGGGGGCAGGATGCCCACCACTACTACCACCCTTAGCCAGGGGGCAGGATGCCCACCACTACTACCACCCTTAGCCAGGGGGCAGGATGCCCACCACTACTACCACCCTCACCCACGGGGGGCAGGATACCTACCACTACTACCACCCTTAGCCAGGGGGCAGGATGCCCACCACTACTACCACCCTTAGCCAGGGGGCAGGATGCCCACCACTACTACCACCCTCACCCACGGGGGGCAGGATGCCTACCACTACTACCACCCTTAGCCAGGGGGCAGGATGCCCACCACTACTACCACCCTTAGCCAGGGGGCAGGATGCCCACCACTACTACCACCCTTAGCCAGGGGGGCAGGATGCCCACCACTACTACCACCCTCACCCACGGAGGGCAGGATGCCTACCACTACTACCACCCTTAGCCAGGGGGCAGGATGCCCACCACTACTACCACCCTTAGCCAGGGGGCAGGATGCCCACCACTACTACCACCCTTAGCCAGGGGGCAGGATGTCCACCACTACTACCACCCTCACCCACGGGGGGCAGGATGCCTACCACTACTACCACCCTCACCCAGGGGGGGCAGGATGCCTACCACTACTACCACCCTTAGCCAGGGGGGCAGGATGCCCACCACTACTACCACCCTTAGCCAGGGGGGCAGGATGCCCACCACTACTACCACCCTCACCCACGGGGGGCAGGATGCCTACCACTACTACCACCCTCACCCAGGGGGGGCAGGATGCCTACCACTACTACCAGCCTTAGCCAGGGGGGCAGGATGCCCACCACTACTACCACCCTCACCCACGGGGGGCAGGATGCCTACCACTACTACCACCCTTAGCCAGGGGGGCAGGATGCCCACCACTACTACCACCCTTAGCCAGGGGGGCAGGATGCCCACCACTACTACCACCCTTAGCCAGGGGGCCAGGATGCCCACCACTACTACCACCCTCACCCACGGGGGGCAGGATGCCTACCACTACTACCACCCTCACCCAGGGGGGGCAGGATGCCTACCACTACTACCACCCTTAGCCAGGGGGGCAGGATGCCCACCACTACTACCACCCTCACCCACGGGGGGCAGGATGCCCACCACTGCTACCACCCTTAGCCAGGGGGGCAGGATGCCCACCACTACTACCACCCTCACCCAGGGGGGGCAGGATGCCTACCACTACTACCACCCTTAGCCAGGGGGGCAGGATGCCTACCACTACTACCATCCCCACTCATAGGATGGACAATGCATGACACAACAAGCACACCACAACCTAGGGAATGCAACATTAAGACATCCCCCCACCACCATGACAAGCGTGTGTAGGCTGTGTCAAATGCCTACAACACCGAACATGACTTTCAACATACAATGTGACCCCCTAGCACATGTGCCACACATATGTGTGTGGCACCCACAATGCAAGCAGCCCATGACCATTGTGGCAATGGGGCCTAAACCCCCATCATCACAGTGACCAAAAGGTAAGTGTGGGGTCCATAGCTGAAGCACATTTTGACCATTGTGGCAATGGGGTCTAAACCCCCATCATCACAGTGACCAAAAGGCAAGTGTGGGGTCCATAGCTGAAGCACATTTTGACCATTGTGGCAATGGGGTCTACACCCTCATCATCACAGTGACCAAAAGGTAATTGTTGACAAAGAAAGAGCTGCAACTGCCAAACTGCATGGATCATTCCTGGTCACAGAACCAAAAACTCATCCGTGGCAAAGTAGTGTATGTGTCCCATTGCAACATAAATTGGGGGAGCCAAATACTGCAGTGCAAATGAAACATTCCTTTGGCCATGTGCAGACAAACAACACCCATGGGGGCTGAGACCGTCAACAGTCATCAATGACACAATGACAGAAGTGACCATCAGAATGCAGAACCACATATTTGCACCAATGGGCACACAAATGCAGATACCCTGTGGAGACAGCAGATGTGAGGTGAACAGATACCATACCATGGCAGCAATGGGACACACAAACCATGATCACTGTGCTGACCGATGACCTAGGAGTCCCAGGGACAGCAGGGGAAACACACCAAACAACATACAGCCAATGGCACACCCAAGATATGCCAATGCAGTGGTGCAGATGCACAAACACAAACAGGCAGACCAACACTGTCATCATACACAGCAGGTGAGGGGTGGGGGTGCCAGTGTCCCCAGGCAACCACACAACACATGAGGAGAGCTGAATACCAATCATACAGATGTGCATACACTGCCACACTAAGGTAACTCATGGATCCAAATCCCCTATGTGGGCAAGCAGGCATTGTCAGGTGAGAGGGAGCACAAAACACACATGTCACACAGGCACGTAGGAACAACAACTGACACAGCAAGTCACAGACACACCACAGCACCACCCCCAGGGCCCCCACAATGTGGTGACCCTGGGCTGAATAAAAATACCACTGTGATGACAAAGCTAAATGTCGTTCACACTGTGAACCACAGTCAGGTGTCCTGAGCAACAAACTACCATCACACCTACACAAGCACAAATCAATCAGCATGGCCAGTAAGCCAAGGCCAACATGGAGGCAGGGGCCTAGCCGGGCAACAACTCTCATCTGCACACACTCAATACCACACCCCTCGACCTCCAACAATGTGCAGCAGTGAAGTACACATGCACTGGTGACATTGCACATGCACCCATGACTATTCCAGGGTGGTGGGTGGGAACCAAGGTGTAGAAACACATCACACATGGACACTCAACAAGACTCCTGAATGTCTGACACACTGCACACTACGCTGTACATGGACATGACGGCAATACCACACCGACCAATGGGATCCCAGCCACAGTCACACACCAATGAAGAAGCCAAGGTCACCCACAAAGAACACACATAGACAACAACCAACATTGCAGCCCGGACCCTGAGGAGTGCCAGCAGTCACACACACAACGTGTCACAATCACTGAAAGATAACACAAACTGGAAATCACATGACAGGGGCAAACAACAAGTGCCAAGGGGAAACCTGACTGTGACCCATCTGCGTCTGCACACAAACTCAGCCCTGACAGAAAACACACCTATGGGTGACACCCTGATGACCAGTAATGTGCCATGCACCCACATCACAGAGAACACAGGGAGAAGAATTTGGGGGAACATAGCTCAAGTCAGCAAGCATCACAAACAGGTACAACACTAGGGATCACAGCATGCGCAGATGAATGAAAGTGAACACACAGACATGCACATACAACACACACCTTGGGCGCAGGCAATGTCACACGTGTACACACTGCCATGAGGGGACTCCACTCCTGTGTGAGGAAAGCTGTGCCATATGTTGCCTCAGTAGGGCCCCATCATGTCAGCTGAGCACTTGGTCACACAATCAACAATTAGCACCAAATGAGGGCTCCCATCACATCAGCCTGGTCATGGATGTGCCAACGGAATCATCAGCACAGATCCAACACACTTGTATAGCAATGTTGCACTGACTACACGGATGAGTCCCTCCCCATTGATGCCCAAACCTGCATGTCCACTGGAGATGGCAACACGGTCAGGGAAGTAGACAAATGCAACGATGGCAGGCACAACAGATGTGCAGGGGTGGAAGCCACAGATATGAAATTGCCAATGTAAGTAGGAAACCCATTGCCAAATACTGAACACATGACACCCTCAGATGCTGCTACTGATGACATGGATACACCACATGATAGGACACATTCCCCCTGGACCACATGTGTTCCTGCACAGTAACACTTCATAATCATGATACCAGATATCACCATCACTGCAGCAAGGGCATGGTTAGCTGCACCAACAACATGTACATCTGAAACATGAGCACTAGAGAAAAGAAAGTTGCTTTATTCAGCATATGTGTTGTTTGATAACGACGTCCAGAAGAAATTAGAGCAAAGGCCAATGGCCAGTCCATTGTCAAAGTTCAAACAGGGTGACACTGGCAGATGTCACCCTACGCATGCCTGCACAAAACCAGGGACAATCCACTAGGAGGGGCAACCGGGGGGCAGGCCAGGCACCGCAGGGACAGGATCAGGGCTCACCAGGGGGAGTCAGGGAAGGGGTGGTGGGTGCTGGAGAGCCACTGACAACTGCAGTGGAGGTGTCTGACATGGTGTGTGCCGGCACAACTGGGGGCATGACTCAGATGTCGTGGGTGCCGGCACAACTGCAGTGGACCCTGCAGATGGGGTGGACAGGTCCGCCACTGCAGTGCCCAAGTCAGACAGGGCGGTAGTGGACTCCACTGCAGTGCCTACCTCCAGGGGAGGAGAATGGGGAACAGGCAAGGTGGGTTGGACAGAGGGGAGGACACCCTCACCACATCAGTGGCACAGACAAGCGCAGCGGGGGTGTGGTGCTGGGAGAGCAAGTGGCAGGGGGAGAAGGCCGGAGCATCTTGGGGATGGTATATCTGTGGGTGGGGGAACCTGGGGCAGGGTGTGGTGGGGGCACCTGTGCAGTGGGGGCCTGAGGGATGGAGGACGGAGACCTTGTGCCTGAGCTGCAGGGCGGTGGCGGGGTCTTGCTCTTACCACTCCGGGGGACTTGCGGGTGGGGGCCTCAGTCCGTCTGCGCCTGGGGGAGGGTGTCCGGGGGCGAGGGGCACTCTGCTCCGTGTGGGTGGGCTTCCTCTTCCCCCGGGATGCTGGAGCAGCTTCATCGGTGGGGAAGAGGCCGAGGTCACAGAGGAAGAGCTGCTGTGACTTTGGGGTTGCATGTGAGGCAAGGGAGGGTGCTTTGGAGGGAGAGGGAACTGAGGACTGCGCAGTGCATGTGGATGCGTGTGTGTGTTCCAGGGCCCCATCCCCTGTGAGTCTGGCTTCAGTCCCCTGAATGTGCGTGCATGTGCGTTTTGTCATTGGCGTGTGTGTCAGTGTGCTGGATGTGTGTGTGCTGGTGTGTGCCTGTGCCGGTGTGTGTGTGCTTGGGACGGGTAAGGTGCTGGGGAGTGTGGATGGAGCAGAGGCAGGAGGGGTGAGGGACCGTTTGAGGAGGGACACTGCTGCCATCAGGGAGGAGTCCATGGACCTATTGCCCCTCTGTAGGTCAGACATGCCCGATGAGATGCCCTCCATGAACGACACCAGCTGAGTCAACAGCGCGGTGTGCGCATGGAGGACACTCGGCATGGCTTTCTGCCCTACATGGAGCTGGCGAAGGAGGTACACAGACTCCTCACTCAGGGCAGCAGGGGACACAGGGGCAGGGGGTGCGGTGCCTGGCCCAAAGGAAACACGCTCCCGGACATGGGAGCCTCCACGGACCTGGGGAATGGGAGCCGATGGGAGGGCGGTGGTGGTGCTGGTGGTGGCGGGGACAGCAACACTAGCTGGGGTGTGGTGGCTGCTGACACCCGCCTCCACAAGGGAGTCATCCTCCGAGTTGCTCTGGTCCTCAGCTGAGGTGGATGCTGCTGAGGACTCCTCGGTGTGGCTCCCCTCGCCCTCCGTGCCACTGGGTCCCTCCGACCACTCCTCGGCTGCTGACCCAGTCTGGCTCTCCGGCTCCTCCTGGTCCGTGGAGCTGTCCCCTTCCGTGGCCGTGGATGTATCTGCAAACAATGGGGATACAGACAGACATCAGTCACCTGCACATAACGCACACACCACTGTGAGCACAGCACATCACAGAGCAAGCCCTGGCATCATCAGTTGTACATTGCTAAAAGTGCCCTAACTGAACAGGAGAAGTCAATTGTCAGTCTGATGCCAAGCATGGCACTCACATCCCACATGGCCTTGCACCCATCTGTCTGGTGTCTGTTGGATTGCAACACCCCAGTGTTGACACATGCACCAAGTACACAGTAGTTGGACAGTGCAGAGGACACGGTGTGGACACATCACAGCTCTTGCCACTGAGTCAGTACAGGTTTCCGGATGAAAGGGATGCCCAGAGTCAAATAGGAAATGCATGTGATGCATACCAGCGACAGACACCATGATGCACCCATGTCCTGATAGCCAGCGCCACTATGGTGTGCATGTAGCACATGTCACTCCCCTGCAGGCTCACCAATCAGTAGACACATGCCATGGCGGAGGCATGCCTGCAAAGTCATACATCACTGTCTCAGTGATGTATGGCTTTGCAGCCAGACAACAACACTCTGCACTGTGTCACAATAGTAGGTCATGGGGAATGCAAGTCCTGGAGCTGCACAAGTGCACATGTACATCCCCCCACAACACATCCTCTTAACCCTCATCTGTCCAGGTCATACCTATTGGACATATGGGAGACCTGTGACACTACCCTCTGAACCTGAGCCCCTCACACTCTGCTGTGCATGGGGAACAGCTGCCTGAACTTCACATTTACATGCCCCAGTCTGCATGGGCAGCTGATCAGACACCTATGTGTCACACAAGTATCGTCTCCTATGGTCACATCTCCAGTGGCATGCTGAGCCCCTACCAAGAAACTCCACAGCAGTCCTGGCGACTAATCTACAGCACACTGACACAGAGGCAGACACCTGAGGGGTCAAATCACTGTGCACAATGTGTCCGCTGATACACGGGAGTGGGAGTACAGAGTGTATTGTATGGCCTGGAGTAGGCATGACTGTCCAGCCCCACATGAATGAGGGATGAGCCCTGGACTGTAGGCAGCTGGCTAAGTATGTGTGACACACGTCATATACATACTCCTGGGGCCCAAACATTGTTCCCACCCGCAGCATGGGTGTGTGCCAGATACCCCAGCCACATGTGGTGGATCAGCTCAGCAATTGGACCACAGATCAAAGTAACACGCTGAATACATGTCAGAATACAGGCATTGTGTAAGCAATGGACCCACCCATGATGCCCACCACAGAGTCAGGGAAACAGATGCTGTCTCCCACCTTGAGTCAAGCAAACTGCAAGGACACAGTCCTAAGTGACAGAATTCCCTGCATGTAAGGGCCACACCTGGGTATCAGATGAGGAGTGGGCAGTGCACAATAGAGGGACATGGCTCCTGGACAACATGACTGCTGTACTGTGGCAGTTTAACCAGGCCCGAGGAGGGCACATAGCATGTTAGACAGAGTACACAGTGCAGTCTTTGACTCACCCCCTCCTTGCTGCTCTCTGGCCTTCAGCTGCCCATCCAGGTCTGGAAAGACCACCGCCAGGATCCTGAGCATGTGGGGGGTCAGGGTCCGTGTTCCGCCCCTCCTGCGAGGAGGCGACAGCTTCAGCTGGACCCGTGCAATCCTCCGGGTCCAGCCCCGAAGGTCCTGCCACCTCTTTTGGCAGTTGCGGATCCGGCGCTTGTAGACCCCCACGGACCGGACAGCCCGGACGATGTCCTTCCATATCTCATGCTTCCGATGGGCAGAAGCCTGTCAGGATGACAAAGTGATAAGGCCATTACTACACATGCAACATATCCGTGCATGACACAGTTGCATATACATGTCGCAATCACAGGGGCACATGGTGTACACAGGCAGTGCACGGCTGCCCATGGACAGTTTTCCAGAAGTCACTACATGGTATCATTGCATGGGGAGTAAAACCCTGTTCAGAAGCACTGTCACTGCACCATACCTGTCCAGTGCAAGTCACCACACACTATGGGGGGTGACAACTACTCAGTGAGCCTGCTAGCCAGTGGCGTGCTGACTCTCAGCCTTGCTAGTCAGACAAAATGCACATTCAGAAAGGCAGTGCACAGAACACTCACCTGCTCCCCTGGTGTCCCATACAGCTTGCTGTACTGTGGAAGTAGGCTGTCCAGCAGGGCCTGGTTCTCCTCAAGGTTGAAGGCTGGGGCTCTCTCCACAGTACGTGCCATTGCAGGATCCAGAGGGGCAGAGACAGCAGCAGTGCAGTGGCAGATGTCGTCCTGGAGCATGTAGTGCAGGCAAGTGGGCTCTCAGGGGAACAGGCAGCAATATATATGTGCTGGAGAGGCAGATACTGTCCCTTGTGTCCAAAGTGATAGGTCCAAGTCGTTTGCATCTTCTGAATCTGGCCAATCCATGGAATAGCAGCACCAAAACACGCCCACAGCATCCTTCAAAACTTCAACTTCATGACATACATGATTTTGCAACATTGTTGTGGGTGACCAACTGATTTTCCAGCAACCGACTCGTTCGAAATTCGAAAACGCGTCCGTTGCCAGGCAAGCCCATTGTCAATGGGTGCGCACCGATCGGTCCATTGCGGTACAACGCGCACAGGGGTACAACGCGTACCCGCACACATTGAAAGCAATGGGCCGGCCGGAGGCACCGATCGGTCCATTGCAGTTCAACGCGCACAGGGGTACAACGCGTACCCGCACACATTGAAAGCAATGGGCCGGCCGGAGGCACCGATCGGTCCATTGCAGTTCAACGCGCACAGGGGTACAACGCATACCCGCACACATTGAAAGCAATGGGCCGGCCGGAGGCACCGATCGGTCCATTGCAGTTCAACGCGCACAGGGGTACAACGCGTACCCGCACACATTGAAAGCAATGGGCCGGCCGGAGGCACCGATCGGTCCATTGCAGTTCAACGCGCACAGGGGTACAACGCGTACCCGCACACATTGAAAGCAATGGGCCGGCCGGAGGCACCGATCGGTCCATTGCAGTTCAACGCAGCACAGGGGTACAACGCGTACCCGCACACATTGAAAGCAATGGGCCGGCCGGAGGCACCGATCGGTCCATTGCAGTTCAACGCGCACAGGGGTACAACGCGTACCCGCACACATTGAAAGCAATGGGCCGGCCGGAGGCACCGATCGGTCCATTGCAGTTCAACGCGCACTGGGGTACAACGCGTACCCGCACACATTGAAAGCAATGGGCCGGCCGGAGGCACCGATCGGTCCATTGCAGTTCAACGCGCACAGGGGTACAACGCGTACCCGCACACATTGAAAGCAATGGGCCGGCCGGAGGCACCGATCGGTCCATTGCAGTTCAACGCGCACAGGGGTACAACGCGTACCCGCACACATTGAAAGCAATGGGCCGGCCGGAGGCACCGATCGGTCCATTGCAGTTCAACGCGCACAGGGGCACAACGCGTACCCGCACACATTGAAAGCAATGGGCTGGCCGGAGGCACCGATCGGTCCATTGCGGTTCAACGCATCACTGTATATGTGACTGGCATAGGTCAGCATGCCTGTCTCAGATGGACATATGCCAGCCACAGATAGCTCCCAGGGAGTGAGGGGCACACCTACATCACGACAGCCTGTCCAAACCTTATCATAAGGCATGTAAGGCTGCATTTCCTATTGTGTGTATGTTGGTGTACATGTTGTCCTGTGGGTGTCACCTGTGGGCAGCCACCCCCAGGCTGTGCACGTGTTCATGGGGACAGGATCCTGGGTGTTACGTGTACGTGACCACTGTGATGTGCAACTGTTCATATCTGTGCATGTGTCATGGTCACATTTCACAGTGGTGTTTGTGTATGTCATGTCACATACCCCGTGAGTCCCATGTGGGACGGTATGTTTGAGCCAGGGTGTCCCAGTGGCACAATAGTGATGGCCCTCCACAGTCTTTGTGCATGTAGTGTTTACAATGTCTCTGATTTCATGTGCACAATGGGAGACAGTCTCCACATCCACGTTGTGTGTGCATGGACTCTGATGTTGTGCGTGTGTGTCACAGACGTCCATGGCTGTCCTGCCATGGCAAGTGTGGCCACTACCTGTGGGGGTCATGTTTGTTTTGCTGTGGTGTACACATGATACTCCAGGTGATGCCAGTGTCCATGTGGCATTACAGGGTCCCTGGGAATGTGCCTGTCGTTGAGCTGTGGTGCCTGGGGCACATCTGTCCTCACATGTCACTGTGGGGGGTGACTGTGACACAGCATCATGATATCCAATGGGCCAACCTGGGACAAATTGATGCCACCTGTAGGACCGTGTTGACAGATGTTGGCCATGTATGTACCATACATGTCGTTCCGGTACTGCACACTTCATGTAGTTGTGCCTCATGATGATGTATGTTGGGATCTTGAGTGTGTTCAATGCCGCATATGTGGGGTGACTGACGATCTTGCTTACTTCTCCTCTGCACTGCAGGGCTCCTGCTGTCCATCGGCCATTCCCAGACCTGGCAACGATGGTGGAACGGGACAGCATCCGACGGTACCGCTTCACCAGGCAGCTGATTGAGGATTTGGCAGTGCAGTTGTCCCCACATTTGCAGCCTGGCCGGCCGTATCCTACAGCGCTGACCCCCAAGGTGAAGGTGATGGCAGCCCTACACTTCTTTGCCACCGGTACCTTCCAACATACTGTGGCGTCTGCTGGTGGGATGTCACAGACCATGTTCAGCCGTGTGCTCCGCGATGTTTTGGCGGCAATGTTGCTCTTCCTGAACCGGTACATCTATTTCCCTAGACTGCGACGACTCACTGACGTGAAGAGTGACTTTTATGCCCTGGGGAGGATGCCGCATGTCATTGGCTCCATTGATGGGACACATGTGGCTTTGGTACCACCACAGGCCCAGGAGCAGGCCTACAGGAACCGCAAGCACTACCACTTGGTCAATGCACTGGTGGTGTGTCTTGCAGACATGACCATCACACACGTGTGTGCCCGTTTCCCTGGTTCAGCACACGATGCCTTTGTGATGAGGAGTAGTCGCATCCCCAGGTTGATAGCACAGATGCAGAACCAGCGTGCCTGGCTTGTCGGTGTGTACTGACTTTGTGCCATTGTGTGTGATCTGATCTGTAGTATTCCGCCCACTTTTCCAAGTCAGCTGATGTGCACTTGTCTGTCCGTAGGTGACTCGGGATACCCCAACATGCCGTGGTTGCTGACACCCCTCAGGAACCCTGTGACACCTGCCCAGATGCGCTACAATGAGGCACATGGTCGGACCAGGAGAGTGATTGAGCGGACCTTTGGTCTCCTGAAGAGCCGCTTCCGCTGCCTGGACAAGACCGGAGGGTCCCTCCCATATGCCCCTGCGAAAGTGTGCAAGATTATCATCGTCTGCTGCATGCTACACAACCTGGCAGTGCGGAAGGAGTTGCCTCTCATCCAGGATGACGATGACCAACATCCGCCACCTGTGGAGGATCCTGGCCTGGACCACGATGCCAGTGACGATGATGATGATGATGATGGTGATGGTGATGTCCGCACACAGCTCATCACCAACTTCTTTAGCTGAATGTGAGTATCCTGAGGTGTCATGTGAATGATGTGAGTTGGCATGATGTGTGGGTGGTGCTCTGGTGCTGTTGGAGTGTGTCCATGGGCTACTTGACAGGATGTGTGTTGCGATGTGTGGTGACAGGTGGGCTGTACTCCCCAACAGTGTTGACATGCTAACTTGGTTCTGGGTGGGTATCTTGTAACATGTATTGTGCATGAGTTTTGCTGATCTGTCCTGTACTGCATTGCTTTTGACTGTGTGTCATTTCTGTCCTTCACAGGGTACTTTCAGATTCGTTTGGTCAACTGTGTCCACCGACGACGTGATTGCACATCCAGGCTGGTAGCTGTTGTGTCCCTACAGGTGATGTGCGCCACACCCATGGACTTCCTTCCGTCTACAGTTGTTGACTGTGTGCCCGCTACCAGGTGGGGTTACCTTGCATCTGTAGTGGTTACGGCATGTTGCTACTGTGTAATAAACCTGTGCTTCACTTAGTGATGTGCGTTGTCTGTGGTCACACATTTGACTGCCATTTGCTTACTGCACCTGTGGGCTACTTGACTACAACTGGGAATGGGTGTGGTGTCTGTGCATTGCACCGTCTTCCCTGGCAACATCAGTGTAGGCAATGAGTCAGATGGCCTAGGTGTGTATGTGTTGTGTACCCCTGGTGGTGTGTCTCCCTCATATGTGTCACGTTGCCTGTACTCACATGCCTGTGTTGTCCTTGCTGTTGCAGTTCGCATACACAGTGTAATTTTGCAGTTCATCATCCCCATAACAGCACCCACGTTGGAATCACGACAGAGGCAAGTATGGTGTATTAGTGTGTTTATTGTGATACATCTGTGTTAATAGTGCATAGGATGGGTTGTGCTGTACATGAATCTTGCAATCCCAAGTTCCTAGGTGAATTGAAAGTCCAGGTAGACAGGATCCCCAGTATCGGGGCCACAGTTGTCTGACACATTGTTCCAACTTGTACTCCCCATGCAATGTGTGGGAGTAGTGTTGCCATCAACAGGGTGAACAGTCTGTGCACAAAGGCGAAAATCCAGAACAGGTTCAGGCTTCCTGGGAGTTGCGCTTGGCCATCAGCCTCTCACTTTCCCCTCCTCGGACAACCCCTCTTCTTGGGGGGGGGCCCTCAAGTGCAGGCTGCTGCGTTGCAGGGGACTCTCCGCCAGAGTCCTCCTCCCTCCCTGTGGCAGTTGCAGTTTGTTCTGTACCAGATGTTGTTGGCACACAGGGAGGTGTGGACTGGTTGCTGTTCATCTGGCGGAGGCATTGTAAAATGTCCCTGTGCACCGCCGTCATCTCATGTAGTACATCCCACTTGGACTCCA